>OY776295.1:36293622-36778622 GCA_963675345.1 Trididemnum clinides
TTAACAGCAAAATTCGGGCCAATTCTGATCTCAATCAATGGCGTAACACTTCAGCAGTAATTTCTTGGTTTCAAGCAATACCAAACAAGCGCCATTCCAAGTTCATGAAGTTTGATATTGTAGATTTTTACCCATCCATTTCAGAGTCTCTTTTATGGAAAGCTTTACAATTCGCCAAAAATTTCACTGTCATAGATGAAGAATCATTACGTATTATAATGCATTCACGCAAATCGCTACTCTTTTGCGATGGCAACACTTGGATCAAAAAAGGCAACCATATGTTTGATGTCACTATGGGATCGTTCGACGGAGCTGAAGTTTGCGAGTTAGTAGGTTTGTTTCTGCTTTATAAAATGAAACATCTATTTGGCTGTAATTGTGTTGGTTTGTATAGAGATGATGGGTTAGCTGTTCTTAATAATATTTCCGGACCAAAAACTGACCGCACTCGAAAACAATTGATCAGGCTATTTCAGGATTATGATATGAAAATATTGGTGGAATTAAACCTGACTCAGACTGACTTTTTGGACGCAACTTTGAACCTTAAAACTGGAAAATTTTGGCCATATAGAAAACCGAACGACAATCCACTTTACGTAAACAAAAATTCCAATCACCCTCCTTCGATAAAGAAACAAATTCCATCTATGGTGAATGACCGCCTTACCCAACTCTCATCATCTGAGAATGAGTTTGATAGAGCGGCCCCGATATACAATAAAGCTCTCCATGAAAGTGGATATGATATTTATTTGAAATACCGGAAAGAAGCAAAAGCAACAAAGACAATTAGCAACAGAAGAAGAAGAAACATAGTTTGGTTTAACCCTCCATATAGTGAAAACGTTGAAACAAATATTGGCCATGAATTCCTAAACCTAATTACAAAGCATTTCCCAAAACATCACCGGCTTCACAAGATATGCAACAAAAGCAATATTAAAATTAGTTATAGCTGTATGCCAAATATGTCCGCGGTCATCTTGCGCCACAACAAAAAGCTTCTTTCCGCCTTGCCAAAGACCGATAGACCTCCCACTGCCGATCCAAAATGTAATTGCAGAATAAAAACAGCTTGCCCACTTGACGGCAAATGTAAGCAAAAATCTATTGTATATAAAGCAGAAATATCCTCCAACAATACCACCAAATTATATTATGGATCCTGCTCTACTGATTTCAAAGCGAGATTTAGCAATCACAAGCATTCATTTACACACCGTAACAAAAGAAACGCAACCGAGCTATCAAAAGAAGTTTGGCGAGCAAAGGATAATGGCGTTGAGCCGTCTATAAAATGGTCCATTGTTTCTACAGCACCATCATACAAATGCGGAGGGAGCAGATGTAACCTGTGCCTGGCTGAAAAACTTGCCATCTTAAGCGGCGACAGGAAAATGATGCTAAATAAACGATCTGAAATAGTGAATACATGCCGCCACAGGAAAAAATTTAAATTAAAAAGTATCAGATTGGACGGTTCGTTGTAATTTAGGTGTTTTGTTCTTTTACTTTTGCCGTTTTTCTTTATCCTTTCTTTTCCGTCTATTTTCCCAACTTACCGTTTACCATATTAAGTATATACCTGTTCCCATTGTTACGTCACTATTACTCTCATACCAACCTCCACAGTTCTTAGTTACCCAGATGAGTTTACTGTTTGCAGGAGAACCAGCAGATTATTCTTTAGTATAGTTTCTGCTGGCTACCATACTATTTCTGATTACTCCCCCCGAACAACCGTAAGTAATACTGCATTCTCTGTTTGTTTTGGGTTCATTTTTCGTTTTTTTTTTGCAGAAATACCTGAGGAGCCTTAACGGCGAAACAGGCTGTAGTATTTTTGCTAATAAAGATATATATTAATTTGCTCTAACTGTTTTTGTTATTGAGCACTCTTAAATATTTTACCGAGTCTATTTATTTATTTATGAATTGCTCCTTTCCTCGTGATTGTTGAGCACTCTTCTCGGATTATTTACGCCCTACGCGATATGAACCTCGAACAAATTAACTTGGGCTATTCACTCAAGAATATCCCCATACCAAGCTCAAAGCAGTACATGAAATGCCTTATTGAGAAAGTAGACAGTTTTATCAGACGAATCCGTTGGAAAGCGTATTTTTTGACCACCCCGACTCTTCTAATTCAACTGATAACTATAATTTTAAGTCAGAACGCTGTCCCCCTCAACATGATGGTCTTATTCCATTTGAAAACGATATCTATGAAATGATAAGAACTATCAAATTCAGACCTATTTGTAACAACTTTCAATCAATGCTTAAACGAGATGTAAAGGAAATTAATTCTTCTAAGACGTTGTTTGTGCCGTCCGATAAAACCACCAACCTTTACAAGGTCAACAAACAAGATTATAAAAAGCTGCTTCTAGACAATGTCACTGCCAGCTACCAAAAAATTGAACACTCAACAATTAATGATATTAACCTGGAGGCAAAAATTATCGCAACAAAACTCAATTTGGATGACAGAGTTGAAGCACTTTCTGAACGCAATGCTTTCATTACTTTGAAGGATCATAAACCAAATTTTCCAAACAGCCCAAAATGCAGACTTATAAACCCCACCAAATCTGAAATCGGTAAAATCAGCAAAATTATACTGGACAATGTTAACAGCAAAATTCGGGCCAATTCTGATCTCAATCAATGGCGTAACACTTCAGCAGTAATTTCTTGGTTTCAAGCAATACCAAACAAGCGCCATTCCAAGTTCATGAAGTTTGATATTGTAGATTTTTACCCATCCATTTCAGAGTCTCTTTTATGGAAAGCTTTACAATTCGCCAAAAATTTCACTGTCATAGATGAAGAATCATTACGTATTATAATGCATTCACGCAAATCGCTACTCTTTTGCGATGGCAACACTTGGATCAAAAAAGGCAACCATATGTTTGATGTCACTATGGGATCGTTCGACGGAGCTGAAGTTTGCGAGTTAGTAGGTTTGTTTCTGCTTTATAAAATGAAACATCTATTTGGCTGTAATTGTGTTGGTTTGTATAGAGATGATGGGTTAGCTGTTCTTAATAATATTTCCGGACCAAAAACTGACCGCACTCGAAAACAATTGATCAGGCTATTTCAGGATTATGATATGAAAATATTGGTGGAATTAAACCTGACTCAGACTGACTTTTTGGACGCAACTTTGAACCTTAAAACTGGAAAATTTTGGCCATATAGAAAACCGAACGACAATCCACTTTACGTAAACAA
The DNA here is from genome assembly GCA_963675345.1 of Trididemnum clinides. Lineage (NCBI taxonomy): Eukaryota > Metazoa > Chordata > Ascidiacea > Aplousobranchia > Didemnidae > Trididemnum > Trididemnum clinides. The sequence goes on from OY776295.1 coordinate 36,296,875, forward strand.
AAATTCCAATCACCCTCCTTCGATAAAGAAACAAATTCCATCTATGGTGAATGACCGCCTTACCCAACTCTCATCATCTGAGAATGAGTTTGATAGAGCGGCCCCGATATACAATAAAGCTCTCCATGAAAGTGGATATGATATTTATTTGAAATACCGGAAAGAAGCAAAAGCAACAAAGACAATTAGCAACAGAAGAAGAAGAAACATAGTTTGGTTTAACCCTCCATATAGTGAAAACGTTGAAACAAATATTGGCCATGAATTCCTAAACCTAATTACAAAGCATTTCCCAAAACATCACCGGCTTCACAAGATATGCAACAAAAGCAATATTAAAATTAGTTATAGCTGTATGCCAAATATGTCCGCGGTCATCTTGCGCCACAACAAAAAGCTTCTTTCCGCCTTGCCAAAGACCGATAGACCTCCCACTGCCGATCCAAAATGTAATTGCAGAATAAAAACAGCTTGCCCACTTGACGGCAAATGTAAGCAAAAATCTATTGTATATAAAGCAGAAATATCCTCCAACAATACCACCAAATTATATTATGGATCCTGCTCTACTGATTTCAAAGCGAGATTTAGCAATCACAAGCATTCATTTACACACCGTAACAAAAGAAACGCAACCGAGCTATCAAAAGAAGTTTGGCGAGCAAAGGATAATGGCGTTGAGCCGTCTATAAAATGGTCCATTGTTTCTACAGCACCATCATACAAATGCGGAGGGAGCAGATGTAACCTGTGCCTGGCTGAAAAACTTGCCATCTTAAGCGGCGACAGGAAAATGATGCTAAATAAACGATCTGAAATAGTGAATACATGCCGCCACAGGAAAAAATTTAAATTAAAAAGTATCAGATTGGACGGTTCGTTGTAATTTAGGTGTTTTGTTCTTTTACTTTTGCCGTTTTTCTTTATCCTTTCTTTTCCGTCTATTTTCCCAACTTACCGTTTACCATATTAAGTATATACCTGTTCCCATTGTTACGTCACTATTACTCTCATACCAACCTCCACAGTTCTTAGTTACCCAGATGAGTTTACTGTTTGCAGGAGAACCAGCAGATTATTCTTTAGTATAGTTTCTGCTGGCTACCATACTATTTCTGATTACTCCCCCCGAACAACCGTAAGTAATACTGCATTCTCTGTTTGTTTTGGGTTCATTTTTCGTTTTTTTTTTTTTGCAGAAATACCTGAGGAGCCTTAACGGCGAAACAGGCTGTAGTATTTTTGCTAATAAAGATATATATTAAATAATGTCTTATGTATCTCACAACACTTTTCACTTGGCCACTCCTGTATCTGTGATGTAACAATGTTTTTGTTATTACGTGATTGCCTGCCCTGTTGATAAATAATTTTTGGTGTTTAGTAATACAGGTAGTCTTTATATTTTTATGTTGTACAGTTTGTATGTTACATTATTAACAGCTACCGTATTCTGAAGAAGCTTCCCGGTAACTAAGGCGAGCGAAACGTTGAATTTGAATAATAAATTGTCGAAAGAACGAATTGATCTGGTTGAAATGTAGTTTTTTGGTTAGACTGAAACTTTATAGAGTAAAGTTGTGACTGGAATCAGTCAATATTAGAACTCACACTTTATTTAACAAATCGATTTCACTAAATTAGCATTATCAGTGTTCTTATTCAAATAGAATCTATTTGAATAAGAACACTGATGATGCTAATTTAGTGAAATCGATTTGTTAAATAAAGTGTGAGTTCTAATATTGACTGATTCCAGTCACAACTTTACTCTATAAAGTTTCAGTCTATTGATATTCTTAATGGAATCGTCATTTATTAATTTCACTTGTGTGGAGATTCTCCTAAAATCATTATGATTTATATTCAGTTTTTTGGTTGTGAGAAAAGGATGGTGAAGCAAACCCTCCAATTGTTTGACTTCATTCCACTGAGCATCAGACAGTGACACATCTGGATGTACGATGTCTATCAAGGCAGGTTTTAGTTCAAGAAGACGTTCCAGCATGAGGTATGTGCTGCCCCATCTGGTTGCTTGGTCCAGAATGGCACCTTTGTTTGTTTTTCTCCTCAATATTGCATCAAATTTAGGTGATCTGGCAGCTACCACAACTTGGCAAATTTTGCTGATTAGTGAAGCAACATGCCTCACTTTCTACCCATCACGTATTGTCAGCTGCAATGTATGAGCAGCACATCGCATATGTGTCATCGTTTTAAACTCAGAATCGTATCAAAAACCCAAGCTAGTTTTTTTTTCTAATGTTGAAATGCCTTCAAGTTCATCTTTATTTTCAGCGACAATATTAATGGAGTCTTCAGATAATTTCTGAACTGCTAGAATCATGTTTGAAGCATTATCTGTCGCTACTGCCAAAACTTGTTGTTTGCTTATCTCAAAATCCTTTAGAACATCTTCAACCAGTCTCTGGATAAAATCGCTGGAGTGTTGGTTTTCTGTGTCCCTTACTGCCAATGTAAAGATCCTCACTTCATTTTTGGAATCAACAAAGTGAACGTTCAGCGCTAAATAATTTATTCTGTGCCTTGTGCATCCATCCATTTTTAAAAACAAAAATTTATCACGTAACTCTTCTTTTAATTTGTTTTTCTGTTCTTCAGCTTCACACAGAATCAGATTTCTAATGCTTGATAATGAAACACCAAGTTTTTCACCCATTTCTCCATGTAAACCTACAAAGCCAGGTGAAGAGAAGAGCTTTAGAGGCACTCCATTCTCCACAACTAATTGAATAAGATGGTGTTTAAATTTTTCTTTTGTTATTGACACAGTAATTTTTTCACTCTGAAAGTATTTTGAAAGCGTCTGTTGCTTGCTTGTACTACGTTTTTGAACAACTGCTTGCTTCTTTGCTTGTTCTTCTTCAACAATAGACTTGAAAATGTCAGGGTGATGCCTTTCAATGTGACGATTCAGATTGAAAAGTTATGATTTTAATTTGGCTCTACAAACATCTCCATTTTTTTCGATTTGACAAACATAACCCTCTCCATCCACTTTCTGGAAATGACTGGCAACAGTACATTTCTTAGTTTCTCTACTCATATTTAGTGGAATAGTAAAACCAACTAAAATTTAGCCTGAAATTCAAATGTTTGGTTCAGCACCCATATAAAAGATCTAATGATGATGTATTAGTAGCCTACTAGAAATCAGTAAAACAAAGTACCGTATAAACTAAATAAAAAATGCACTACTGCACTAAACTTCCTTTATCACAATATACAACAAAAATGGTACTCATAAAATGTGCTAACAGCAGTAGCAGTCAATTTAAATGCATGGAAACTATAAGCTGGATTAGACTGTTCATAAAAGGTAGCATCTCAGGAAATGAATCGGAGCTGGAGCTAACTTTCAAACAACTGGCTGCAGCTCCGGCTCCAGCTCCACTTGAATTTCACAAAGAGCTCCAGCTCCGGCTCCAGCTCCTCTGAAAAAGCCTGGTTCCGGGGCTCTGGCTCCTAGCTCCAGCTCCAGCTCCAAAGCCCTGCATATTAGGTGAAAGTTTTTTATTTATGTTTTACCGTAATTAGGGCTACTTTTAAATCGATATTTATATAGGGCTGGTCAATGAAAAAATGTGTTTTCATTGTAACTGATCCATATTGATCAGATATGAATGGAAGACCAGGAAAGATTTTGGCGACATAATTGAAACAATCACCACCTTTATCTAGAGCCTTCACAAATTGTTTTAACAGACCCAACTTCTTTCACCGTGGAGTCCACCCTTTCCTTTGCATGCTCTCGCTCTGATCTCCTTCTTTCTCGCTAAGGTGCGGCTCTCGCTCACCTTGACTCTCTCCCACCTCATAAGCTAGTGCTTTGGACAGACGACTCTGTTCTTTTTTATTTTGGCAAAAGCGGCTCTGGCGTACTTGCCAACTGCTTTTTCTCTCTCTCTCTCTGTGGCACCGAGGCCACTCTTTTCTTTTCAGCAGGCCCAGCATGCTCAAGCTTCTCTGCTGAAGCCTGCGCCATTCTGCAAGCTCTTTGCTGGTCTCGGCAGCACAAATAAGCCTGCCATTTTTCTTTTCCTCCTATCTGGCTCTCGTTCTGTCCTCACCTCCCTATCCTCTTCTCCATCTTTCCTTTTACCTCAAGCTCTCAGGCAGATCTGGCAGGAACTATCTTCTTTTCCTCCTGTTCTATCAGGCATCAATGGGTCCCCGAACACTCGTTTCTCCCGGGAAATAACGCGGCTGATGAGCTGGCCAAACGGGAAGAGGTACTTGCGCCCACTGAAATCCCTTGTAGTCTCTCTCCTCATATCTCTCGTATCCACTCTTCTCTTTTCTCGGACTGGAGGCATACTGTCTCATCTAAATTCTTCGACACACAGGTTCCCTCGATTTCCATCGAGGAACTTGTGCTCCCTCGTCTCGCTCGCTGTGTTCTTTCTGGTCAACGCTGCAACGGATACAGCCTTCTGTTAAGGTCCTATTTCTTCAGGATTGGCAGAATCGAGAATCCTTTATGCAGCGCTTGCGAACACTCGTCCCAGGACACCTCTCATCTCATTCTGCACTGTCCAGCTACGGACTCTTTGCGCCGCTCGCTCTTTGGTGACTCTCTATCTCTTTACGACCTCTGGTTCAGGCCCCGAGTAGTTTCCCGACTTTTAAGGCTCCATGATCTTCCGCCGTGCCCCCATCCCTTGGAAGGGATCGGAAAACAACAACAACAATCATATGACGGCTTTTTTATCTCATTTTTAACCACCCTTACCCCATTTTACGCATTCTGAAGTTTTTGTAATCCTTCTCTTCCCCTTCATGTGACGCATCACGTGAAAAGAAGTACTTGAACAAAGTTAGTTATTCAAAAAAGTTTAATTAATTACTCAAACAAATTATTCAAATCTGTCACAAAAATCTGTTTGATCAAAGGATTGAAAACGTAAATTTTTTAAATTTAAAGACAAGTTTGTCATATAACAATATCTCTTATTTTCCTCCCCATATAACACCAATATGACGGATTTGGTTCTCCTTTCCTTCCTGGATGCATCGCACGATATTTGAACGGCCCCCTATATCTTGGTGACAAACGCGTCATTGTACATTTCAGCTGTTGGTGTAGGTTGCATATTGTTGATTTTACAGAAGGCCAGTTTTAAGTCATATTGTTTAACTTTGTGAGTTGGGGGCTCTAAGGAGGCAAACTCCCTCCAGAAAATTTGGAAATTTTTGTTTCTTTTTGATGTTTGAGTAATTTTTACTTCAAATTTTCGACACAGAAATGAGAAAAAAACACTTAATTAAAAGTTAGAACACTGAATTTAAATTTTGAAAGTCAAGTAGTGACACTATTACTATCTAGCCATTGGCAATCCCACTGTTTGTATGACAATGACAAATGTGTATTGCTAAAGTGATTTTTAACCCCTAACGCTTTCTTAGGCGCAATTGCTTTGAATTTCATCCATCCCTTAATTTAGAAATGTTTGTGTTTATGATAATAAAATAAAACCTGTAGTGTATCGTTTGCATTATTCTTTCCCTTCGTGGAGCTCAGGTAGTATTTATGCTAACTTACCTATGGCGTAGCCAAAGAGCAAGAGGTGAGATCGCCCCCTAACTCAATTTTCAATTTGCAACAGCACCGTTGCATGATCATGGCAAGCAAAAAGTCATATTTTACACCTTCAAAGTTATTTTTTGGCTACGCGCTTGCCCGTATTCTAATTTACTCAATTAATTATTGTTACATTTTTTAGGAAACAGAATTACAAAACGCTCTTTCGTACTCTTTTATTCTTGCTGCATGATTTGGAGTCAAAAAAGGAAATGAATCATACGAAAAAAGATGTAAAAATAGCTCTAAATATTCCTGGGAAAGAATTTGATGACGTTGGCTTGTCGACTTGCTTTGGATTCATAGCAGGAAAGCTCTGTTTTTCTAGTTACGATAACGACAATCAATAATATTTACGCTCTCTGTAACGAGTTCGTGGAACAGAGACCCTTGGGGTAGTCTCCGAACCCGAGACAGATTGTTGTTAAGCTGTTTAACAAAATAGATGAAACGCGCCCCTTGCACTTCCTTTCTTCTGTCGCCTAAACTTTCGTACACCAATCCTTTGATAAACGTATATTGACCATAAAAAACTGAAACTTGAAATTAAGATTTTACAATTGACAGAAATACAAGATTGGATGGTGGTGGCGTTGTTGGCGGTTGGCGACGTTGGCGTTGTAGCGGCGTTTGCGGCGTAGCGGTGTAGCGATGTAGCGGCGTAGCGGTTTCAAGCTAGTTTGACCCCCGAGTACCTTCTTTACTACAGCTCCACAAAGACGATCAACAGAAGAACAACTTATCCAATTTATCTACTTGGTTTCTTACAAGCTTCTTTTGATAGTTTCGTCTTTTGCTCAAACGTACAGGTTTACAAAACAAAGTAATCCTTCCTGTTACGTGTCCACTTGAGAATGACGTAAGATGTGATAGAAAGGCAGTTTTTGCAGCGTCGCTTTAGGGTCAACTTTGCCAAATTCAACTACTAATCAATAAAAACGATATCTCAAGTAAAACACACACAACAACGACACAACGCGGGTTCAAATCCCAGATTGACTACGCGAAACTATGGATTTAAAGCATTAGATGTTGCCAGATGTTGTAACAATATTTACACTCTCTTCAAAAGAATACTGCGGTTTAAGCGACGCTTCACGGTTGGAACGTATGTGCTCTTTTTTTTATATTATATACAAGCAAAATATGAAGAGTTTTGCTGAAGCGAGGTTTGAAATCGCTATGTTTAGTTCAAAAACATGTGGTGCGGCAACACCAGGTTTCAACCTTCTGATTTCCGCGCCAAGCGTACCGTCGTTGATTAGCACTGAACTAGTCGAGTTGCTTTGTAGAGCTGGTAATGTTGACACAACCGATCTTTTTTGCTTCGTCAAACAAAAACAGAAAACGATTGAAGTTTTCCAGCAATTTTTGTTTACAAATATGCGCAGCTCCGCCAGCGTGCGCAGAACGAAAATTCTTGGCGACAAAGGCTGCCACACAGCCTTAATAACGATCAAGCAGGAAAATTAACACGCAGTTCCATTCAGAAATCCGAAGCATAATCAGGGCGAAACGACAATTTACTACTCGTTTTGCCACGTTCACGTTTTGACAAGAATAGCGAAAATACACATGGTCACCATATACGAATAATGAGCAGATGCACCTGTCATATATATATGAGTCAAACATGTGGCCTCATTTAACCACAGGGCAAAAACCAAAGAAAGACAATACAACAAAAGAAAGGCTTTAGAAGTAGTCCGCAGGAAGCTCGGTTTCAACCGTCTACTACTTCTCAGTAGGGGTTAATTGTTCGGTTTGCGGAAGGAGTCCACAGTAATTTGAAGCTATATTTATTCAAATTCATAACAAAACAACACAAGATCACTTAATTTATCACAATATCAATGGATTTTGTTGGAAATTACTTATGAAGTCTTTGCGTCACATTCTGAAGCGACTACGCTTTATGAAGTCAAATCGCTGAGAAAAACTTAATGGCGATTGGCGGAACACTATGATGAATGTCTCTGCCAATTTACGGTCAATCAAAAGCCACACAAATTTTAGGAAAGTCAAAAAATTTCAAATACCTAGCTGTAATGATTGAAAAAATTCAAAACAGCATTTCAAAGTGCCTAGGGTCAAATTGACCCTGTCCCGGCTAAATGGGGTTCAGAAAAAACCCTGGGTAAAAAATTTGCTCTTTTTATTAGCTGGTATTCGGTTAAACTTAGATTTGGATTTTCAATAGTTTTGATTGAGTATTTCCGCAATAAATAAAATTTACTGTGGCTGTAGTGGTGGAAGGCTGTGGTATTTTTCTTATATTCTTCTCCAACAAACAATGCGTCAGTGGTTTCTCCGCCGGGTATAAAGCCATGTCGCATGGCATCAATAATTATTAATGCTTAGCCTAAATTCTTTTTGTCAGCATTTTTTAGACGACTTTCGTAGCATGCTCTAACCCAAGGGTTCTCAACTGGGGTAAATTTACCCCTTGGACTAAATTTGACCTGCCTTGGAGGTAAATTTTGTTAGCCAAAAATTCACACTTTTACCTATCATAATAAGAATTTGTAGAAGTAAAAATATTAAAACATCTGGGGAGCAAAATTAACTTTTGAAATTTGCCAAGGGGTAAATGAAAGAATAAAGGTTGAGAACCCCTGCTCTAACCGCTTTGCTCCCATATAGGATTGTGATTCGCGGCGTTTATTTTTTTTGAAAATTAGCACCTCTTCATTTATTTGCCATTCATTCGGCAATACCTCTCCATTCAACAGAGTTAGGCAAAGTTTCTTCATCATATCAATTTCTAATTCTTCACTGGCAAGTATTATCTCTGCACATACTTCTAATGTTTCAGCTGTCTTTCCTAAATTCATTGCTGTCTCAGCTATCACCAAAATTTAAAATTTATGCATTAAAAATTTGAACTTACGGCTCTGGAGTGTATAACGGCTTCGAATGATGACGGATGTACTGAGTAGCATGAAAAACACGAAACGCTAAACCAGCAAGAAAGTCACGTGATGATAATAATCCAGCAACTGGGCGGAGTCGGAAGCCAGTGGTTCCTAGAATATATTGCATAAAGTTAGCTACCACGCAAGTTTTTCTGTGAAACGAATTATTAGGCTGCCATCTCTAAAATGTAGAATCTCCAAAACACGAGTTGGTTCCACAACTTTGGGGGAAAATAGTTTTCAGGATTTTGATTCCGCAAAATAGTAGGAACTCCAATAAAAAATTCACCTAAAATTTTTTGGAATTTATATATAATTGGGCGCAAAAATACGGGGAGCATTGCAGTTTTTTTGCTCGTGTAGATAACAAGAATTGGTGCAAAGGCCTCATGAGTGTGAAATAACTTTAGCTTAATATTAAGGTACATCATAAGTGTTTGGGTGGAATCAATTTTTGGTATCTTTTTATCGATATTCTTCTATGTGTAACCTTAATTATTTTTATGGTGTCCTTCTAATAATTGAAGTGTAAGATATCAGTTAGCTGCTCTAAAAGTTTTTACGAAGAATATGTTTAGCATTTTTCAATATAAGAGTGTTGGCTTTAAAGCTAATAAATCATAGATAAAGACATTTAGGATATTTCATACTTGTTTGAATAATTAGAGATCTGGTTAAATGGTGCTAAGAGTATTGCTCATTATCGCTATGTTTATCATTATGCTGCGTTAGCCTTCGCTACTTCTAGTTCTTACTATTCTTCGCTACTTTTATTCTCCTAGTTCTTGCTAAGCTGCTGAATTGAGATAAGCTGTAGAAAAAAAACAAATACAGTAGTGGCCGCTTTATAAGCTCACCTCGGGATCGAACCTTTTTGGGCTTATTAATCGACTGGGCAAATAAAGCGGATTGTGCGTTTCCGTCATTCTAGAGCGTATGGATGACTAAACACAATACTGTAACTACCCACAATGGAAAAGTTTATTGTTGTATGCAACAACTTTATTAACAATTTATTAGCTAATCAGTTAATCCAGTTAACACATCCACAAAAGACGCACCCAGCGTCATTTGCTTCAGTGGAGTCTGGCGAAGTAGGCTCCGAACATCACCGTCCAATGTCTCGAATATCGGCATTTGTTCGAAGCCTCTACCTTCCAGCCCGATTTACAAACGGTGCAAGATGGACCTCATTTTCGCATTGGATGGTGTTGGTTCTTCCGCTGTAGCTTTATCGTTTTCGACTTTTTCAAGCTCCGCAACCTCAAGACTGCTAGCAGAACTGTTTGCAACAATTTCTTGCTTGACTTCTGTCTCCTCCTCTTCCAGAGTTAGTTCAACATGCACCGGCCCACCATTTTTTATGTCGAGCCACTTTTTAAATTGTTCTTTTGCAATACCTTCAGGAACGGGAATGGGTCGCTCGGATTCCAGCTCCTGTTCCTCTGGAACAGAAAAAAAGTTAGCTTTCCTCCACCAATTGCGAATTATTTCCTTTGTTACTTTATTCTAGCTACCAGAGAGTACGTGTAGTGCATCTAAATCTGAAAGTCTTTTTGCAACTGTGTTCGCGATTATGCTGTGGTCGTTGCATCCATCTTCGATGGCATCAATAATTCTGGCTCGTATTTCGTGCGACAATATTCTTTGAGTGTGCGTAGAATGCCCATGTCACAAAGCTGAATTAGTGAGATGGTGTTGGGAAGCAGCTTCACGATTTTGATGCATTTGAGTTCTTCCACATTACGATAAACAGAACAGTTGTCGACCAATAAACCGATTTTTTGTTGTTGAAAGCATAGGCTTTTATCACATTTACGCCGCTAGTCAGATCAGATACCATTGATGATAAAGCGTTTTTAAAAAACTGTAATCAGTGGTAAACACCCGCACATTCCTCAAGCATCGTGATTTCCAAAACAGCAAAATTTGATTGTTTACACTTATCTTTTTCGAAAACCTTTTGATTAAACCGTAATTCTAACGCAAAACCACAACATTTCATGGCGACTAATAGCGATCTCAGACTCACCAAATGAGGTTGTAAACGTTTGGCCGAAAATAAGTAAGATTTATTTATTTCTTCTACAAATATCATTGTCCTTTTGTGGTTTTTGATAAACCAATACATTTTCCTAATATTAATTGTAGTCTTATTGGTAAGCCTAAACTAATCGATAATTCTTTTTATTTCTTTAGTTGGTGTACTTCTTGAAGCACAAACAAATTTTGTAGGCAAAATTTAAAGAAATGGTTCAAAAACTTTACCAAAAATGATAACCATCTGAATAGGAAAAACTTCCAATTTGCAAAAAAATATCTTGAGTCAAACCAACTTAGTGCCTTCATTTTCGCATGTCCTACCTAAAAAATCTCTCTGTAAAATGCTCCTCTATAAAATCTCTAATCTAATACAGGGTGTCCATAAAGTGCGTGTGCACTTTAAAAAATTTATAACTTTATTTCTATCTGCGATAAAAATAATCTGTAAAAAGAATCAGAATGAAGAAAATCTAGATTTTTTAAGGTCTTAATGAAATTTTATTTAAGTTTCCACATTTCCTCTATCATTAGCAATGCAAAGGGTAATACAATTTCGCAGTTCACCGAAAACATTTGCCAACTGATTTACAGTAATACCCGAAATCACATTAATTATTTTAACTTTCAATTCTTGTAATGAACTAGGTTTGGTTGCGCACACAATTGTTTTTACATGTCTCCATAAAAAAATCTAATGAAGTGAAATCTGGCAAATGCGGAGGCCAAGAAAATGGTCCGCCCCTTTCGATCCATCATTTAAAAAATTCTAGATTTAGAAACTGTCTAATATGCAGAGCAAAGCGGCAAGGAGCTCCATTTTGTAGAAACACTGTATCAGTTGAAACACTGTTTCTAATTTTGTGGTAAAGAATCATTCAATAACTGCTCTTAAAACTAGGTAGACGAAATTTTATAACACTTTTTACAAATTATTTCTATCGCAAATACAAATAAAGTTATAAATCTTTTAAAAAGCACACGGACTTTATGGACACCCTGCGTATAAAGCACTATTCTGTCTGTTTGTCTTTTTTAACTCCTCTGAAACTGCTTCAGGTACAAGCATCAAACTTGAAACGATTGATCACCACCTCGTAGTGAGTGTCATAAGGGTATTCGTGATGTCATCGTGACGTCATAACGTCATAATCAATTTTTTTTAATTTGCATTGCTTGACAGAGGACAACCGCTTCTTGCTCAAACAAAAACCAACTTCCGGCTTACTACATCACAAATACTTTCATTTGTGTGGGATCTAAAATGACGTTACAATCAACGATTCATTACACAATCTGCTTTTGTTTTTTCTCAAAAAGTACTGATCGCAGAAACGCGATTTATCGTTCTTTCAGAAGATATTAATAAGGTGCTTTCGATAAAAACAATTTTACAACAATTATTGTTTATTTGACAATGCTATGAACAATTCTTTATTGAATCACTTTAAACTCTCTAAGCATTTTTCTTCTTTATTTCGCTTTGCGCGCTCAAACTGGCTCTATGATGTCATTATGTGTCTCGTATGATTAATACAAATCTTTGGCCTTCGCAGATCATAATAGGAAGATGCTTTCAAAAATTGCATCTTTTTTGCAAAATCAGTTTAATATAAAACTAATTTGTGACCTCATTTCTTAACCGATTTTCAAACTTTTGTCAACAAACTAAGGTTATTTCAAAGCAATTTCGATAGCGTATAATATGTGCAATTAATATCAGTTTTTATACTGAACACACTGAACTTTAACACCCGTGGTGTAACTTTTTACCTCTCCCAAAAAGTGGTAAGCTGAGTAGAAACAGATGACTTTAATACACAAACGTTATACTAAGGCACTAGCAATTACTGTTCTTTGAAAGCTTAGGAAATTTGCTTTCCAAGAATACGTGACTCCAATTACTTAAGGATAAGGATTAGTTCACAATGGCTGATCAAAAATTGCTTGCCATACATGATGTTTCATTTTTAGTTAAACAATTATTCTACTTGAGCTAACAAACTTGCAATTGTTAAACAAAGTTAGTTCTCTAGTATATTTTGACTACTTTTTCTCACAAGAGTGGTTTTTTGCATTGTCTGTTTACGTTTTTAAAAAGATCCATCAAAAACTGAAGTCTTCAAATGTTTATGAAACGTAGTCTACCGGTTAAAAACACATAAAATTTTAGTGCCTGCAGTTCACAAAATTGCAATTTTTAGAAAAACTGAGTCCTTTGGTTCATCATGTCTATTCTTTCTCGATAGCATGGATCTTTGATATTATCAATCAAATTATTCAAAAGACTCATCGAAAGATGAAGTCTACAAATTTTAATATGTAGCTTACTCCAAGCAAAACACTTGGCGATCACTCAAGAAAAAGACGATGAGGTAAAGATGGTCCTTTCTTATCGTTTGCAACAAAATGTAAGTGTCGAGCTACATATGATCTAAACGTCGAAGCAATTTCCTTTGGAATTGGGCAAGGCTGTCGCAGAAGCCAGCTGATTTGATGTTCTTAACCTCGACATTATTGTTGGGTGCTCTCGCTACTGCTGTAATTGAACTGTAAGTGCTTCATTTTAGGTTAGTTTGCTCTTTGCATGGCGGCATTTATGCCAGGGCCAAGGAACATGCACGCAGTCAGAGACGGTAGTTCATATTAATTTGCCTACAGTGACGAAGAAGTGGTAAGTAGCAATCCTAATAATATTGGCTCAAATCGCATTGTGAGGTCATAATGTTAAATGACATCACAATGCTTGCCACTATGTAGTAAAAACAGCAGCAGGCAGCAAAATTATCCATTATCATTTTGAGAGCAGACATAAATGTTTAAGCCCATTACTGATATTTGTAATTGCAAGGATATCGGTACGAAACACTAAATCTTCATTTAACAGTAAGGAGGTCTGGATTAGGGGCAAAAGTTAAATGTAATAAAATCCCAAGTTTAAGAAAAGATCAAAATTAAACAATAATAGCATCAATTTGTAACAGCAGATTAAAAAGAAGTGTTTTTTGTTTGAAAAGAGCTCAATAGGTGCCTATTGCAATAGGCTGTATGACTTAAAGGAAAGGCGGGACCCCTTTTCATGCTAAAACCAAATTAAAGCAAACGGCGCTGGCAGCAAAAATTTTAATGTCACCAATATCAATACGAAAGCGGGTCCACCAAATGATCGAACATGCCTACCACCAAAAACGACCACCATTTGGGCGACGTCATCAATTTCGTCTACGTTTCATCCCCCCTTTACTCTTTTAAAAATTACAAATGGTAGTTTATGTTATCGTTCTTTTTTTATGAATACTTCCAGTCTTCATTAATAAACCAACATGATCACCATTACATGTACAGGAGCTATGGCTTATATTTACCAAAATATTTTGTTGTGGCTCTAACAAATGTTTGTACGGTTAAGCTGGCGCAGCTGCATTAGTTGATACGTTTTAAATCGGCATGGGTGATAATATGGCTTGCCGGGTTAAAATCTCACCATACTTAGGAGAAAGATTTCTTTCTATTTTGCTTGGCAATAGCTTTATAGAGCTACCGGAATCAAACCTAAAAATTTGGGAAAAGCAAGAGCTTATCTAACTTCTATGAGCATACCTAAGCAAGGAAAAACAAATATGAATCATAATGCGTAGCCAACAGGGATTTAAGAAAGTTTGAGACAAAATCAAAATTAACGTCACTGTGTTAAATCACACCACATGGATGATGATATTATTGGTGTTTTGCTTTATAATGGCTTTCTAAAACTACCGGGATCAAACCAAACATTTGAGGAAAATCAAGGACTCTTTTCACTTCCCAGGGCACATCAAGCAGGGAGAAAAAATGTGCTACATAATGCGTAGCCAGCGAGGACTTCAGAAAGTGTAAAAGGAAATCAAAAGAAAACAGCGTCACTGTGTCAAATCGCACCACACGAAAAACGTTTTTGTTCTTTTTGCTTTAGAATAGCTTAATATCAGAAATGTAATCCCTACTTTCAAACTACAGGAAACGCAAGGCCCCCTTGGGTTCGTGTCAGCAATAAACAGAGCACTTAGACCTAAGGTGTAGCCAGGATCTTGAAATGAGATATACTATTAGGAAAAGGAGCACAAAAAGTCGTAAACATCTTATGTGCAGAAAACACAAAAACGTTCGGTAAGTCTTCATACAAGAGCCTGATAAGTAAAGCCGGTTCAGCCGGCTAAACCGACACTCTCAACCCCGACGTCACTGACGGGTCTGTGCGGGTGACGCCGTCGTGTATACTATAAAGCAAGGATTTTTCTTATGCTGATATGCTGCCTCTTGTGGTATTTATGTCATTTATGTCTATACTCTACATCATTGTAATAAAATTCCAAGTTTAAGAAAAAATCAACATAAAAAGTTAACCATAACGATTTGTAAAACTGAATATAGAGAGAACAATAGCCTCTTTTGTTGCTATGCCGGAAACAAGACCAATAGCGCAGTCAAATTAGGAACTTAGTACCACAAATATAAATAGGAAAGCGGTAGCACCAATTGGCAAAATAGGCTTGCCAATAAATAGTTTTTTTCTTTAATTGTGAAAGCAACCACCATTTCGCCTCTAGAATCAGTTTTGATTATGTACAATCCCTGCTCCCTCACAAGTATTAACGATAATAATTTGTGGCAAAATTCTTTGTAAGCATTGCCATTCATGATTAAGAGAATATGATGATCACAATTTTGTGAACAAGAATTGTGAAAGTGAATAAAATTCATTAACTTTTCGCTGCTGCTTACACAAGAGCCGTATAGGTGAAGCTGGCTTGGCCGGTTGAACCGAAATGCTATACCCCGACAATACTGATGGAGGGCCTCTGCCGGGCGACGCCGGCAAAGCCGGCTAGTAAATTTATAATTTTATTGTTGTATGCTTGTTTGTCTTTCAAAATTTAAACTTTCTGGATAGATTTCAGAAAAAATAGATTGTCCTAATATCAATGCTTTTGACCAGTATTGTATGTAAAGGTCATTGAGGGGGAGGAGGTCAGAGGAAATGACCCAATCGAATACTTCCTCTCCGCGGGGGTCGTAAGTACCTTTTGAGTCCCTGAGGGGGTGATGGTAGTTAAAGCCCTCAGGAATAAAGAGATTTCTGGAGGAGAAAAGAATGGAGGGGGAAAAGGAGTCGGTCCTGCTATCCGTCGAAGAATAGCAAATTGGTGGAGCATAAACATTAAGGAATGAGAGCGAGGAGGTGTTGTTTAGTGAGATGTTGACCCCTATATAATCAAAGTGGTACGTGTCATCGGGAGAGAGAATACCAGACCCGGAGTGGGTTCAATCAGATTGCAGAGCAGAGAATCCAGGGACCAGAAAGAGGAAGATGAATTAAGGTTGGATTTCTGGACACAAATAAGGTCAACGTGATAGACGAAATAAAGTATAGAAGTTCAGTGCTCCTGGCTTAGAGACTCTCAGCATTCCATTGAAGAACCCTATCGGAGTCAGGGGAAGAGGAAGCAGGAGATATAGAAAAGCAGCCAGGAACGTGAGGTGGTGGTGAGAGTACAGTGGGAAAATATACAAAGTAAGTGGAAAGGAGATAAGAGATTTGAAGGCAAGAGTGGGGAAGGAGTGCTGCATTAGCAGGGGTACAGATGTGCCAAGTTGAGCAGTGGAGGTATACAAGCTGGAGGAGTTCGAGAAAGAGGTGACAGTGTCGGTAGGTGTGGGATCGTCAGAAGAAGCAGGGAGGGCAGC
Source organism: Trididemnum clinides (assembly GCA_963675345.1). Lineage (NCBI taxonomy): Eukaryota > Metazoa > Chordata > Ascidiacea > Aplousobranchia > Didemnidae > Trididemnum > Trididemnum clinides. The sequence goes on from OY776295.1 coordinate 36,313,156, forward strand.
TCCAGAAGTGAGAGTTACCAAGAGTTCTGAATCTAGAAAAAGAGAAAAGTGAGCACTATAAATGAGCCCATTTGAAGCAGATGCAGCATTGCACCAACCTAACTCACCAGGTCACATTACCAGCGCACACTAAACATGGAAGACAGGGCCAGGATTAAGATGATGGTTTCCGCTCATCAAGAGATGGAGAAAAATGAGAAGACGGACAAGATAGAGGAAGGAGAAGAGAGAAAACATGCGACCGATTTCAAAGAGGCTGCGTGCTACCATTTTGCTGTAGTTCAGAGGGTAGCACGGCAAAAAATGGTTTGTGTGAGAAAAGTGCCGGGGTAACTGAGACCCTCGGAAAGGCCAACAGCCATTTCGACCCAACTTAAACAGGGTCGGGAACCGCACCAAGATGTTGAGGCGGCTGTTGATTGATGCAAGAGCAAGCAACTTGTAGGCAGGGACTCCGGAAAATTCGTCAGAAATGTATCGGCCATGTGCAGCATTCTTTTATACTTCTTTTTATCGAGATCACTGTGGAATATGAATTAGTGATGTCAAAAAACATTACTTTTTATTACTGTTTTCACAAATATCATTTGAGTAAAGCCGGTTCGGTCGGCTAAACCAATGTTCTCAACCTTAAAATTGCTAATGGGGACCCTGCAGGCGAAGCCAGCAGTATTCTAACTGCTATTCTACAAATAACCACAACAAAAGATATTTCATTAATTTCTATCTTTTGCCTCAGTCACTGAGGCCCGGATTTACACCAATAAATCTAGAAAGAAACGCCAAAAAAACATTTGAAGCGCTACCACGATTGTGTAGAAACAATAAAACGTAAAAATTGGTCAGTGCAGTAACTTGAAAAGTCACTGCAAACTAAAGCTTCAATTATTGACCATTTCATTGTACTCTTTTACAAAGAATAAGGGAAAACACTAACGTTTTCGTCTAGCTCTCTTCAGGAGTTATCGCTAGAATGAAGCCTGGTGCTGATGGCGAGGTATTTATAGCGAATGAAGCTGGTGAAAATATCGGAACGTTCTGATTGGTAGACAACAAGACGTTTCGTTGAGTCCGAATCAATGATGTAATTTTAGTGTCTAGACAAATTCTTTCTGGCGACTTCATTCGCTATAAATATCTCACCATCAACACCAGGCTTCATTCTAGCGATAACTCCTGAAGAGAGCTAGACGAAAACGTTAGAGTTTTCACTTATTCTTTGTAAAAGAGTACAATGAAATGGTCGATAACTAAAGCTTTATTGAAATTTTGTACCATTTCTCATCTTTTCACTGCAAACTGTTTGTTAAATAAAGTCTGTAATGCGACTGACAAAAGCCAATAAGTTTGCGCATCCCTAGATTAGACAATGTTTGAAAGCAAACACCAAATGCCTTCTCAATGTTTGTGAAAATTCTTCAGATGCAATCAAATGTACAACGATAGCAAAATGCTAAAACAAAGCTTTTTCACTAATTCTTCTTTTGCTTCCCGTATCGCGTGTCGATCTGTCTTGAAATTGTGAACGAGAACGGTTTGCTAATATCGCGGAATGCAAGTTCATGCTAAATTACATCGCAGGCAGTTAAGCTTACATAACGTCATTTTCAAAACACCGCGTGAGCCACTGGTTGGCCGCCTCTGCTCTAAAATCTATGCTACTGCCACTTGAGTTGCTTTTCAAAGTTGGCACATTGATATTTCAAAATGGAAATTACAGTCATTTAGCTTGAGTTGGTAGACTGGGTCTACAGAGACACTTTCTGTACAGTGTGGTAGCTTATTTATGACTTACGGTGCAAAAATTTTGAGATGTCTTGTAGTTGAGGAATGTTGTTAGGAGCATATTTGCAATGCTCTTGCAATAGAGGAAAAATCCTGTTGAATTCGCGACAAGCGTGAGTTGGATAAAGATCTTGCAATTGAGTATAGATTTGGTTCCTAAATAAAACTGTAATTGTACTGTTGTATCCTCCAGCTACTACAAGCTTTTGCCGGTTATACGCGTACTTGGACATTTTGCCTTTAAACCCATTTCCGACCGATCAGTTGGTAATGCTGGTACAGTGTATTTTTATACAGGAACAGCGCAGCAAAGCAAGAAAAACTGCGGTAAAGCAGGAGTTCTGAGAGTTTTTATGGTTCAAACCTCACTTCATTTAGGTGAAGTCTTGACAAAACCTCAAAAAAAATACTTTTTGAGGGTGAAACTGGCCTAAGTTAGAGTTACAACATTTAAAATACACAATCAGTTTTCTACAGATAATTTTCACGAAACTAGTCGTGGGTCGCAAAGACCACTTGTGTAGGCCGCGCTTAGAGCCAGCGGTTAAACATTTTTTTCGAAGAACACGGCTACGTAGTTATCGAAGGGTTCAAACATACAATTATTGTCGCCATAAGTAACACTCCATTCCACTCGACAACGCTGCCGACTAGTTAAAAAAATAAGTGCAAATAATAGCCTTAATCAATCATCATGATACAAAATGTCCTTTTTAGGAAAATGAAAAGTTCACACCATTATCAATCACAAAACTTTACGAGAAGATCGCAAAGTTGCAAATAAAATCCCAAAACCCCAAATTTGATGAGACCATCCCAGGACGCGTTTTGTCCTTTTGGACTCTTCAGCAGGGCCTGTCTCGTCAGCCGAAAACAAAAAGCAAAAACGAGACAAGACTGCCAAAGCTAGCTTTTGTGCAAAATTTTTTTATGCAAAAAAGTTTTTATGCAAGGTTTCTTTTTTCTTAATTGCAATCAGCTGTGCATGCGAAAAACGCAACACGCCTATCACCCAAAAAAGCGTGTAAGTAATTAATTCTACCATTTATCGTGTCAACAGCAATGCAAGATAGCGCTTGTTAGGTGAGGGCATTCTTTTCGTGAGGTTCTATTTCAGATGTCAAAAACTATGCGAGATGGCGCGTCTTTATATTTGAAGACCCGATTGCCTCCATTAGTTTACTGTTGATCATGTGACTTACACGTTTCCCTCGGGTGATAGGCGTGTTGCGTTTTTCGCATGCACAGCTGATCGCAATTAAGAAAAAAGAAATATGGCACAAAATGCCTAGCTTTGACAGTCTTTGCTTTTGGGTTTTTTTGGCTAACGAGACAGGTCCTGTTGAAGAGTCCAAACGGACAAAACGCGCCCAGGGATGGTCTCATCAAATTTGGGGTTTTGGGATTTTATTTGCAACTTTGCGATCTTCTCGTAAAGTTTTGTAATTGATAATGGTGTGAACTTTTCATTATATTTACTACTCACATACTAAGCTGTTATGTTTTTAAGGAATATTTTTCTGGAGCGGTAGACGTCAACCTTTTTAATGCATTTTTTGCACTTTTCGGAAACCATTTATTTTTACCTTTCCAAAATAAAATATAGAAAAACAAAACTTTGTATCTTTTTGCATTTTATGCATTCTTACACCGTTCTGACCTGGGATTAGAAAAATCTATTGATTACCAGTATTCCGTAGCGATATTGTTTGCTTTTTTCATCATTGATAAGCTGAAATCCTCTGGTTTTTGAATTAACCATCAAATATTGGTATTCGTTCCTTTTTATTGATCAAGCATTCTTTATTTAGTATTTTGTTTTAAAATGTAATTGTGATAATTCTGACTTATTGCAGCTTTTTTTAAATTGATTTTGCCTAATTTTTGCAGTTGACAATATGTTTGCTTTTACTTAAAAATTTTTAAAAAACGGAGTGAAGAATATATTTTCTCAGGTTTTCTAAATTCATGACACTGAATTTCGCGGAAAAATGAAAATCAATTGCTATTTGAGGTTTTTCTAAAAGCTAGTGACGGCTCGCTGAATGGAAGCGACGTTGTTCTCAAATAATTTCCAGCATCCCCAGTTTCTCTTTGTATAGTGCGTGTTCTGGGCGCAAAGCTGCAATCGTTGTGATTCTTTACGAGTGACGTGAATTTATGTAATAGATGATGTCGTAGAAGAAAAGCTAAATTTTAGATATACTGTAATTCGGGCAGGCCAGTACTTGTACCTCGGATTTAGACTGCAGCAATGCCTCAAAAAAAGCTATCGAATGAGCAGTTTTATTGGTACTTTGTGATATATTGCATGACATATCTAATAATAAAGACAAATTACCCTTTAATACAGAGTCAGGCGATGACGAGTTTATTCAGGTACCCAATTTTTCTGAGAGTGATGATGATGATGCGCAGTAATCTCTCAGTACATTTTCAGAAAACTCCTTTTTTGTTGTTTACTGGTAACACTTCTAACAACGAAGTTGTATGTCAGTTTTTAGGAAAACGTCCACGCTCCTGTGTACGTAAAAGACTTCAGTCAGACAAGGAGGGGAGGGAGGATCCTTTTGGTAGGCAAGAAGAGCAATCAGTTACGTCTGGTTTAAATAATATTACTGCATGTGAAGAAGACCAGCATAATCAATCTCCACCAGCTTTCGTTAATTCGGCAACATATCTCAGCAGTAGTTTTTTAGTTGCACCTCATGGTATGCAATGGACCCTGGTTGTTCCTGGAATATAATCAAGAGGCAGGTGTTTGCAGCAAAACATTCTATGAGAAATTCCAGGAGCAACATGTTATGCTCGGAGGAATGTCATAATTAACAGTTGAGCGGGTGCATGGTGTCTGATCATTCGTATGTTTATTTTTAAGCACATACAAAATTTTACTGTAACCGCAGCTCATCTGCCGACGAGGTGTGAAGATTTTACACTTGCCGTCGTAGAACTGGAAGCTTTTATTGGCATCACGTATGCAGGTGGGTGAAAAAAACAATATGTCGTTGACCAACCTCTGGATTAAAAATTGGGTTGTTGCAGTTTTGTAAGCAAGTGATGTTCAGAAATTGTTTAAAAAAAGATTTTCCGAGTTTGGCGAATTGATAAAAAAACGGGTCGTTCTGAAAGGCTACGAACCGACATGTGTGCTTTGCTTATGATCGTAAATAGCCGGTTTGTTGAAAACAGCATTTCGTGCTACAAGCCTAGAGGCTTTCTGACAGTGGATGAGCAGCTTTTCTTAAGTAAAGCAAGATTCCCTGCGCTCAATTCATGGCATCTAAACCGGACAGGTTGAGATAAAAGTATTGACCTAGCAGTAGATAAAGACAACAGGTATGTAGTAAAAAATTCCAGTATGTTGGAAAAAATGAGTTGCGACCAAAAGAAGAACGCGTTTCTGCCCACGTTGTCATGAAGTTAGATGAATCATATTTCAAAGAAGGAAGAAAAATAACCACTGACGATTACTTTTATTCAATAAAGGTGGTCAATCTTTTAAAAAGTAAAAAACAAGGATCTATTAGGAACGCTGAATTAAGTGCGAAGGGAAGTTCCTCGTGAAATCAAGACCATGAGAAAAGGGCGGTATACTACAAAATTTTACAAGTCCGGAGATACGTCGCTCACTGTTTATCAAAGAAAGCCCAAGAAGAATGTTATGTTGCTAAGCACTCTCCATGCAAATGCTGCTATAGCTAAAAACAAGCATAAAACTCCGGAAACAGTGTAGTGCTACAACAAAACAAAATATGGAGTGGATGCGATGAACTAAATCGTCCGCAACTGCACTATCAGGACAACGACAACAAGGTGGCGTGCCGACCCTTCCCAAAATACTTTTGATCTAGGAGCCATAAATCGTTTTATACAAAGACATCTATGACACAAAAATTCCAAGATGATGGTTTCTTCACAACTTAGCAGAAAAACTTGAAATGCCTTTCCTGAAAAAAACCAGCACATCTGATGCGCGTTAGACTGTGAAAAAAGTCGGCCAATACCAACAACCAAATCAAGAAACATTGCAAAAAACACCCTATTACAGACAAAACAATCGTTCTTTCAACAAATTTATTGTTCAAGCTTAATGTTTCGCTCCCCTTAGTAACCGGGGAGCTTCTTCAGAAAGCGATAGATGTTACCAGTGTAACATAAAAATTGCATAACATAGAAATATAAAGACAACTTATATATATTTACTGGCGTAATTATAACAGCCTGTTTCATAAAAACATTTCAGGTATTTCTTTTTCAAACAAAAATATAACAAAAATAATATTCAAATAGAAATTTCTTATTCAAATATATACTAATTTGCTCTAACTGTTGTTATTGAGCACTCTTAAATATCTTACCGAGTTTATTACATTTGCTTCAAAACAACTTCTATTACCAAACACTAAAAATTATTTACCAACAAGGCAGGCAATTACGTAACAACAAAAACATTATTACATCACAGAACTAGCGTCGGGCACAAGTAAAAAGTGTTGTAAAATACATAAGACATCATTTATTGGCGGTAAACACATTATAAACAGCACAAAAATTTGCTCTTTCATTACGATTAATTACTTTTGGTAAACGAGCCTTTTAATTTATCAAAAAACTTTCATCTAAAAAATTATAGGCGAAGGTGGGAAATTATAAAACCTTGCACCTAATTGGTAATGCAGCATACAAGAGCAAAGGGGCATTAATAATTTACCAAGGTTGAATATATAAGGAAACAACAATGAGTATAACTACTCAACCAATTTTGACGAAACCATCCCTGGATGCGTTTCGTCCTTTTGGACTTATCAGCAGGGCCCGTCCCGGCACAAGCAAAAGAAACCCACTCAATATGTTGTCCTGCGAAGTGAGGTAGAGTGAAAATTCGTTGGCATGAATTTGCTAGTCACTTCTATCAAAGGTCGCCCGGCTCCAGCCTTGTAAATTGTTAGCGCACTCGCCGCGAGCGTGATGGCATTATAAAAACAAGGCACTAGGCTTTATATACAGCGGTCGTATATACTTTAGATCAGTCGTCCGCTAAGCTACGTAAACTGATCTCCCAGTTGATATGAAGCTAAAACCAACCAATTCGTCAATCTGCCCCGCTAAGCAACTCAAGACGTCGTTGGTTCAAGTCTTAGTACTTTTTCGTGTACATTGCTTGTTTGAAGGACAACTTAATGAGTGGGTTTCTTTTGCTTGTGATGGGAAGGGCCCTGCTGATGAGTCCAAAAGGACGAAACGCGTCCAGGGATGATCTCGTCAAAATTGGTTGGGTGGTTATACTCATTGTTGTTTCCTTGTATATTGGTCAACCTCGGTAAATTATTAATGCCCTTTTGCGCTCGTAGCTGCGTTGCCAATTAGGTGCAAGGTTTTACAAAAAACTTTCCGCAGCGCGACGCCTTTACGCATGTGACTCTGACTTTTGCATTTTGGCGTTATTCCAATTTATTCTATGATCGAAATCCATAGCATGTTGACTCAGCGCTGACTTTTTGGTGTTAAAAGTCTTAACCGCATTGACATGTTCCCGTTTTCTGTTTCTAACACTACGCCCTGTTTTACCTACATACACAGCATTGCAATCCCATCAAGAAATTTGATATACCATCAAGAAATATCTAAGAATGAACTTTTAACATTAATTTTGTTTAAAAAATAACGTTTGCAAGTAGTATGCAATGAAATTAATGATTACATGACCACCTTTCCAATTACATATGTCTATCATGAAAAATCTAAAGGTAAACTTCCCTAAGGTATGTCTCTCGTAGCATTATGCCGTCAATCCTTTCGAACTTCATTTCTCTTCATCCTCTTTAGCTGATTACTTTTTTCGCTTTTGATAGCACCTACCGTCATCATTTTCTTTCTTCTTCTTAACCGCCTTTCTTTCGTTGTTCCCTCCAAGGCTGTTTTTAATAAAAATTTATATTTTAGAATGTGTCCAATCCATCTTCTTTTTCAAATCCTGATCTCGGTTAATAATTTTGGTGTTTTATCTACAAGATTCAAGACTTCCGCATTTGTCGACCTGTCGGTCAACTTTTATTCTTCATCCTCCTCCAAATTCATATTTTAAATGTCTCCAGTCTTGCAGCATCTGCTTTCCGTAAATTTAAGGTTTCTTATCCCTATGTTACCACAATCTAAACCAACGTCTTTGCTAAGCGTTTCATCAGGTCCTGTTTTAGTCCACCAGTTAGAACTGTTCGCATCGAGTTGCAACTTACTTCAGCCGTTCCGATTCATGTACCGACATTGTTTTCTAAATACTCGTTCGCTAAAAGCAGACTTCCCAAGTACAAAAATTCTTCTACCTACTATAATCCTTATGTTGCTAGAGTCTGTCCAAATTTTTACGACTTTTATCTGTTTATGTTTACCTTGATTCCACATTTCTTGACAACTCTGATTGATTCATACATCTGCAAGATACATTTTTTGCAAACCCTCTTTAGTGTAGGCAATCATGGCGTGATTGTTCGCAAACTGGACAGCTTACATTAATTCCTCTCCAACATCGACACTGTGGTACATACTCTCTTGAGGTTCCCCAATTGTAACTTCTGCATAGACGTTGAATACCAATGGAGAAATCAAGCAGCTTTGTCGTACTCCACTTCAAGTTTTACTTGGCTGTGACAACTAATTATTTACTGTTATCGCAGCCATCTGGTCCCATATACAGCGATGCGATGAGCCTTCAGTTCCACCAGTCCAATGCTGGTCAAAACCAATACCAGTCTATTCCATTTTACTCGTCAAAAGCCTATGTATTGTCCACGAAGCACACATATAGATCTTGATTAAATTCTATACTTTTTTCAACAAGGAACAATAAAACTCCAATGGCATGTATTCTTCCTTTTTTTACGCGATATCCACATAGATCTCTCCCTCTGCTTTCTTCTCTATTTGCTTTCTCACAACCCGTAGCAAAACTTTTGAAGCATAAAATATTAAGCTGATGGTTCTGGGAGTCTTCGCAACGAGCGACATCCTTTTTCTTTTCTATTGGAATCATAATGCTTTTCAAATAATTGTTTATAAACATTCATTTTTTGTAAATTAACTTTTATAGTTCCACAAATTTCTCCTTTGGCTCACCGTTAGGTAACACGATAAATTCTTCGGAAATGCATCTAGTTCCTCTTTGTTCCTTCTACTCATGGTTTGAATTGTTTTCTACTTCATCATTTGGCATACACGGCTCCATATCATCTTACGCAACCCATTATTTACTTTCAAATTTAATCTTTTGTTTCTCTAGTCCAATATGCAATTCTCGATGTACTATATATCATCCATCTTTTCTACATATCACCTCTATCCGTCAACAGTTCATCATTTCGATCCATAATCGCTGTCATGTCCTTTACCCTAGCAATCGTGTCAGCTAGTTCCTTAATTTAGAGATACATTACGGTCAACCACCCCACGTTTTTCCATTTCTCAACTTTACTGCAATGATCTTTTTGATCCATTCTAGTCTACTACATGGGGAACCTTTCTTAATTTATTGTTTGTTTGTTTGTTTGTTTATATATTCTTTGTCTTTCTTTAGTCATCACTTGCATCCGCTAACCGGCGCGATGGCGTAGTGGTTAGAGCGTCCGCTTCGCAGTCGGTAGACCTGGGCTTCATTTCCCAAGTCGAGTCATACCAAAAGACTTTTTCAAAAAACATGGTATTCACAGCCTCCATGCTTGACGCTCAGCAAATTGGGATAGTGTGGAGAACAAGCCGGCAAACTTGCTTGTTGTGTCCTTGGGCAAGACACTTAACGAAATGCCTCCGTCTTCATGTGGCAGACAGATGGTGGGGTCAAGCAGTCTACCCATCGTGGTGGCCCCAGTCTAATTGAAGACTCGCAAAGCGAGCGTGAGCGCTAACGCAGTGTAGCCTATATACATATATCTTCCTGCATAAAGCTCACAAAAAATAGCTCAAACAACGAAGAAGAAGATCACTTGCATCCGTTTTTGTCTTTTTCCATCTTATCTACCCTTTCTTTCATCATTCAAGGTTTCTTCAGGAGTTTTGTTTCACTCCTTTCAATGACCTTCGTTACTCTCTGAAGCATTCTTTCTTGTGACTATAATCACCTCGATTCTATTTCTTTTGATTCATTATTTCCAATTTTCATCACATTCAAAATCTATGCATCAAACTTGACTTCATTATCTTTTTCCTTCATTGTCTACCTCTTCTACGTTTTTTTCGCTTTTTCTGTCAAGGTGATTTCAAATATAATCAAATTTTCATCCTCTTTAGGCTGTGGTCAGAGTTGATATCTGCACGTGGCTATGCATAAGCTTGCATTTGTTATGCTGTTCTTATATCGATCTTGCATCATGTAATCCAGCTGATATCTGCTCCAATTTCTTGGGGGTTACCATATGCACTTCCTCTTTTAGAACTTTTGTATTATTTATTGATGATACAAAAATCATGAAAAAAATGAGCCCGCGAAATTATAAAACATCTTCGACCAGCATTCTTTAGCAACAAACCCTAAAAGCAATGGCATTCCTTTGTCTTTCTACCGACAAAACTGAAATTGCTCGCAAAAGTATCAAGTGTTCTGTCTAGATGTATATCATGTATGAGAATTACAGCTTTTATAGTTTTTGAAAAACTTTCAAATCAAAAGTATTACCGGTACCGTTTTTAGCGTCACCCAGTATAATCAATCACCTTTCATGAAACGGATATCACTTGATGTTATCGATACCAATTTGCATTGACAACGGCCCAATACAGCCCCATCATTTACGTTGATTTTAATGAAATAAGGAAACTGATTCCCAGGCTTCCTTTAAAACCCAAGATGAATCAAATGCCAAATAAATTACTTGAATTACTCGTTTGGTCAAGGCTTAGAATCCAATCATTTTAGTGAGCAGATGATCCTGGAAATGAGTAATTTAATAGAAAATTCCTAAAGCTGCTTTTCACGCAACCTTCCTATGAAAAAAAAGCAGGTGAGAATGATTTTCGAATGCATGCACATCATTTCTTATCCTTTTACATTAGCATTTATAATGAATTCAAACATTTTTAATAATAATAATGTCCTTCAAAAATATATTTACCCACCACGTTTCAATTTCTTGATTTGTATATTGTACAACAGGAATTTCCTCACCGCTGAAAAACAATAAGAGCTTAGTACAGCAAGTTACTCATTTTTATTTTCCGATCACAGAAAAATCTACTTGATTATACATGGGTCGGGTACGCTTCAATGCCGCCGACTCGATACCGCCGACTCGATGCAGCCGACTCGATGCCACCGAGTCGATGCCAGGCCAATTCGATGCCAAGCCAACTCGATGCCAAAATATATAGTTTAACTTTTAAATTGTTGTTTACTGGTGGTGTACTAGTGGTGTCGGCGGCATTGAGTTTGCCTGGCATCGAGTCGGGGCATCGAGTTGGCGGCATCGAGTTGGGCCATTTTCATTATACATAGGATATGTTTATATTAAGCAGTCAAACCGAATCCAAACCAAAAACCAGTATTCGCAGTTAATTTTTCCTGAATCGGAATCTCTAAAATTTGAGACTGGTAAACCTGAACCGAATCTGAACCACAATTTTTGTACAGCATTAAACATATACTGGAGCTGAACCGATAAACAAAGTTTTCCTGAACCTGAACTGAAACCAGAATTTTATTTTGGGTTAGTGTAAAAAAGAAAAATGTATTAGAAATTTTTCGGTCGAAATTTTTTGTTATTCATCCTTAACGGTAGTTATGTAATGTTATAGCTTGTTTTTCTTAACTTTTATTCCAAAAAAAAACGGAGCGGGTCTTTTTCTATCATCCGATTTTCTTCATCCTTGTTTTTGCGTTTCAGTGTATAAGCGCAGGTTGCATATGTCTTCAGAAAATATACAGTGCTGCTCGAGTCTTTACAATAAATTTCTTGTTTGCAAGTCTAACTAATTTCATGTTAACGAATTTTCTGTAACTTGAGTAAAACTATTTGAAAGAATTGCCATAATTTTAAATCTACTACGTTGCAAGGCAATAGATCACTATTAGAGTTGGCAAAAGTCATTAAAGTGATATTTTTTCCTGGTACAAGCAGTTGTCAAATCAACAACAGTGAAAAAATTACATTTCACGCGGTTCATTAAAAAGTTATAATATCATATAAAGTCATATTTTTTGCTTCATCGTTTGAGCTATTTGTTCTGAGCATTATGCAGGAAGATGTATATATAGGCCACACTGGATTAGCGCTCACGCTCGCTTTGCGAGTCTTCAGTTAGACTGGGGCCACCACGACGGGTAGACTGCTTGACCCCACCATCTGTCTGCCACATGAAGACGGAGGCATTTCGTTAAGTGTCTTGCCCAAGGACACAACAAGCAAGTTTGCCGGCTTGTTCTCCACACTATCCCAATTTGCTGAGCGTCAAGCATGGAGGCTGTGAATACTATGTTTTTTGAAAAAGTCTTTTGGTATGACTCGACTTGGGAAATGAAGCCCAGGTCTACCGACTGCGAAGCGGATGCTCTAACCACTACGCCATCGCGCCGGTTGAATGATAAGTCTAAACAAGAATAGCATTGATTGAAGTCGGTAAACCTGGGCTTCATTTCCCAAGTCGAGTCATACCAAAAGACTTTTTCAAAAAACATGGTATTCACAGCCTCCATGCTTGACGCTCAGCAAATTGGGATAGTGTGGAGAACAAGCCGGCAAACTTGCTTGTTGTGTCCTTGGGCAAGACACTTAACGAAATGCCTCCGTCTTCATGTGGCAGACAGATGGTGGGGTCAAGCAGTCTACCCATCGTGGTGGCCCCAGTCTAACTGAAAACATGCAAAGCGAGCGTGAGCGCTAACCCAATGTGGCCTATATATACATCTTCCTGCATAAAAAGCTCAGAACAAATAGCTCAAACGACGAAGAAGATATTTTTTGCTATAGATTGTAAAATATGACCTTTTATTTTTACTTTAAAACGCAAAGATTGAACCTTAGGACTTATGTAGGTGCAGTTCAAACGGCTTCTGTGGGCATTAAAATTTGGTAACTTGTTAATGAGGAAGGAAGTGAGAGTTCTCATGCCGAGTGTTTTGAAGCATTGAAAGCAACATTTTCATTATTTTCTGTAGCCCAACAACGCTTGCTGTTTGACGTCAATTTTGCATGGTAACATCGTTTTGACACATTACTTTGCAACACACAATTTGCTTTTAAGATGTGATATCCACTTGCAGTAGGTCAGCTTGTGCTCAAAATATTAAAAACCCAGAGTACTTTTCGAGCTCAAAGCATTGACTGCTACAGCTAAGTAGCAGGTAGTGACTAGCAATTTGTCCAAAGAGACATTTTCCAGACGCAAACATCGTATGCTATATAAAATTTATTTTAAACGCTTATTGATTGATGCATTGACATTTTGCGTAAGTAAAATAGTTTAGTTTAGTTTAGTTTGTTGTTTGAATGTGTCGTTGTTTAAATTTTGTGTAAAAACTTACATACGAGTGGTCAGTTACGGAGATCAACAAACATTTGATGCAATAAAAATAAAGTCATATAATGTACCATATTTCAAAAAATAAAATTATGTTTTTCAATGGTTTAAGTCATGGAAACATCGCTCTTTTTATAATCCTTCTTTCGATGGTTATCAATTTTGTCAAACTTCATTTAAGTTTGGTTTCTTTTTTATTTTTCCGGCCGACTAAATTCACTGCAAAACTATTTTATGAATCCATGGTGCAAAAAAAATGCAACGGAAATTGTTAAAGCATGAAATAAAACTAGTTTTTAATTGTTACTACTCTTAAACCTAAACCAACCTGAACTACAATTTTTGTATACAATTGAAATTGGGTCCAAATGGCTCTTCGAGTGTTAAACTTGCCGACCCCAGCTCCAAGCCACTGTGTGCATCTTGCACACATCGACCCCTGCCCAAGCGACTGTTTGCATCTTGTACATATCGATCCCTGCTCCAAGCAACTGTGTGCATCTTGCACACATCGACCCTTGCCCCAAGAAACTGTGTAAAACTTGCACACATCGATCCATGCTTCAAGCAACTGTGTGCAACGTTCACACATCGATCCCTGCCCAAGCGACTGTTTGCATCTTGCACACATCAACTCCTGCCCAAGCGACTGTTTGCATCTTGCACATATCGATCCCTGCTCCAAGCAACTGTGTGCATCTTGCGCACATCGACCCCTTTCCCAAGCGACTGTTTGCATCTTGCACACATCGATCCTTGTCCGACGCAACTGTGTGCATCTGCACACATCGACTCCTGACCCAAGCAATTGTTTGCATCTTGCACACATCGATCCCTGCCCAAGCGACTGTTTGCATCTTGCAAACATCGATCCTTGCCCCAAGCGACTGCTTGCATCTTGCAAACATCGATCCCTGCCCCAAGCGACTGTTTGCATTTTGTGCACATCGACCCCTTTCCCAAGCAACTTCACAAATGCTGTGTATATTGTAACAAGATGCATGCATCCCACACCAAGAGATAGTCTTGTCATTCTTGCAGGCATCTAACCTGCTGAGTTTTGTCCACTCTGTCTTTATCTCAACGGTCACCGGGGGAGTCAAGTGCATCTGCACCAACCCAAGATCATTAAGGCCAATAGAAAAAAGCAACCTCCACCACCCATCCAGAGACTACCATTCACTTATGCCACATAGTTGATGCTAAAAAGAGCATCAGCTTAGATATTTATGAGCTCCTTTCAGCGGACCACAGATGGAATGAGCAATGGCAAAATAACCACTACCACGCTACGTACTTCATCTAAGGTAAGTAACCGCCTTAAGAACTGTAGCTTGCCGAAATCATTTAAAACTCGCCACGTTATTAAATCTTTTGATAACATGCAAGTTGGATTTCAATGTTTTAGGACAAATAACACTGAAATTCAAAAAATCCTGTGTGAAATGGTTTGCGTCATGCTAACTTTCATAATCACTTCCTATAATTGTTATTTCGACATTCAGCAAACTCAGATATTGTGTCGCTTTTTCAATCGTATGTTTTTGAAAGTGGTACTGAAAGTTTGGTATGGCGCAAACCAACTCATGCAAGGCTTTTACCAAATTTCAATGCTATTTGTCCTAAAATTTCGATGACAACTGTTCTAAAATCCAATTGATCACCAGAGCACAGGAATACTTGCAGTCAAACATCAATAAAGCTGCAATAACCCGGTACATTCGTTTATGTCAAGGTTCACAACCAGATTAAATCATTTAGAGGCCCCAAATCATTAAAACTTTAATGGCCCCTGTATGTGTATTTCAAAATTTAAGCATAATAAACCAAAGTGGTAGCTTAATGCTTGCGGAAGATTTGGAGCAGTGGAGAGAAAGAAAGCAAACAACAGCGCAGCTTATTCTTGTCTCTTTGTTCCTCAATACTGGGATAACATTTCACAACATTTAAAGAATGAGACACCATCAAAAATTTGGCTATAAAAAATTTCTGTGGTGCCCCCCTTTTTTTAATGCCCTAACCAATGTGTTATTTTCCTTGAGGGTTAATCCAGCTCTGTCAATGCTACAAAGCTAGTAAAATTGAGTTAATAATTTGACAGTGCAAAACCGACAATGAACTCAAAGTTCTAGAAGGGTTACTTGTAAAAAAAGTAAAATTTAAATTAAATTCTCAATTATATAAAAACGGGTGTTCTTTTTTGCTCTTTTATATAGAAACGGGTGTTCTTGTTCTTTTTTGCTCAATCTTTCCTAGTTTGTTTAATTTTACAAACTTTAAGTTTTATAAGTCTTCATAAGAATAAATTTACCTCAGTACCTTACTTTTATCAATTTTTGTAACGTAACTTGCAATTAAAAATTTGTGGTCTAGTTGTTTTGTTAGTCAAAAAATGTGTTGCTCTGAAATTCTTATACTTCTTTCTTTTGTAAAATATGCTAATACAGTAAAGATCAACAAAATTTCCCTTGAGATGGGCAAAATGAATTGCTAAAACCGTTTAGATTTTCAGCTACTATCTTTGCTATCATATAGCACTACAAAACATAACGCTATTTTCAAAAATACTTTTCGCTTATCCAATTGGAGAAACCTTTTTTGCTTATCGTTGTTGGCTTGTCTCAAAGCTAACAAACAACTAACATAGTCACTAAAACAGATCAAGTTACAAAACAATGTAGAATAGTAAAAATTGGTGAAAAAAAGCGTATGAATTTAAGAATAAAGCGTGGTTAAATAACATAAATAAAATCTTCTATAAGTAGATTGTCCAGTAATGAATGAAAGCAGGGACGTACAACCTGCGGCCCGCGACATGAAATTTTGTGGTTTTGGATGGCAAACTTATCCATTACATGTTGGAAAATCTGATCTCCAAAGAAAACGTCTTCACACCTAAAATCCGGCAAAATTGACATAAAAATTGGTACGAAATTTGGATCTCCAAAAAAGAAAGGTCTTCGTCACTTACCGGAATGAACACAGTCTTAATTCTGCGCAGAGACAATATGGAATACGAGCTCTGACTGGCGCGCAAAATTTTCAAGAAGTTTGAACTATGCCTGCCGGCAAAAAAAGTTGCCCACCCCAAATTACAGCAAAAAATGTTTTCTATTCACCTGAATTTTGTGGGTTCAAAAATAAACAATTTTGTTCACAATGTTTCAAACAGTAGTGTAATTAGCAACAGTATTACAGCATTTGAAAAATGCTTTCTACTTGATAAAAATTGAACTTAGCTACTTGCGCGTTTGCAGAATCTGTTGAGAGAAACTTGTTGCATGTTTCAAGTTAGGCTCCTAATTTATCTAATCAAGTCAAAAATATACTACTTACTGCTTATAATGGAAGGCGATGTCAGCGAATTCTTTTCTCCTAGCTCTGTAAGCTTCATCCGTAAAACCCTGCGCAATCACACCATGACTTATCAGTTGATAAACAAGAGCCGAAGCTAGGCTTATTGCACAGGCTAAAATAAATTTTGATATGTCTTTTTATGGGCAATCCAAGAATCAGTGTTGTTCATTTCCTTCATCGTTTATGAATAAACACAATCTGCTTAGTTAGCACACTCTTCTCTAGACTCTATATAGATTTCGCAAAGGTCAATGATTTTTTTCTGCCATCCTACTAGTCATTTATTTAGTTATGTTGTAAGACCAGAGGGGGCAGTAACTGGTTATTGCAACTAGTCACTTTGTTTAATAACTGTAACCGTAGCTTCGTTAGTTTTTCGCAGAAGTAAGGAAGCAAGTTATTAGTTATCAATCAGATTCTGCGAAATTCATAAGTTGCAGTTACTTTCTGTTTTCTGCTTTCACAGCAAAAAAGAAAGGATATTTCATTAATTGGTTATAAAATAATGATTTCATTGAGTCCCTTTTACAAATTGGGAATTTTGGACCGTTTAAACTTGACCGATTATCTTGAAATTGCAACTTCAAATTATATTCAAAATCAGAAAGTATGAAAGCGAAATCTTTAAACGTTTCAGAGTAATGTTATAATGAGCGTCAGGGAATTGAGCATATTTGCTTCCCTCACAATCAAAGTAGGGTTTAAGTTGGACTCGCTCAGCTGGTCAAAATTTGATATCATACCTCAGTTTCGTTCGTGTTGGCGAGCAGATGTGAGAAGGACACGAAGGCAGTACGAATACACTAACTTGTCTGCTTACATATGCTAACGGTTAACGTACCTGAGTCAACAGTTTTACACTGTGCTACGATAGTGGAATGGTTCTGTGCCCGTCCTACCGTGAAGGACTGCCGCAATCTCGAAACCAGTGTACACCACTGATTGGTGCGGGCATGGGTTCGAATCCAATCTGCCTTAATTTTCACCGACTATCCTTTGAGGCCAGTTTTTAAACCCATGCACTTTTGTAATTAACATTTCCTACAGAACTTCAGCAGAAACTCTAGAGCTTGGGAAGATTCACGAGTCTATTCGAAAATCTCTAAAACATCGCCTATAAGGTTAAAGGCAATCGTAGAAAGGTATCCGTTAGAAATTTGTTTTCCATTCTCTTGCTTCTGCTTCCTTTTGGCAAGGGTGCAGGGAAACTTTGAATATTGAAGGAGAACGGTATTGGTCTCGGACAGGGTTTCTCAAACGGGGCCCTCGGCCCCCTTAGGGGGCACGGAGCGGTTCTTCGGGGGCCACGAGCAAAGGCCTTCACTAGGTAGCTTTGCTGAGGCTTTTACTAGTATTGCAAAACCCTAGTGTCACCATATTAAGTATTCGTCAGTTAAACTTAAATTTGTAGTTTTCATTATTACATCATACATTTTTCTGAAACGTTCTTGAATTATCCAGTATATTGTAGCTTTGTTTTTAATCTGTCGCATTACATAACTTTAATGATTAAGTCTTTATTAGTAGTAATGGAATCTTGTGATAGCAAGTTGCGGATTGTGACGTAATTATGTTTACAACTTTAAAAACGTCTGAATTTGCTAACTCCCTTTGTTACGTCATAGTGCGTCTGATAATTTCAATTTTAATCGCTTTATATGTACACTGCATACCAGGGGTGTCAAACTCGTGGGTTTATGGGGGCCAAATTGTATGTTGGCAATCGTGCCTGGGGCTGCATAATGTCTCAGGATTTGGAAATCACCACTTTCCCGGCCAACGGAGTCTGTGTTGTCGCCCGCAGTGAGGTCAATCTCAAAAAAAAAAAGAAAAAGGAAAAAGGTCATCACCTCTCCAGCATCTCCGCATCGTCGCCCTACTTCGAACATGGTTGATCAGGATATCAATTTCTGATCATCGATGCCTGAAGAGGGACGACGGTGTGAATATGCTGGAGAGTTGATGACCTTTGTTTTATTTTTTTGGAGATTGACCACGCTGTCGGCGACAACACAGAGATTGTTGGCCGGAGAAGTAATGATCGTCTCACCGGCCGCATTGAAAGGCTCCAAGGGCCGCCAGTTTGATACCCCTGCTGTATACGACCGAAATTTCGCACTTCACTATTCAGAAGGACTAGAGTCGAAACGTATTTCGGGGACGAACGGAAGGTCCGTATTGATGATTAGAGTTAACTCAAGGTGAGAGTTAGTTGCGAATAGAGACGGAATATCCGCGCTATATCGTTGTAATTTGTTGTTATTACGAAGGTAGTGTTTGCAAGTGGTGGAAGGAGTTGGGTGTGTCCTGCCCTAGAAAATATAAAGTTGGTGAGTTTCGAAGATATAGTAATTGTAACTGTTGTATCAATAGAAATTAAATTACTTTTTTGTTTGTGTTCTGTTTCGACTCTAGATCTTAAGTTTTATTTAGCTTAAACAAGATCAAAAATTCGCGAGTGCAGCAAGAGCTACGTCTCATCATTTGGCTTCACAAAAGTTACTCGGAACGGTCGTGATTATGCGCAGTGTTTTCACTGCTCGGTCTTGATGTCAAATGAGTCACTATGACCCTCCAAACTAAAATACCATCGCGACAAAAAACATTCTCAAGGGAAGGATAATGACATTGATGCTTTGTCTGCAAAAAGAGTACGATACAACCCGGAAGCGACGCTACCTCATTTGGGATCTACGGTAGAGGAAAAGCCCACTCTTCAATGCAGCTACGAGATGGCATATTAAATTGCAAAGTGTAAGAAGCCGCTTACTATCGGTGAAGAACTTATCATGACATACGCAGAAAAAATGGTTAAAATAATGATCGGATTGGGGGCGAAAAAGAAAATCCAGCAAGTTTCACTCTCTAATGACACCATTTGCCGACGAATTGACGATATGGCTGTTAATGTGTGCCGGCAAGTTTGCTCCAAAATCAAGCAAAGCACGCTCCAGGCTAGCATCCATCTGGACGAGTCTAGCAATAGCGTTTTGGAAAGCCACTTGATCGCCTTCGCCCGATACGAGAAAGATGAAGAAAGAGTTCTTGTTTAGCAATACACTGTCATCCACAACAACTGCTGCTGATGTCAAAACTCTTGTGGACCCTTTTTTGAAGCCAACGAGCTCAGCTGACAAGAATTTTAAGCACACCTGTATTGACGGCGCCCCAGCGATGATTGGCGTCAAATCAGGGTTTGCCACACTGGTGAAAAACAAATGGCCTCATGTGAGGTCCTTGCACTGTTCACTACACCGATACACTCTAGCAGTTGCGAAGGACTTTTGCTTCAATTACATGTGGCATTAACTTTTTTACTATCAGTCGTGTGCCATTGCATAGTCTTGGCTGATCTAGGTTTCTCAGTAGCATAATTGGCACTCCAACCTTTAATAGAAGACGGTGGGGAGGAAATCCTGGAGGCTCTAAAGAATTCAAAAATTCAATAGGATAATTAACTGCTTCATTTTCATCAATGACAGAATCAACAGATTTATATGTGTATGAATTTCCTGGAATTAAATCTAAAAGTTTATCTATATATATAAAACTCAAAGTTTGTCTGTCTGTCTGTCTGTCCGTTATAGAAATAAAACTGATAGACGATTCTGATCGAAATCAAAATACCGTACTTGGCTTCCCTGGAAAAAGTTATATAAGATTCATATGTTTGTTTGTATCTAAATGTCTCCAGTTTTATTTCTATAGCGGACAGACAGACAAACTTTGAGTTTTATATATATAGATTAATAATATTCACCACTCCGTTGATGTCTCAAAATAATGTGGTCGGGTGTCGCCTATCCCCAGCCATGATAAAGAAGAAGAGATTCTGACAGGTAGGTAATTCGGGAGTAAAACATATGTCCATAGTAACATTTTATGACAGTACAATTTAAAGCCATTACATGGCGTCAATTTTTCTCTTAATTGATTGATGTATAGTTTTCTTAATCGATGTGCAGTGTAATTGCAAGTACATTTGTGCATTTTTGTTGCCCGGTTTTGCCAACACAATTTCCGGTATTTCCTGGATGGTAAGCATCTACTGGTAACATAAACACTATATCATCAAGCCAAAGAAAATATTGTTTAAGATTGTATCTTAACCTTTACGTTCACAACTAGTCAAGCGAGTAGACTAATGTTATGTTGGGCACTATGACGATTAATAACGAATCTGTCAACGCATCGAGTTTTTTTACAGTTATAGTGATAAAATTAAATCAATGAAGTTATATTACATTGTAGCCTCTTCGATTTTACCTCTTTTGCTTCTTATGTGCTATGTCTGAATGACCGTTTTTAGGTAATCCCTGGATTTTCAACGGTTTTCTTGTTTTCATTAGCAACCGGGAAATCAAAAACCCTACGCGTATGAGTTTGAAGAGGCTATTTGAACAAAAAAATAAAAAACTGAGAAAAAGACCACAATTCTAATTGCTACTCTGAATGGTAATTTCATGACAGAAAGCGAAAGGAAGATAGTTTATATCATGAAGAGAAGAAAAATGGAAATTCTTTGTGGCCAAGAAACCAAGTGGATAGCTGTAAATGCAAAGGAACAGATATAAACTGTTCTTTCGAGGGGATGATGGGTGAAGGAACAGCCTTAATTTGAAGGTGCTGCAAGTGCGGAGAAAGTCTAATAAAGTTGTATATAAGTGAATTGCTATTTAGGGGCAACCTGTAAACAGTTGGTATCTATGCGCACAAAAATGTGGTTTTATAAGGCTTACCGGGTGATCTGAATCTAGTTCTGCTCCATACGATAAAATCTGATTAGCAAACTCGTCCAAATCTTCAATCTTCTGTGGAAACCATGGAGCTATAAAAATAAAATTTTAAACAATTGCTGCAGAACAGAGAGTTATAGTCTATGCTTTAAGCAGTTACTTAGTCACCCTGTCTATTACTAGATTCAGTTGTGCAAAAGTAATAACCATCAATCCGTATCAAATATAAATATATACATGATTGGATCTACCCCAGATTTTATAACTCTCAGCACGTTAAAAACTATACCGGGAATCGGATTCAACACCACAATTACACCAATTAATCAAACGTTGGTAAGTAGCAGAGGCGGTAAAAGGGGCCAAAAAATCTAATGAAGCAAAAGTATCGTTTTTCACTCGCAAAAATACTCAAGTAAAAGTAGGAAGTAATGACAGGTATTGTATGTACTCAAACAAAAGTAAAAAAATAGTTGAGAATCAAACTATTTCACTAGTGAAAGCAGCATGTAGTTTATTTTTCTAGCAGTTTTGTTTTGTGTTTTTCTAAATCAGTGATTCTCTATTAGGGGTGGTCACACTACTTGGGATACGAGAAGAGTTTCTAAGAAAGCAGACTTTTTGCCAATTTTAATTTACGTTACCAACCTGGGCAAAGGTTCGACGTGTATGGTGAAAGCAATGGCATTACTATAACAAAATGCTTGTCCCAGAAGACATTATGGAAGGAGGTATTATTATTTTTAGAAGACTCTTGAAAGGAATTACCTTACTTTAGGTTGATAATTTTTTTCTTATAAATGGCTTCAGTGCTCTAACTCTGATTATTCAAAACCAGGTCACAGGAAGCATGTATACGAGAGCCAGTGGCAAATAAAAGTTGTTTGAAGGCTTTGTCCGAAGGATAAAAATCATTTCGTGTAGAGACTATTTCACCATTTGAGAAAATTAAAAGGCGCACTTATAATTAGGGTCCTTTTTAATGAAAGTATCCTTTAGTCACTTTTGGATTTACCACTATCTGGTCATTGCCTGTTTTACAGGGTACAAAAATAATAATTTAACACAATCAGTAACCTAGAGTGAGCATCGTTTGAGTGACTGTGACGTTATCACCACCAGTGAATATTTTCAACCTCTTAACCAAGAATTTCCTTGAAGGAGAAAAACGATTTTTATCTGTAACAAAAGCCAGCAATAGATTTACTTATGTGCGAAAACTAACTATTACATAGGCCATCAAAATTTAATAAAATTTTTCTTTCTTTATGAAAATAATCATTTCTTATGGATTTTTGGGCGCTGAATCCAAAAATGACAAAAACCTTCGATTAGCTCTCCTTTTTCAAATATTTTCAATTTTAGTTTTCTACGAATGCATACATTAACGCTAATGCAGCAATAGAATTGTGCATGTTCACAATCGCATTCTTTTAGCTTTCCTGCTGTAAGACAAGTCCGATTGATCTCGAGCAAGAGTCCAACAGTTATCAGCTGACATTAATGAACCATATTTTCCTTGGTACCGATTTTACATGACTGCAATATCCTGGTGGAAACACTTGTCATGTTCGTCACTTATGCCACCACAGTTTGAAGGAAAAAATCCCAGTGCGAATGTAAGAAGTGTATTTTAAAAAACATGTTGCACCCAATATTTTTGTAGAAATCTATCATGTGTTCCACAATTTAATATAATTTGGAGCTTTTGTACCCCCTGGAAAGTTGTGTGCCACATCTCGAAATACAATCCAAGCAATTTTCTCTGTTTCAGACAAGGTGTGATTAAAGTCTTCATCCTTTTATAGGTTGTTGATTTGGGATCGAACGAAGATACATTCTTTGAGCTTTGCTTGGCTTAATACAGAAAACTTGCTGCAGATGTAAGTACTTGAAAGCTGCTCCATCCTGATTCACCGCTTCTACAAAATTTTTCATCAATCCAAATTTAATATGCGAAGGAGGAAGCAAAATCTTTGATGCTTCCACAAGTCGAGTGTACTTCATACTTTTTGTATCTGCTTTCAAAAGGCTTCTTTTAGGCCACTTCTTTTTAAAGTTATGGTCATGTCTTGCACGACTGTGCCATTCACACAAAAGACAGCAATACTTTGTATAACCATGCTTCTGTCCCAGTAGTATTGCAATTACTTTCAAGTCACCACTCAGTTCCGAGCAGTACTGTTCGTAATTTATGCACTGTAAAAGCTGCTTCGTATTCTCATATGCTTCTTTCATCTGAGCTGCATATCCAACGGGAATTGATGGCAATATATTTGCAATGCGTATTCACACAACTTTTGGATTCAGTTTCGACAAATCAATGAACAGCCTCCGTTCTTATAGTCTTTCAATAATGGCCTCTATCGTTGTTGGCTCTTTTTCACAGCAAGTTTGGCCACTCTTGGTATAGATCAGTGGTTCCCAACCGGGGGTACTCGTACCCCCAAGGGGTACGAGACTGAACATCAAGGGGTACGAAGATCCTTGAGCCACAGAGCCATTTAATTGCTAGATTTGTTGAATAATTGCTAGATCAATTTAATCATTTTAATGTGTAGAATATATATTTTTACAATTTTAGATCAATTTCAATCAGCTAAATCTTTTAGTCACTAAAATTTAATAAGCTTATTATGGCTAAATCTTCAGTAGCAAAGAAGAGAAAATGGAGGGAAGAGTACACACATTTTGGCTTTACCATGACGAAAAGCAGTGATGGAGATGAAAGACCGCAATGCATTCTTTGCAACGTTTTGTTTTGCAATGCGAATATGAAACCTTCAAGACTAAAAGAACATTTCAACAATAAGCATGGAGGTATTAAGCCTGGTCAAGATTCGGAGTCACTAAAAATTAAAAGAGTTCGCTTCGATTCGAGTGGAACTCTTCCAAAGATGGGGTTCGTACCAACAGATAAGCCACGGCTACTTGCCTCCTACAAAGTAGCATATGAAATTGCTAAAAACAAAAAACCGCATACAATTGCTGAAAATCTTATAAAACCGTGTGCTTTAGAAATGGCTGGTATAGTTTCAGGAAAAGAAGCAAAACAAAAATTACAACAAGTACCTCTCTCTGACAATGCTATATCGAGCAGGATTTCAGACATGAGTGATGACATTCTGAAACAAGTAATTACGGACATAAAAAGCAGTCCAACAAAAATCTCCATGCAATTAGATGAATCTACAGATGTTGCAAAATGTTGTCAGCTCTTAGCTATGGTTAGATATGCAAAAGGTGAAACTGTCTGTGAAGACTTTCTGTTTTGCAAACCACTGCAAACAACAACAACTGCACTCGATATCTTTAATTTGGTGAAAGAATTTTTCTTCAAACATGAGTTAGATATGAGTTTGATTGGTTCTATCTGTACTGACGGTGCACCCGCCATGTTAGGTAATCGTTCCGGTTTTGCTGCTCTCTTGAAGCAAGAATTACCGACACTAAAAGTTACGCACTGTATGATTCACAGACAAGCTCTTGCCTCAAAACGTATTCCGAAAAGTTTGAAAGATGTCTTTGACACATGTGTTCGGATCGTCAATAATATCAGAAAAAATGACACGAGTCACAGAATTTTTCAGTCTTTTTGCGCCCAAATGGGAAATCAACACGATATTCTGCTGTACCACACTGAGGTAAGGTGGCTATCTTGAGGCCGAGTGATGTCACAATTTTTTCAACTTCGAGAAACAATCAAGTTGTATTTACAACATCGAAATTCTAATCTGGCTGCCTCACTTGAAAGTGATGAGTTCGTTCAAAGCGTGGCTTATATTGCTGATGTCATGCATCACCTAAACGAGCTAAACCTGTCGCTTCAAGGGCAACAGATAAATGTGGTTACAGCTTGTGAAAAAGTTAAAGCTTTTAAGCTAAAATTATCCCTGTGGTCTCGAAGAATTGAAAATGGAAACCTTGCTAATTTTCCTTCTCTTGATGAAATTGCAAATAACTCTTTGCTGCAAAATGTCAAAAATGAAATTATTTCCCATTTAAAGATTCTGGTTGATTCTTTCGATGGTTACTTTTCTGCTGGTGAATTGAATTATTACCAGCATTGGATTATAAATCCATTTCTTTTTGATTTAACAAAAATGTCTGATGATGATAATTTGAAGGAGAACCTCATCGAAATGAAAAGCTGCCAAGAATTGAAACTGCTATTTGACAAATCAAAGTTAGAAGATTTTTGGTGTGCTGCTATGAAAGCCTTTCCAAGTCTTGCTATGGAAGCCATGACAGTGTTAATTCCCTTTTCAACAACTTATAACTGCGAAAGTAGCTTTTCAACCATGATGTATATAAAGAATAAGTACAGAAATCGTCTACAACTGGAAGATGATTTACGTATTGCAACTAGTAAAATCGAACCATCATTTAAGCGAATTTTATCAATGAAGCAACAACAAATATCTCGCTGAAAAGTGACAAACAAAATAACTGACAATTTATTTCTTTGTGTGATTTTTGCAATTTTGTGTAAATACAGGTTTAACGTTTAATTGACCAATAAAACCAATATAATTCAGCAATATATATCTGCAAAATTCCACCAGAATTTTTTGGGGTACGAAGAATATTCTGACCTGAAAAAGAGGTACGAGCAGCAAAAAAGGTTGGGAACCACTGGTATAGATGAACCTTTTTCCTTTGTTAAAAAGCCACACCTACTTAACCAAAGAGACTTGCATGACTTGGTGAGAGACTTAAAGTTAACAAAAAAAAAATCAAAATCTTTGCCTGTTAGATATTTATTCTGTTGTTACCGCCACATTTTTTGTAAGCCGTCTTTACGTTAAAATTGCTGCCTTTTGTTGATTACACGATCACGTGACCGTTCAAGCACAGCGCAAAATTCGTTTTTTCACTCTACCGTTGTTTTGTAATTTTAGTAGTAAGCCAAAAGAGCTGGCAGTTTTATCTAGACTAGATTAGGTGTTTAGTAAGTTAAAGTCGGAAACTTAACTATTCTACTTGAATTTAGATGAAGTTGGTAATAATAAAAGTGCGTTGCTATAATTGTTTGATAGAAGTTTGGCGCAATATTGTTTCTGGTACGTATTAATTTTCCTTAAGTATGACGTAATCATATTGGCAGCAACTGATTTTGGTATATTTCTTTTATAGAAACCGTCTTGTACTGTTCCGTGGCACCGCGTGCTTGAACGGTTCTCCCCACCCCAATTCTCGCACATGGAGCCCAAGTATTGTTATTATTTTTGAATCATTTATCCTTTATCTTTGTTTATATCTAAACAACATTTGTTCGAGTCAACATCTTGAAATGTTGAGAGGAAGCCAATACGAGGCGCGTTGCAGAAATAAATATATCAACAATCAAGTCGTAGCAGCCGTAGTTTGGTGCGAATAAGGCGTCTCCAAAGCGTCTTAAAGGAAAGAATTTGCAACATTGCCTCACATCTAAAACAACGGAATCTATTGTAAAAAGGTGTTACCGCCACATACTATCGTACACGTCAAACACATTTAAAAGAGTTTTTCTCTGTAGAAAATAATTGTAAAAATTTCCGTTCGCTTCTGTTGTAGATGCGATTCAAACTCCTGCTATTGCTTCCTTTTTTTTTGTAGCGCTTTTGCATAATTAACTCGTGTGCCAAACTTTGCTTTTTGTTACGTAACTAAATAACCGCGGACTTTAGCAGGCAGACTTGTAGAGCGTGTTGCATTTGTGTGTGCAAATAGTTAAAGATCGATTTTAGTAATTGAAATAAGAATTTAATTGGAAGTGATATTTTGTTAATCAGTGTTAGTCTTACTTATTGTTATTATTTAGACATTAGAGACTATAATGAATTAGCTTGGTGTTTAAATTGTTTATAGTGAAGTTGATAAAAGTTAGCGCAGAGTGCAGGCTTCTGTCCCATGATATTATCCCCATTTGTAGGCTCCGTTTTGCTGAGTATTGCCGAACCCGACGTAATTGGTAATCAAGCTGTCTGCCTGCGCCTAAAGTCATGCGACTCGTGTTATTTGGGCTTGGTGTTTCATAGTGTGGCGAGTTTGGCGCATATTATCAAAATTGGATTGGTTTTTATCTAAAATTATATATTTATAGGAAACCGCTTTGCTGTACATTTATATTCTTTATCAACAACTTTCATCTTTCTCCATTTCAAATAATTAAAATATTTCGTTAATAAATATAATCGTGTTGGAAGTCGTCAATTGCAGAGAAGCAGAATCAGCGAGCGAGTAATCCAACGCAAATCACCTTGTAACGTCAACGGGTGTCCAGTCCCACTCGTTACGCTGCCGTTACAATAATGCATGTTATTGTTCCAACGTTGCTGGTCTTTTTCAAGCATTTGGCTTTGAACATCACCCTGCTAAGTGGAAATTGTTGATTGATTTAACCAAAACTAGTTTAAAAGCTGTTTTATTGCATAACGGAAATGAAAAGTCTTCAGGTCTATGTGTATACACTGCTGATGCATCAACGGAAATAATATTACGTTTAATAAAATACCCGTAATTTCAATGGAACATTTGTAAAGATCTAAAAGTGATCCGTTTACTTCTTAGTTTGCAAATGGGATATGTTAAGCACCAACGCCTTTTCTGCCACTTGGACAGCAGGGATGACAAACATTACTACAAACAAAAGGAATGGCCACAACGAATTGAATTTATTCCTGGCAGGTTTAATGTTTAACTCGTACTCTTTGTTGATTCACAATGTATCTGTCTTCCACCATTGCACATTAAACTGGGCTTGTTCAAAAATTTTGTGAAAGCACTGGATCAAAGCGGCAGTGGAATTTTATATTTGCGTCAACAATTTCCAAGTAAAAGTGATGCTAAAATAAAAGCAGGCATTTTACTAGTCCAGAAATAAGGGCAGTTGATTAGTGATGAATCATTTGGCCAAAGCTTACGTACAAAAGAAAAAGCAGCTTGGAATCAGTTTGATATGATTGTCGAAAAGTTTTTGGGTAATTGTAAATCCCCAAACTACGCCAAACAGCACGGTTTTGCTTAAATAAAATAAAGTTTGCGTAAATAATTGAAAACGATGTGGCACAAACGAATATTTTGTTGTCAATTTGTGTGGTTGCAATACTATACTGCAGTAGTTTATAATGATTATATGTAAGCCTGGAGTCCACTGGTACCACGGCGATTGACAAACCAATTTGTCAATCGTCGGAGAGCGTTCTTGTCGAAGCTGATGTAAAGACCATAAATGTACTTGTTGTCAAGATTTTGAATAAAACGATAGAGTCAAGGTGCACGATCTTGCTCAATTGTTATGGTACCCAAATAAGACGGATCATTCAGACTGTGCACAGATTTAGTGATACTGAAGATTAGTGATATGAAAGATTTCTTCTAAATGGAGAGCTGCATCAAAACTGATTAAAAGAAGAGAACGTGGGCAACCAACAACGCTATGAAGAAGGCAGGTGGAAATATTGATTGAATTAAAAAGAGAGATGCTTTCGACAAAAGGAAGTGGTGCAATGCCGTTAATAAACTTTCGAGGCACATGAAGGAAATCCGGCCACAAATGGACACAAAAGTGAATTCTAAACAACAGATTTCTCTAACTCTCACTCTCTCTCTTTCTCTCTCTCTCTCTCTCTCTCTCTCTCTCTCTCTCTCTCTCTCTCTCTCTCCTGTAAATATACCGATCATTTTGGCACTATTGAAGTTTAATTTGATAATTTCCCCCCGGCGAACTCTGATAACTGGCTCCAACCAGGCCAATGTCCACACCTAGAGAAAGAAGCACAACGTGTCAGCTGCTGTTGCATGATGTCATCTTGGAGCACGTGCCTAACAAGCTTTCAGGGAGAGCAACCTCGATTACCGTACTGGATGGCATCATCCTTCTCCAGCTGAACGCAAAAGGCTTGACGACGGGCGAAATCGATATCACCAAACATCTGGTGCTGAATCATGAAACACGAAATCACGGCACTTCTCTATGAAACTTATAACATCAACAGTTTGAAATAAAAAGACAATCTGCTGTACCTCGGCTGCTCACACACCATTAGCAATATTCACGGAATAGCCACCTTTGTAAAGAAAAGTGTGAAGTTGGCACCTATTGCACCTTCTCCATCTGCCTGCCAGCTAGAATGGACTGCTGCTTCAGTTTACGGCATTACGGTATAGGCCTACAAACCACCACCCGTAAGGCTCGATGATAATTCTATTCCAGTTTACAGTGCACCATGCATTTTTGCAGGAAACTTCAATTCTCACAAAACTATTTGAGGCTATCGCTCCACCAGCCCAGATGGTGAGGCCCTTAAAGTTCTGGCTCCTCCTCCAATCGCCAGCTGTGGTTTGATCCAGGACAACCAGATAGAAAACAATAACTAATCCAGAGGTTGCATTTGTGGATTTGAAAGCACTATTACCACAATTAATCATCTTAGAGCCTTACCGAATTCTCTACACCAGTGTTTCTCAAAGTGAGCCACTTGGCTCCCTGGGGAGGTATTCGCAACTTGAAGGGAGGAATAATCGTTAAGGGAGGAATTGGGGAGGAATGTGAATAAATGTAGCTTTATTCAAATTCATCCATTGTCTTTATAAACTTAATTTATTTGTAACTTAGAACACACTTCAAGATCCATTACAGTGGAGCTATAGGCTAATATAGCAGTCACCGAATCGCCAGCTAATATTTCCAGTTCAACGTAGAAATTTTACTGCACGTTGTGATGTAATAGACAACTGTATAATGACAATCAAACTATAATAGATCGGCTAATACCTTGTCCAGCGATATTTTGCCTTAGTAACTGAAAGCGCTGTTGCATAAAAACATAGCAGTGCTACATAAAAAATAGTAAAATGCCTAAACGAAAAAGTGATGTCGAGAAAAAAGGTGTAAGCAAAGTTCGCCAGTACTCGATAGATTATCTAAAATATGGTTTCACTGAGGAGTGCGGAAATGAAAGCAAACCATTTTGTTTGTTATGCAGCAGCTCTCTTTGTAATGATTCCATGAGACCAGGAAAATTGGCAGAGCATCTTAAACGTGTACATCCTGAACACGCAGGCAGATCATTAGATTATTTTATACGCCTAAAAGAAAATACGCAGAAGACAAAAAGATCATTTATTAACCCTTTCCGGTCCTATGTCGCCTCTGAGGCGACATTGGTTTTTTCCCCTATAGGTCCTATGTCGCCTCTCAGGCGACAAGGTTTATTTTAAAAGTCTCTGAACTTCTTAGCTACTCCTGACATCTGTTTGCTTTTCAAGCGTTATGAGCTTTACTAATCCACACCCAAAAGGACTACCAGATGTAAATCAAGTAAATAAAACCTTTTTTTTTCAAGCATCGATTTTTTATGCATGCCAAAACGCTTTTTAAAATTAAATTATTAAAAAAAAAAGTTGGACCTGGCTAAAACCTAAGGCTCCCAAAAATAGGACCGGAAAGGGTTAACTTGTTTAAGGTGCATGATGATAAAAAAGAACAGCTGCTGAAGGCTAGTTACGAGTTAAGCTTTCTTATTGCTAAAAAATCTCGACCACACACAGATGGCGAGCAGTTACTGAAACCAGCCATCGAGACGTATCTTAGAACTGTGCAAGGCAACAGCAGAGCTCATCAAGAACTAGATGCTTTACATTTAAATAATGATTCAGTTCGTCGTCGTTTAGATGGTATTGCGACTGATATCAAAATACAATTGGTAAGAATTTTACGAAATACCAAGTTTTCATTGGCCCTTGATGAAACAACTGTTTGTAGCTGTGAAGCTCTTCTTCTGGCCTACGTAAGATTTCAATACAACTCAGAATTCATGGAAGAAATGTTGTTTTGTGAGTCTTTACAGACTACTACTACTGCGAAAGACATTTACAACGTTGTAAAGCAATTTATGACTGATAATGACATTCCATTGATCAACCTTATTTCAATTGCTGCAGACGGTGCTCCAAATATGATTGGTCGAAACAAGGGGGTGTTAAAACTGCTGAAAGATGATCTACCTGATATGATGGCTGTCCACTGCATTATTCACAGAGAAAACTTGGCCGCTGCCACCCTCAGTCCCCAACTGGATGAAATAATGAAGAAAGTGGTAAAAGTAATAAACTACATAAAATCCCGTCCAAACACTGAAAGACTTTTCAAACAGTTTTGCCAAGAGATGAATGAAGAATATGTCAGAGTACTTCTTCACACCCAAGTGCGATGGCTATCTAAAGGAAAGTGCTTAGAAAGATTCGTTAGTTTGTATGATACTTTGCTGGAATTTGGTGAAGAAAATGTGGATTTTCAGTTTATGAAATGCAAAAAAGCCAAAGCTTTGATTTTTTATCTTGCAGATATATTTGGCAAATTAAATGTCTTAAACAAGGAATTACAAGGCAAACAGAAAACTCTGATAGATTGCAAGACTAAAATATTTGCTTTTATCAATAAACTGCTTTTCCTTAAAGGGCAAATTTCGAGAAAAACTTTTACACAATTTTACCATCTTGGTAAGTGTGATCCTTCAGATGAAGTTTTGCAAATAATTTCTGTGCATCCTTCCAGCTTACATGTTCATCCAAACGACAGATTCTTAGATCTTAAGAAAGTAGAATTTCCTATCTGGATTACTCAACCATTTTTGTTGGACATAGAAAAAAATCATGACTTGGATAATATGAGCGGCAGTGATATTGATGAACTCATGGATCTTCAAAATGACGAGAGTGCTAAAGCAATATTTGCTTTCAAACAACAGTTAATGTGGTTGGATCAACACATTGTATCAAAATATAATAAAGTAGCAACAAAGGCACAACATTTTCTCTTGCCTTTTCCCACAACATATTTGGTTGAAAGTGCTTTCAGTGCAGTCACCGATATTTTGTGCAAAAAAAGAGGACGTCTTAATATTTGTGACCGGGGTGATCTTCGAACAAAGCTGACTTCCTTTGTTCCTCGGTATTTGGAAATTGTTTCAGCAGCTTCACGTGAATAAATAAACATTTGTGTTTTTGTGCATTGAGTTATTTTGGTCTTCAATAAATGCGTTTTTTTAGTATTCTTTTTGTGTTTTACTGAAGGGGGGAATTGACAATTCCTGAGGTTTGCAAGGGAGGAATACAGGAAAAACGTTGAGAACCACTGCTCTACACGGTATACTTTTGATCGACTTAATTCATCCTGTTTGTTTATAAGCAACTAAACCCATATTTACATGTAATTTCCGAAAATCGAAATGGGATAAGTTTAAGCAGTAACTCGATTTAGCAGTTGTAAACCTTCCAGATTCAATATCTTTTAATCTAAATATGTCATACACTGCTCTATATAAGTCTTTTCTTACAGCAACAAGATGTAATATCCCACGTGGTTACCGTCAGCAATACATCCCTAGATGAAATAAAGAGTCCGATACAACTACAAAACATTCTTTGATGCTGACACACCAGGAACAGCTGCTGCCAAGGCAAAGCACCTAATTTAGTGTCTCGACCTTCAAAGAAGAGCACGTTGGGAAGAAACTGTCAAATCGATAGATTTTATTCGTGGTAGCCCAATTGCCAAGAAGATGTTCAGTTGTTGTACCGTCTGCAAGTCCAAAACTAGAAGATTCTCCATCTGCAAAGGTAGATGAACAGCTATGATCTACATGTAAAACAAAAAACAACTTCTATCTGTAAATCTTCCTGTGCTGGAGATCAATTGTCTATGCCTTTCTTCCCTACTGAATTTGCCTCAGCAGTCTATGTGCCACCAGAATTCCTGAATCATCACAGCCCAAATTGAGGAGATGGTCAGCCCAAGTTGACACGGCTATAAAAATTCTACATCAAATGCATGACCTACCAAACAATCTCCATCTTCTGGCTACGGGCCGTCGTCATCGCGGTAACCAAATTTGGCAAACCAGCGGATAATCCAAAGAGCTACCGGCTCATATCGCTGCTGTGCGTTCCTTACAAGCTTTTCGATCGGCTACAGACGAAACGTCTAAAAAGTGTTCTGGAGCCGAACCTCTTGATCTAGAGCCAAGGTTTAACCTTGGTGATGAACAACCGATCAAGTTGTGAAACTAACTAAAGATATTGAACACAATTTTGAAGAAAACAATAAATCGGGTCTTGTCTTAGCAGATTTTACTGTCGTATATGATGCTATATGAAACCACGGCTTACTACTCAAACTACTACGCATTATCCCAAATAAGAATATAGTGTGCTTACTATCGAATATATTTGCAAACCAAAGGTTCCATCTTCAAGACTAGTGGTGGTCAAAACACCTGCTTTCATCGTTCAAGGAATCCCGTTCCACCAGGATCATACCTAGCTACACTACTCTGTAGTATGTATGTGAAGATCTATCAGAGACTCCGTCACAGCAGCACGGCTATTTAAATAACTCAGCTTTGCTGCTTGCCCACAAGAAGTGACCCAAGGTTGAAGAAACCCTAACGTCAGAAACGCTAGAAATATGTAGCTATTTGAGGCATCGGAAACTGAAATAAAGTCTGGCGAAAATGACAGCCACTGCTTTTCACCTTAAAACAAAGAAAGCAAATAGCCGACTACAAGTTAGGCTTAACAATTTCCCACTATCTAATTATCCTCACCAAATATACTGTATTTAGGCGTAAAACTAGACAGCCGGCTCACCTTCAGGAAGCGCATTGAGTTTGTCAAGGGTAAAATAAAGGCAAGAAACAATCTTTTGAGCTGTCTAACAAGATCAACTTGGGGAGCCAACACAATAACCCTGCGAAAAGATGCTCCTACACTTGTTTACAGTGATGCTTTATATGCCTCCCCAATATGGTGCTACAGTGCTCATGTTAGAAACGTGGTGTGATCTCTGATTGACACTATTTGGATTATTACTGGTTGCCTACACTCCGTCCAAGCGAAACTCTTTCTGGTGCTGGCAGAAATTGACCCACCGCAACTGCGCAGAAAAAATACCATGGCTCGGAAAGTAAAAAGAGTTCAAACTGTCAACAATCACCTTTTGCGTCATCTGGTGACAGCAGGCAAGAAAGATTTGGAGTCTCAGCCACTTTTCTTGCGGCGTCCCTTTATTTGCACTGCTATCACACAATCTGGATCCAGTTTTTATCTCCTCGATAATTGGAGATCTAAAGGGAAGACAACCAGTCCACCTGCGCAAATCACAGCAACTGCAAACATAACAGCCCCAGTCAATTTCGGCATATCTTTGAAAGCTTAGGTGGTATTAAATAGTCTTCAAACTGGAATAGCAAAATTTCATCACTACAGATTTCTCTGGGGTTAGTTTTTATCTTCATTCCGCTTGGGTGGCGCACAGGACCAACTTGCGCACGATGCTCTTTTTGAATACCCTTTTTATGAATCATCCTATATACTGGATCTCACTATCTTTGAAAGGAAAACCACCTCCTGGCTTCAAAGGGTTAAAGGCGTTTCACGAGCAATATCAAGATTACTGCATCTCATACGTCAGAAGAAGATAATTTTACGCCTTACATCAACTATGAATTTATACCTTTGTGTACTTACAAAAGTAAACCGATAAAACTTTGGTGACATTATTTGTTGTTGGTAAGCAAGGGCAATCTTAATTCAATAGTAGGGAGGTCAGGAAAAGAAGCATAGTTCATGAAATTCAAAGCTTAAGAGGAAATCGGTAGAAGAAAGCTAGTAGACCTATACCACTGCGTGAAATTAAACCAACGAAGGGAACAGTTTTTGCTTGAAGATTGTTTAACACTAGGATTACTGCCGTGTCGAAATCGACACGAGAAAATAATTGGCGCTTCGCTTCTCTGAACTGCGAGTTCGTACATATCTACTTTTTCTCTGACTTTTCCTAGAATTTGCCCTAGTTCTCCATATTAAAAGGATTTAGTTTACATTCATCAGACAATACGACTTTTCGCGGCTTGAAAATTAGAACCCCTTCAATTACGGACGTGTCGATTTCGACACTAACGGCTTTTGTTAGAAAATTACTTCTGTCTGGCTGCTTTTGTATTTTTTATTGTTGACCAAATGAAGACACAGATGTGATTCAACACAAAATAGGTTTATCCGGCATTTCATTTTACGTTCAAAATTTAGAAAGCTAACTGAAGGACTTTGTAAGCGTTTTCTGTCTGGCCTTAGCATTCATTTGCGTCTGAGGCGTGGAATGTTTTGTGCGAGGTTTTGGAGTCCCACTCCTGACCAGTTTTTCTGGTATGTGATTTCCACTGTTTCGGAGGGCAGATCTCTAACTGAAGGACGTACCGTTTTGCAAGCAAGCGTGCATAGTAAACAAAGGCAATATTAGCAGAATTTTCTGGTTAGGCTGAAGTTTTGAAATCAGTTCTTCTAATTTATTTGTTTCTTATGTGTCAATTTTGTTATTTCAGGCCATTTGCAAGTTGAGTTTCATGATTTTGTAATACACCATAGTTCAAAATAAGCAAAATGACGCAACGAGCGATAACTGCAAATGAACTAGCTGATGTAATTACTACTTGGGATACCGATGACGAATGCTCTGATGAAGAGGGATATGGAGATGCTAGTGGCGGAGGAGAAAGCCCAAATGTGCATGTGAGTGACAGCGACGAGTGCCCTGATAACTGTGAAGATGAGTCTGATGAAGATGACAATGTTATGTCACAACAAAGCCAACCTACATCCACATCTGTTTTTGGAAGAGATAGAACGGAAAGGACCTGCACTCCATCAACTAACACTGGACGTACCGGGGCACATAATGTTTTCAAGGCAGCTACAGGCGTTCCTAGAGCAACTGCAAGAGGCGTGTCAACTCCATATGACGCCTGGAAGCATTTCATCAATGAATCTCTCCTGAGAATGATTGCAAATTTCACAAGTGAAGAAGCAGCACGTAGGGGTGACAATGAGTTTGTCCTAGATTTGCATCATCTTGAGACTTTTATTGGACTACAATATGCTCGTGGACTTTACGGGAAAGGTCATCCCGCCTGTTTTCTTTGGAGTAGGAAGTATGGCATGCCTATTTTCTCTGAAGCAATGAGCCGTGACTCATTTATAAAAATACTGAAATACTTGAGGTTTGACGACAAACCTAACAGGATACGACGAGATCCTGGGGCCGACAAGTTCGCACCTATTCGAGAAGCCTTTGAAAAATTTTCCTCATTATGCAGGAGTAAGTTCGTATGTGGCTATTCACTGACTATTGACGAGCAGCTAATGCCCTGTAAGTCACGCTGTTCGTTTGTAACGTACATGCCAAACAAACCAGATAAGTATGAAATAAAATTCTGGGTTTTGGTTGATGTAAAAAGCAAATACGTTTCGAACATTTTTCCATATCTTGGTGCCCAGGAGAAAGAGCAGCAAACCGAACCTCGTTACTTCCAAATTACTACAAAAATTTTCAAACATATTTTGCACGAAGCACTATTTTACAAGTAGCGCTATTTTACAGACCGCACTTCACCGTGTTTTTGTTGCTGTATGATTTGTCCTTACAAAGGAAAAAATGCCTTGTTGCTGTATGATTTGTCTTTGGGAAATAAAAACTTTTCGTTGGTGTATGATTTGTCTTTGGAAAGAAAAAACATTTTTGTTGCTGTATGATTTGTTTTTGAAAAGTAAAAACATTTTCGTTGCTGTATGATTTGTTTTTGAAAAGGAAAAATATTTTCGTTGCTGTATGACTTTTCCTAAACTCTGCAAAATTTTACTTTACCACGTACTTTACAGTTAGCATCCCATTTCTGAGGCTGAGTTTTCACATAGGGATTTTCGCAGCCAGGGATACAACTTCTTACTGATATTTAGAGCAGGTTTTGAGACCAGGTTTCGCTGCTTGATACGGAATGCGAAGAAAGCATTGCTCTGTTTGCTTTCAGTAACAAGCAGCGAAATCTCGTCTCAAAACTTGCTCTAAAGATCGGTAAGAAGTTTTATGGCTGGTTGTGAAAATGCAACGTGCGAAAGCAGCGTAAATATATAAGCTTGAAAGTTTCTAGTTTGTACACGTGAGGCGTAATTCGTTAAATAAGCAGCAAACTACTGGTTGGTCGTGGTAAACATTTACAGTATCAGCCATCAGTGGTCAACAAGCTCTCCTTTCATCCACCCTCACGGCTTAGTTATTGCAATACCTGCTAGCCGCAAAGCGATGTATTTGCAAGGATAAAGCTATAGAGCAACTGGTCTGCTGCTTACAACTCTTGTAACTGTAGGCCTAGTCATAAAAGTAAAACCTCTGGGAACACTTGTTTTTTCCTCGTGGCATAAACGCTACGAAGGGAGGCTGAATTCACGGAAGCCGAGAGTTCAGCAATTCCAATTCAGTTCTTACATTACGTTGGGTTGTGGCTTACGTGAAAACCTATTGACCAGCTTTGTGCAAAAATGAGAATAATTTTTTCGAAATTCTGTACGATTGCACAGTAAAAATCGGCATTTTGTTCCACTTAGTTAGACGTGATAAAAAATGTGGTAGGGAATATGAGCAGTCAGGCGCACGACATGACTGTACGACAAAAATGTTGTAACGTGAAGTCCATCAACAGGTCGTTTTCAGAGTTTTCATACTTGTATCAATTTTCATTGCATCAATAAAAAATCAAATTTAAACCAG
Organism: Trididemnum clinides; assembly: GCA_963675345.1. Classification (NCBI taxonomy): domain Eukaryota; kingdom Metazoa; phylum Chordata; class Ascidiacea; order Aplousobranchia; family Didemnidae; genus Trididemnum; species Trididemnum clinides. The sequence goes on from OY776295.1 coordinate 36,351,124, forward strand.
TTTATTGGTTTTGCAATACATCATTTTGCTTTTACAAATTGCATATCAGTAATGGGCTTTACTGAATGTAATTACGTTTGTTTTCAAAATGATAGAAGATATTAAGCATAGCGGTTGTCTGATGCTGTTTTCACTGAAGTCTGAAGTGGTATCAGACAGCATCATTGCAATGCAGTGCTTTTTAAAAGCCTTCAAAAAAAAGAAAGAAGCATGCTTGGAAAACTACTAAATCCCTTGTTGCAGACTATTCACTACTGTAAACCTAGTATAGGTCCCACAAGTGTGACGATCTAAGCTATGCGTTGTTAAAAGCCTCTAGTTTGTCAGTCACCAACTGCACTGAAGAGACCTAATAGGTCGAAACAGAGTCCCTGTCTGCAGTTTGCTAAATGTTCATCATTGGCACTTTGTTAATACCTCCCGAAAAAGGTTTTGAGTGGCGGTATTTTTTGAGACACTGAGGAAATCGAATTTTACATTCAATCATTAATTATGACGTTAACTTAGTTTCCAAACAGGCAAAATTTCTCGAAGTTGGTAAGTCAAGTGGTTTGAGCAAATTTCTTGAAATTGGTAAATCAGGTGATGCGTAAGTCAGTTGATTTTTTTTGGTTTTGTTTGAGCAAAATCCCAGCTTCCTCCCGTCAAGAAAAGGGAATTTTAAAATCTATCTTGATCTATGACGTTAGCATGATGGCTCAAACCCCAACATGCCATTTACCCCGTAGTGTAGATCAACTGTACCAAATTTCATGATTGTATGCTCATTAGTTTTGGAGGAGTTTAACCACACAGATGCGCAAACACACAGAACTGTGCTTTAGAGTAAAGATGACAAAAGAAAATAAAACAAATCTAGGGACTTTTTTCCACTCTTTTGCAAACTCAAACGCGCTGATTCAGTGTATGTCTGTCATAGTGCACGTGTGCCACTACACGCTCTATCCAAACTTTTCCCAACTTTACCAGGTTGCCTTCCTGAAAAACACCAATGGTGTTTTCCAATAATTTGAACTACAGACGTTTTGTTTTATAGTCAGGAACAATTACCTCTACACTAGGGCGGCTTCAAAGCAGTCATGCTTCAATCAAATATATTAGTAATTTTGAACTAATGTAATGTATTTCATCACAAACGGGTTTGCATTTAACTCAAACACATTTGTGAACGAAAAAGAATGTATTTGACTTCGTCACAAATGTTTCAAAACATTCATAATTAATAGTCTCTTATAATTTTCGCAGTCATAAAACGATCAAATTAACTTTTCGTAGCCACAATTCAAATGCAATTTGCAATCATAAGTGGTTGGAATTAGATTGCGGCTTTTTGCTGGCCTGATCTTGACTAAAATTGTGGTGTTGGCAGGAATTGGTAACCGTTATTTTCAGTGCCTTAATTCCAAAAAAGGGGTAAGAAATGCAACAACAACGGTAACATTAGACCATCACCATTTTGGCGCTCACCTCCCGCTTCGATTTTGCGCTCCTCATGCCTTTAGAAAGATACAACAAAAGTCGGTGGATAAAAACAATATTTTTAGTGAGACCACTCTTGAATGAAGGGTATTATACCAAAACCAGAAAACATAGGCGTAGCCAGGGGTTAAGGGGCTATAGAGCCATGCTCCCGAATATCTTTAACTTAATTCGCTTTTAAAGTATATTTGATTTAGGAAAGGAAATTAGACAAAAAACGTTTGTAAACACTTTTTGCATCTGTTTCTCGGAGGAAGAAATCCTTTACCTCAACGTTAGTGGCGATGGCCTTCCAGGCGGGGCCGACACTTAAACAATTTAATATGTACTAAAGCAGGGATTCTTAATCGATGGAGAATTCACCACTGGTAAGAAATAACTAGAGTTGTAGAAAAAAAGTTATAAATCATGGAAAGGAAATGGCCTTTTGATAGGGCGCTGCAACACACTGGTAGGTTATTTTAATGATCTTTTCTGGAGTTCAACTTGGGTTGGGTGGTTTTTTGTCCCTATTTTTGACTTAAAAATTTTCTTTTTGGAAGTCAGCTTATGCAACGTGTCGTTTGTTTTTATACATGGGTTGAATGCAAAGTTGAACCAGTAAAAATCGTTAAGTTAGACTGAGGATGTGGAAAATAAATATTTAGTCGAAGCTGAAAGTAGGTAATGACAAAAAAAATGTTAAGAACCATTGTAATGAAGCGATATGCTTAATAAAAATATACAAATATTGCTGCTTGAAATTAAATGGTATTATACATTCGAAAACAAAAAACTATGAATTTTTTTGATTTAAAGCGTTTTAAAGCCTTCAAAAAAAACTAAAGGTTACATATTTCAAGACAACAGAAATATACGAGTGATTTTTCTTCCCTGATTCATGTTAGGAGATGGTTGTCAAGGTTACACTGCAGCAAATCAAAAAATTAGAAGTGGCAATAATCATAATTCTGAATCAAGTTCAGGTGATATGGGCAGTTGGGCACTAGGCACAGAAGTTAAACTTGTGTGTTATTCGAAATTAACACTATTTTCTCTTTCGGTTTTTCAATATCCATTTGATTTCTTACTTTAGCCACTCTTTTAAGGTTTATCATGGTAATCTATATATATAAAAGTCAATGTCTGTGTGTGTGTGTGTGTGTGTGTGTGTGTGTGTGTGTGTGTGTGTGTGTGCGTTCCCTATAGGAAGAAAGGTTAAAAAGTTTACATAAAAACTAAAAGTGTATTCTTATGTAAAATTCTCCGAGGAAGACAACGGAAGTAGTTCCGAACCTCTAAGTGCCCCCCTAAGGGAGCTATGGGGGGCAGAACCCCCCTTTGAAAATTCAAATATATTCAATTTAGATGAAATTTAAACCATATGTATAAGACACTAAATTAGAAAGCTTTCCAAAATTTCAGCCTTTTTCGACTATATTAGGGGGCAAAAAGGGGGCAGAAAGCCCCCTTGAAAATTCAAATACCTATAGAGAGAAAAGTTAAAGAAGCTTCAAAAAATAAGTAAAAGTGAATTGTCATGTAAAATTTTCCAAGGAATACTGTGGAAGTGGTCTCGAACCTTTAAGTGCTCCCCTAAGGGGGAGCGATGGGGGGCAGAACCCCCCTTTGAAAATTCAAATACATCTGATTTAGATGATATTTAAACCATATGTATAAGACACTAAATTAAAAAGTTTCCCAAAATTTTAGCCTCCTACGACTATATTAGGGGGCAAAAAGGGGGCAGAAAGCCCCCTTGAAAATTCAAATACCTATAGAGAGAAAAGTTAAAGAAGCTTCAAAAAATAAGTAAAAGTGAATTGTCATGTAAAATTTTCCAAGGAATACTGTGGAAGTGGTCTCGAACCTTTAAGTGCTCCCCTAAGGGAGCTATGGGGGGCAGAACCCCCCTTTGAAAATTCAAATACATCTGATTTAGATGAAATTTAAACCATATGTATAAGACACTAAATTAAAAAGTTTCCCAAAATTTCAGCCTCCTACGACTATATTAGGGGGCAAAAAGGGGGGAGAAAGCTTCCTTGAAAATTCAAATACCTATTGTTATGAGTAGTAATGATAAAGGAATTAAAAATGAAGTGTATGTCGCAGTTTAATGGTTTTTGATGTCATGCAAGTAATCTTAAAGTATTAAAGAGAGAGAAGAGATATTCGAGATGAGCATTAATAATTATAGATATACTAGCAGAGGTACCCGGCGTTGCCCGGGTATAGGATAAAAAAGCAACGTCAGTATATGCAATTGGTCAGATCATGTAAGTTATCCTGGTGATTACTATTCTGACAACACTTGCTTTTTAACCCCTAGAAACTGTTGTCACGTAATATTTGCATTATCGGAGGCTAATCACCTTGAAGAGGAAACAGGTTACAATATCATACCTCAACAGTTACATTAGCATAACCATATTCTATGTAAAGGTGAAGATTATTTGCTTAAAGTTTTGTTTGTAAATCTTGTTATTCAATACAGATAATAAAAACACATTTTGGATCACTTCATAATTTCTGTTTATTAGCTATTTTTTTTTCATCATGACATTGTGTTTCTACAGCTTAAGTCCTTCAGATGATATTTGTTATATTTCAGTGACAACAGTTTCTAGGGGTTAAAAAGCAAGTGTTGTCAGAATAGTAATCACCAGGATAACTTACATGATCTGACCAATTGCATATACTGACGTTGCTTTTTTATCCTATACCCGGGCAACGCCGGGTACCTCTGCTAGTTGAAATTTAAAAATCAAACACCTAAATACGCTAGTTTATGATGCATTACTTGAATCAGCCGCTTTTTTGTTTCTGGATAGAATGAGAACTTCTGAATTGATAGTTTGGTTAAGCCGCTTGACTACTTGACTGACGCCTCCGTTTATGTCCTTGCACGAAATCACAAACTCATATTTGCCAGTTCTTCCTCTTGCAATTCGTGATTCGATAAATGTGAGACTCACTCCACATTGCTGTTATTTAACATACATTTTTTTATTTCGCAAAAGGAAAAACATTTGAGCAAACTAACCACAGTTTGATACTTCCACTAAACTTTATTCTCTCTGTCAGTAGCATGCAGGCAATTTGCTCAAAACAATATTTTCAAAATAATTCAACATGGCATTGATTGGGGTAGTATAACCTTTGTTTCATTAAAAACAGAGGAAAAAACTCAAACTTATGCAAAACGAATATCATTTTTCTTTGCAAGTAATTGCATAAATTAATTTAAAAGGTGTTTGCTAGATCTTCCAGTAAGAACGCCAAGCAGTAATAGGAGATCTCGGTTTTTTGATCAAGAACAAAATAATTGGGCATAGAGGACAATGCTTAACCGAGATCTTCTGTAACCCTATTAAATGAAGTTAGTTTTAACAAAGTCCAGTCTACATTTTGTTACCATAATGCAAGATTGCAGAAGATGACTTCAAGTAAGACTTAATTTCACAATTCTTATTAGCTCCTTTTAGGTGTTAATATAAAGTTTTGGTGTCGGGACATTTTAAGAAGCGGGAACATGCATTAATCCAAGGCTAATGTGCCATGGCAAAACTAGAACAAGTTTTATTGATCTAAAAAGAAACAAACTTGACTTAAAAATTCAAAAAATTGACTTTGATGATCTAAAAAAATTTTGACTCAATGAATTAATGTATTGATATTTTCGGTTTCTATATTAAAAAAAACATCTCATTAACGAAAACATCAAATCCTCAACAAAACTTACACGCCTTGAGTAAGCAGCCAATTCTGCGATCACCAGGTAAAAGAATTGAAATGTAGAAGCATTTACTGTTCACATTTTCAACCTTACACTTTCTGTCCTTGGCGAACAGTTTTCGCAGCATGGAAAAACTTCTTTCTACGAAAGCACTAGTGAGATGAGAATGTTGAAGTAAACTGTAAGCAGCCGCTGCAATGTCTGGTCTTTCCCTGTTTATTATTTTAGAAATGTCATTGTTTGCATTTTTTTAATGTAACGGTTAATGCTGCAAGTATCTTCTCCAAAGCCAAGTTCTTGGATTGCTTGTACCGCTTCTTTGATGGTGTGCTTGACACTTTCCACCGTGTCTATAAGTTTAACTAGATATTCATATTGGTCATTGATTTTGAGAAGTTAATTAGCTAAGCCAGTTGTTTGCAAGCTAACTTTTGCTTGAGTTGTCAAAATACCAGATTTTAGAAAAAAATTTCCACAAACGCTTTCACTTAAGTTAAATTCTTTGCATAATGTAAGGTAGTATTTCATCAGTTTCCCCATCTTCTAACAACAGGCTGAGGCAAAGACTGAGATCGTGGTAGCGATAGTAGTAAATTTGGCTTATCTGGTTTTACTTTTATCTGTTGCTGATTTGGCCTCTGCGATTAGTTCATCAACATCTTCAAAGTGAGATTTGGCTTTGATAGCACAATTGTGCAACAAATGTGCTACACATGTCTCATGAAACAGCTTAGGATACAGAGATTTTAGTATTGCACCTGCAGCCAACATATACGAGATCAGACAATAAAAGACAGAGAAAGTTTCTGTTGTTTCCAAGAGATCTAGCAGCATCGCCAACTGCTTGAGCAATGCTGTTGCTATTTGGCGCAACTGGTAAAGGTTAAAAAGTCCCACAAATAACTATAGTGAGGTGTTTGTAGGCTTCCAACTAAAATATTTAAATATTGCATGCCAGATGGAGTGCTCTCGTCAACAAACGGAAAAGTTTGTTTGTCGTACATAGCATTTCTTATCCGCTGTAGCTCACCGGCGCTTATCTGCAGCACTGTTTTTCTACAAGTAATTTTGGATAACCAACCGTGACCAATGTCGTGAAATAGGTTTTTGATTAGTTTGTTTAGCTTGTACAAACGAATGCCTTGGTTATCTTTTCCACAACATTGGTGTTACTGCTTCCTTTTTGACGCGATACCACCACTGATGAGAGCATCACGAAAAGCTTATGGCTCAAACAGCTTTTTTCAAAGTTATATTAAAATTCTGTACCGCCAACAAGATTTTTGTTGCTGCTACCCAAAAAAGTTTGCAAAGTGTATTGGGATTAGTAATTCATATCTGCTGCCTAACGCTGGTTAGTGTTTGGACGTATTTCGATGACCTTTAACAAGAAAGCATTTGTTGTAAGAAACCATTCAGCTGTACAAAATGTAACATAATTAATTGTTGAGACTTTTTATAAATTCTTCAGGGAAGTCTTGAAGTGCGGATTAAAGTTTAGTTGTTCTGGTAACTTTAACTTTTGGCATTAGTTAAAAAGCTAAATCACGAACTAAAGAAAAATCTAAACAAATATGTCATGTCAACCTTTTTGACAATTGATTCCACTGTTCAAAAGTAAAATACCACCTGCTAGAGAGCTTGCACACTGCACCTGCAAAAATAAACTCTTCACACTTTCTTGATTCACCCTAAATAATTAAAAATTGGTTTAAACCAGTGGTTCTCAACCTTTTTCGTGCCGTGGCCTCATTTTTAAAGTACGCAGACGTCCGTGGCCCACCCGACTTACGGGCTGTGGTCCACCGGTTGAGAACAAGCGGTCTAAACTATCATCGTAGATGCCTCTTCACTATACTGCAAATGCTTTTACCTAAGGAATGTACAGTGTTGCACCTCCTAATTGTGACAACTACTCGATTGCAACATACTGGCACATAATTTTGTCTAATTTTGATCATTGCACCACAATCATTTAATTGTGACAAGAAGTAGCAGTTTGTACAACCGTACAAAAAATTGGCAAACTTTGCGAGTTAAAACCAAAAAAAAGTACGTTACATCGCAATTATTAGTTTTTCTCAGCAATACAAAAAAAATACTTTGACTCACAGTGTTCATTATAAGAAATTGACTTTATTACCCTAAAAGAATTGATTAAACGGTTAAAAATTGACTTTTGATTGACCTATCACATTAAGAACACGAAACTTACTCTTTGTATCCAGAACTCTTAAAAAAGACCTCGCCGCTCGAGCTTATTATGAAAAAATTGAGTGTATCAAAAAACTTGCCCTAATAAGAGCTACTAACATGATCTTTTTAAGAAAATTGACTTTTAAGTCATTTAGTGTTGTGAAACAAGACAACTAATAAACTGTTTTCTTTCATTCTTGCCTTTAACTTGTTAACTGCCGGAAATTTAACCATTTGTTTGCGTTTGCTCACTTTGCTGGTCATTAGCTTTACATAAACAAAAGCAACGCCAAGGCTGTTTATGACTTTTGAAATGTATTAATTTGGTTTTACATTATCTCAGCGGAAGGGTCGTCAACATGTGACAGTCTAAGAGCTATTTGGATCTTGATTCCACAAAAATAAAATGCTATCATTTTTATGCTTTTATTTTAAGATCTAAAGAGAAACCTTTTCAAACTGGAGATTATTTTTCTTTTGCCCTTTCTGAATCTGATGAGGATTTTTCTATGTTTTTGGAAATAAATCTTAGGAGACGAATACTTGCCTATTTTGGGCTTTCTGCAAATTCCTTTTCTAAAGCATATATTTGTGAAACCAATTGAAAACTCTAAGCCAATAACGTAAATTGATGAGGCCGGCCGTGTGTTTCCCACCTCCAGTAATAGATTTTTCCAAGCCGCACAGAGCCGCAATAGGAGATTAACGATCAGAGAGTTGCCTTGAACCAGCGGTTTCCAAACTGGGCGCCGCGAGACTTTGCCAGAGGCGCCGTGAAAGCATGGGAAAGTTGTTGCATTTGTCGCTGTCAAATCCGCTCTGCAACTCGAAATTTTATAATATAAAATACTCTCTGGAAGAGTTGCTTGTAAACAGGTGACGTAATCACACGTCACAATGAAATATATTGTGTAACAATTGCGCGTTCAGTTTCATTAACCTGTGTGAAGTAAAATTCGGCGGAAATTTTTGCCCACCTTTTGAGGAGATAATGAAGAAAGATAGCGCTTCTTTGCGTATTTTATTTGATTATGGTAAAATTTTAATTACATTTCATTCTCTATTCTTGGCCGGATGTTGATGAAAATCATGAGAAATCCTGCTGTTTACAATCGTATGAGCATTGCATGACGAGATTAAATGCAACACTTACCTTTTCGATATAAATTAAGCGAGCACGTTTTTTTTATTTTTCTTAAGTTTTCTTTTCCACCGAGGATTTGTCGAATCAGCTCTTATGCTGCCAAGATTCCGAAAATAAAGAAGGTTGGTTGAATTTCCTTTATAATGTTTGCGGGTTTCCAAATTCACCTTGGAACTACCTGGATGAGAAAAGAACTCCCTGGCTCCAGCTTGCGTAGAATTATCTGTTTGCTTTCTCTGTCCGTGTCGCCTGCCTAGACAGGGCTATTTCCTAGGTCAAAAGGACAGGGTAGGGTTCTAGCAGCCTAACTGCTATTTCGCGACGTCCGCTGTAATCTGCTGTTAGTGGGTCATATACCGTATTATACGAGAAGGCAATACATTCGCTGCTTTCTTCACAAAAAAAATTACAGTGCGTAGTTGACAGCAGCTTGTTAGCGGCTTAATTGTTACGGTGCGAAAGTTGTTAACAACTTGTTACAATTTTACAGCATGTTAACATTTTTTATAGCAACCACACGATTGTAGAAAATAACACTTTCCAAAGTGCCAAACAATATCTGCAGTAAAATATTGACAATTTATTGGCTTCGTAATGGACGCATTTGTTGCTAGTATTTTACTTCAGAAGAGACAGATAGAAGTTAATGTAAACAAAGAGAAAAGTGGAAAAAAGAAGACTAGAAAATACGACAATAGTTATCTCAATTTTGGCTTAACAGTCGCAGAAAGGAAAGGCGTTGAGCATCCACAATGTGTTATTTGTTGCAAAGTTTTAGCTGCGGAATGTATGCTCCCTAGTAAACTAAAACGCCACTTAACAACAAACCACAACAACTTATCTGGAAAACCACACGAATTTTTTGCTCGTAAGTTATCAGAAATGAATAAGCAGTCGGTCTTATTTTCAAATTTTTTGCACACACCTGCCAAGGCACAGCTTGCGTCTTTTAAAGTTGTGTACAGAATCGCGAAATGTAAAAAACTGCATACTATTGCGGAAGAACTAGTGCTTGCTGCTGCTCTTGACTTAGTCTCGACAATGATTGGAGATCAGTTGCTCAAAAGTTAAAAACTGTTCCACTCTCAAACAATACCGTTTGTAGGGGAATCGACAAAATTTTGGATGATATCAGTGATCAGCTGGTAGCGAACATGCGTGGATATGAGTTCAGCTTACAGTTACATGAGGTAACAACCAATATCAGTGATAAAGATGCCTATTTGATTTTTTACGTACGCTTTATCGATAACAAATCGCAGAGCACATGCAACGCAAAATGAGCCGTCAACGCAAAATGGACCCACTGCTTAATACACCGTGAGGCGCTGGCTTCGCAACAGCTCAGTGGTGACCTTAGTGGAGTGCTTGAAGTTACTGTCAAAACTGTGAGCTTCATTAAAGCAAGGCAGCTTAAATCTCGGCTTTTCCAACGTCTTTGCGATGAATTAGGAACAGACCACAACTTTTTATAGTAATGCAAGGTGGTTTTCCAAAGGCAAAGTTCTTTTACGTGTGTACGAATTGAGAAACAAAATCTTCATATTTTTTAAGGAAAGCAAAGCACTTGCTACTACCTTTGAAGATGAAGTTTTCCTGACTCAGTTGGCCTATCTCTGTGACATTTTTGCAAAATTAAATCAATTGAATATCTCACTTCAAGGAAAGATACTCACTTTTTGCAACTCCATGACAAAATTACAGCCTTTAAAAGAAAACTACAGTTGCGGAAAACTGATCTGTTGATAGATAACGAGCAATGTGATAGTTTTCCACTTTTAAAATCCCATTTAAACTCGCAATCTGGCAATCTCTCCCTGCAGAATACCGATCAGTGTGATATGAAGACTGTGATGTGTTCGCATTTGGATGCTCTAATCTCGCATTTTGAGAAATATTTTTCTGAAGACATGGGAAGTACAATTAGATAAGAAATCCTTTTGTTGATAATGCAAATGCCCCTCAGGGGTTTACATCTCTGGAAGCTGAACAATTTATCGATCTTACTTCTGATCTCACTTTGAAAAGCATATACAACCCTAATTTACTCGTTTCCTTTTGGATTAAGTCTCGAGCTAAATTTCCACTTGTGTGCTGTAAAGCTCTCCGTGTTCTTGTGCCATTTGCAACGTCATACTTGTGTGAATACGGTTTTTCTGCGGGTAGCAGTAATCAAGTCGAAGTACCGCAATAAGATGGACATTGAACGCGAGATGCGTGTTGTAATATCAAACATTGCACCGCGCTTTGATAAAATAAAGCAACAAGCTCATTGCTCACATTAAATGTTTTTCAGTATTTTGCATTTTGAACAATAAACATGATTTAAATACAATGTTTTGGTAAAACTTGAAATTTTGCAAATTTTGGCTTCATTAGGGCGCCGCAAATATTGATAGGTTTTCAAAGGGCACCGTCAACGAAAAAAGTTTGGGAACTCCTGCCTTAGACCATTAAAGTAATTACTTTAGTTGCGCGAATTTTGGTAAACGCACAATGAAATTTTGTCTAAGTAATTTTTTGCAACGGGTAACAATGGTGTTGGAAGAGGGTAGAAGTGTGACTACGGATAATTTTTTCACATCCGTTTCTACTGCAGAATTTTTGCTGCCACAGAATATCACTTTGACAGGAACATTGAAAGCAAACAAATCTGACATCCCTGCAATGATAAAAGCTGCGAAAGATAGAGCTTTTCTTTCATTAAAATTTATTTTTTCAGACAGGTTGGCAGTGATTAGCTTCGTCCTGAAAAAAATAAAACTGTTCGCGTACTTTCCACCCAATTTCTTGATGATTCATAATCGAATAAAAGTCACAAGAAGCCCATCATATTCCTTGAATACAACCGCACCAAAGGTGGAGTGGACAACGCAGATAAGTTAGTAAGAGAATATTCTTGTGCCATCCGTAACTCAAGATGGCCTCTGAGACTTTTTATAAACACGCTCGATGTTGGAGCCCTAATGTTGAAGCTTTCACACTTTGGATGGTGAAAAGCAAAAACTGTGACCGAAGCAAACCATATAGCAGATATTGATTTCTGCTGGAGTTAGACACAGAACTGTCAAAACCGAATATATTGCGAAGGTCAAGCAATCCGATTGATTTTCAGCTTCCAGTTGTTGGAGTTCTTGAAGCTGCAAGAGTATATGTTGCACGAGACATTGCAGCTTGAAGTACACCATCAACATCAGAACAGCAAATCAACTGCAAAAGGGAAAGATGTTCATATTGCCCAAAAATAACGACCGGAAAGTCAACACATTCTGCTCTGAATGCAAACGTTTTATCTGTGAGAAACACAAAAAGACCAGCAGGACTAGGACTTGGACTAGCTACTGTAGCAATGGCAACACTAAATAAATTTTTTACTTTTATTGCAGTGAAATGATAAAAGAAGTTATGCGGTTTTTATGAAGATGCTGCGTGGAACCGATGTAAAAACATACACACTGCATTTGCTATGCTTATAGCTTATTGTAAGTTTTAAACGAACAAGCTGTATGACAACGGATGTAAAAATGTACATACTTTTCTGAAAATAGTGTTTATGTATTTCAGTGTCGAAATTCTTTCAAAAATAAATAAACGTAAAATATTAGGTGCATTCAATGCTTGAATTACTGTATTATACTTTCAAAAATCAAAAAACGCAGTTTGAGTAACCTGCATCCCCAACCAAACGAGAAAATACAAAAATGCCATGGAGTCCTCAAGGGACCCCAGCTTGGTAAACAACGTTGACGAGATAGGCTTGGTATATTAATGGTTATGCCTTTCTCTATGCCTATTTATATCATCATTTAACACAGAAGTTTTCGATCATAAAAGAAATTTCAAGAGAAAAGTTAAATTTTTCCTCTATACTTTACCTGAAAGTTGCTGTTAATCGCCTAAGAGTAGTTCGGATAATTACCATTACTTAAGTGTCCTGTAAAAATCCGTCGGCTTCTTGTAGCATTCACGAATAACACTGGCCAACAAAAAAAAAATTTTGTCATTGTGCCTAAGATGTCTTAACTGTTTTTAACTAATTTGAGAGCGCTGATTCCAGAAATGCTCTCACTTTTTCTCTATCAGGTTTAGTTTTTCTGCTATGGTATACCCCTCTCCGTAGGAAAGCGATAGCTACAATAAAGACAGGCAAATCGAAGAAGCAATATTTTTATGTAACTTTATGGCACATATTCATGGAATCACACCAAAATATTCACAATCAAAGCTTGAAGTTGTAAAAAATGCTAAGCATAGACATCATCAGCCATAAATTGACGTTTTACTGATTTTCTAGAATGGGAGGCTCCAGCATCATCGCGCTTAATAGACCAACAGTTGTCTGCAAGCATGGTGGCATTCCAACGACCTTGATAGCGAACTTCCATGTCGCTGATGTCTTGATGGAAGTGTTCCCCTTGCTGGTCGCTCACATCACCTAGATTTTCTGGAAAACAGGCAAGATGGCTGTGCAAAAAATGTAACTTGATGCTCATATTTGGACCCAGTTGATGGAGAATTTTGAGTAATATTTCAACAAGTTTTTTGTAGTTAGGCGCCTTTGTTTTTCCCAAGAAGAATTTTATTACATTCGTAAACGCCGTACAGACACTCAATTCTGCAGGATTCATAAAATTACAGAAATTTGCGTCATTTATTAACTTTCGAATCTGGGGTCCATCAAAAACAGCAGGCTTTTAATTTCTCTATGGTTAGGCCAGGAAATTTCATGCAAATATATTTGAAACAGTTGCCATCTTTCTCAAAAGCCTTCACAAACTGTTTCATGATGCCAAGCTTTTTGTGAAGAGGAAACACAATTTTGGAACGCTCCACCAAAGAAGGAGCCAGAACATTGAGAGAGCCAGGAATCAGCTCACTGCGCGCAGGCCAATCTTTTTTTATCCAGTGCTCTGTTCTTGCCTTGCTATCCCACAAACACAAAAAGCAAGGAAATTTTGTGTAGCCACCTTGTAGCCCGAGGAGAAACCCAACCATTTTCAAATCGAAACATAAGATCCATTGGCGCTGTTTGTATGAAATTTTTTCCAAACCAAATTTGATTTCAATATATTTTTCTTTGAGGGTCGTTGAATGGCCTAGAGGAACTGATCCGTATAAGTTGCCACTGTGAAGAAGAACACATTCTAAACTTCTTTTGTAACTGTCTATAAAAAGGTGCCAATCTTGAGTATCATACTGTTGGGCACCAAGCTGCCGCAGCAGGCAGGCAACGTCGTTGAAATATACTATGTCGTTTTCCTGAGTGAAATATGGCATTTTCTATAGAAGATTATGAGAGTTCCAAGCTGAAGTAGACTTTTTCTTTGAGTCTTGAAGCTAGAAGTTCAGAAGATTCTTTGGAAAGTTTGAGATCTCAAGTCAGATCATCAAGTTCTCATTGAGAAAAGAGCTGTGGTAGTGAAGAAGGAGGAAAACCGACATCTGAAACAGTGTTTTCACTACTGTCGGTGGACAAAACGGAAGCTTGGTCTTCTTCAAAACCAGGCAATTCCAATTCGGGCAAGCCTTTAAACACTGGAACAGGAATTTCATTGCAGTGTGAAATTGGCCTAATTGCGACTCGAGGTTTGGATAAACCAATGGATTCTTCTTTTTCTTGTTGATTCCCTTCGTGTTGACTGCACAGTAGGTAGCAGCCATCGAAATGGTTTTTCGGTTTTTTTGCCATATTCATCCCCCATTCACGAGAAAGTGAATTGTTTTGCTATGTTTTTGGATAGTATGTCCGCACTTGCTTGGGAGTTGCTTTTTCCGAGGTGTCTGGGGCACCTGTCTTCCACATAAAGATGGGCCGTCCCGTTAAGTGCCTTGCCCAAGGACACAACAAACGAACTTGCCGGCTTGCTCTCTACAAACTCCCATAAATGCCGAGCGCGAAGCAGGGAAGCTGTGGATACCATTTTTTAAAGTCTGTTGGTATGACTCGACAAGGGGAATGAACTCCAAGTCCACCGACTGTGAAGCGGACGCTCTAACCACTACGCTATCGCGTTGGTTCACGCCAGACTATTGGAATACCAAAGCAGAGTGACTTTCTATCTTTTTTGTCCACTGTCGAGAATGCTCAACACATTGCTTGCATACAATATGGGGTGCCCATGCCTTATCTTGATCACCCAGCATTACTTTGAAGTAAGCAAGATAAGCACACTTCACAAATTCACTGATCCCTTTCCTGTTAGATTGCAACGTATACTCTCCGCAAATATAGCAAAACACATTTGGATTGTTTAAACAACGTCGCCTAGGAGAGGATGTAGCCATGCTTAATTTTTGCTCCAAAAACCTGCAACGCAAGTGAAATAATGCAGCTTATTTATTTCCTGTCTGACTTATAAATGAATTCCTAACATTAAAAAAATAAATTTTACTTTGACTCAGAAATCAACAAAAATGTGCGACAATCGGTAGGCCTACCTGCTACTCAGTGTCCACCTCTTACCAACTACATACCTCCTTGTATAGCAAATTTGACTTTTACTTTAAGGTTTGTGATGTCATAATCATTTACATACATCACAATAACAATCTACAATTGTAATTATGACGCTACAATGTATATAGAAATACGCCTAATTTTAAGGTAAAGCAGGTATAAAATAGCAAATATCTTAAAAAATTGACCTGATGAGAGAAAATTAGTATGATTTTCGGAATTAGCACCCCCAAATTAGTCTAAATCAGCATAAAAACCTCGGGGACCAAAAAATGTGTTGGCCAGTGTAATCTTTTTGCAGTTTAAATTTTCTGTCATGCAATAGATCTGTTAACGTTTTTCCCAATAGGCTTCATGCCTTGTAAGTGATGACTTAAAGTTGGTATATTTTAGATAAATAGGAATATAGTGTGGGATGACTTTCAAGTATTTTAAGGCAGTATTACAGGTAGGCTACCAAAAGTACGTGTACTCATAACTAAAGATGGAAGAGAACATTAAGTCTTCTATCACTCCGATTCATAAAACGAGAAAACGTGGTTACTATGCCGCTTTGTCCTTAGTTTCTCTCTCACTTCCTAAACTGTAATCGAATACATTTCTGTTTTGCTCACCTTGTCCATTTTAAATGGGGTTTCGCAAATTCACACCTGTGTTTGGGACGGTTGTAGCAAACAAAGATTTCTCAAAAGAATATGTTTCTGTTTGGCACACTGCTCTTTTGCACAACATTTTTTTGCTAGTCTTCCTCCTTGCTTTGTTTGGTAGAGTTATTGCTTTATTTTTGACAGGCACTAATGTATTATTACTAAATCACAAACACCTTTTTTTGTTTTCACAAAGCGTTGTACAAGAGCTTGTTCTTGGCTGCACCATATTTTCTCTTTCCATCAAGGTCTTCCTGCTTTCTTCCCTTTATTTTTCAGCTTTTTATTTATTGCTAACAACGAGGTCATTTGGTATGCTTCTTTTATTCCTGTGCTGCTCAAGCTATACAAGAGCCCCTGGTTAGACTGGAGCATTAGATATCAGTGCCAGTATCTTTTTCTCAACACGGAGAAACATCAAACTTTTTTATGATAGGACCTACACCCGGTTAAACTTCAGCCTTTTTTCTCCCGTTCAACCAGCCTCATATTTTTTATCCCACTTCCACTATTTGGTTGGTCACTTTCGATTGCAATTTTTCTTTTAACAAAAGAATCTCTTGATTGAAAGCCACGTTCTTACGCAGTGTCTTCACTTTTTGGCTCTACATCACTAAGAAGTTCTTATCGATATTCCGCAAAGTTTTCTTTGGCCCTCTCTTACCTTTTTTAATCATTTTTAGAAGATATTACTAAATGAAATATCTTTACCGAGAGGCCAGTTGCTCCATCATCGGCTGTCTCTTGTTTTTTATTATTCCTGCTCTCCTTCTAGAGTTTTATTTCTCATTCCTAAGGTTCACCCTGGTTTATTTCAACCTGTCTTCATGTGAGTGGGCTCTTTGTTTACCATTCTTTTTCCTATTTTTAAATTGGCTAGACACAAAATTTAGGAGAGAGGCTTTACTTTCATACAGTCATTCATTTCTTTTTATCTATCCCTGGAAGACTTTCTCGTTTGCTCATTCTCGTTTCCGAGTCCCTTTGTTTCAATCGAAGCGAAATACTGTATATCTACTGCATGCTCTTGCATTGACTCACCTCTTTCTCATCAAGGTGACTC
The DNA here is from genome assembly GCA_963675345.1 of Trididemnum clinides. NCBI lineage: Eukaryota > Metazoa > Chordata > Ascidiacea > Aplousobranchia > Didemnidae > Trididemnum > Trididemnum clinides. Next base: position 36,367,828 of record OY776295.1, read on the forward strand.
CACTCTATCACCCATTTTTCTCCTCTTTTAAGCCAAAACCTGTGGTTTCGCCCATGAGTCAGTTAGCTCGCCTTTTTGGTAAAAAAAGCTTTGTTTTCCTTACCAACTGCTTACTCTGGGGCACTAAAGTTACCCTTCTCTTTTCAATTCGCTCAATTTGCACAATTTTTTTGCTGAAATTTGCATTCCTGCGGTGACCTTTCTTTCGTTCCCAGCATAGTGCACATGGTACATTCATGAGATTGTGCTCTCTCCGTTCGCATGTCTCTAATCAGACTGGGCCACCACGGGCAGACTGCTTGTTTTCACTGCCTGTCTGTCACGCAGTGCCGCATGCTTTTAAAAGCCTTTTCCAGGGGCACAACTAGTGACCTTGCTGCCTTTTCTTCAGACTATCCTTCTCGTACTTAGCACCTAGTGGAAAAGCTGTGAATGCCATTTTTAAAGATGAATGTAAGCATTTCTCAAAGCATTGTCCCTGCTTTCAAGTAGATTTCTGATGGTTTGAAGAAGCTCATTTGCATACTTATTCTGCCTTTAAAAGTGAACATCATCAAATATCAATAGTAAAAGAATTTCTTAATACCTTGATATACACATAATTTCATTAGCTTTTGATCGTCCATGTTCCTTCCTTAACAACTGAGAAGTGTTTTCACTTTTTGACCAATAAATACCAATGGAAAAGATCACACCAAGAAATTAATTAAGTTCATTAGAATCAATAGCTTTTCAACTGTCTTGAAAAACTTTGGTCGAAAAACATCAAAATACTTAAAGCACTAAACGCGCTTTAAGAACCCGGGTAGGACCGGCATGTTCATGAAAAACAATGCACGTTGCAATTTTTCATTATTACTTGCTACAGGGGTAAAAGATCAGATTTCTTGATTATTTGTAGGTGCAGACGATGCTAAACATTTATTTGCTGCATTATTATAGTTGTCTCAGTAATCATCATTTCCATCGCTATCATGATCGACTTCTCCATTTTTTTGAGGATTGACTTCCAGTCGTCTTTACTAACTTCTAGCGCTACTGCAACTTCAGAAAGAAAACTAACCATTCTTCAGCTTTTAGTTTTTACACAACTGTTCCTCTTTTTCAAGCAGTTACATTGTTTTGCTTTGTTTTTTGATCACTTTTTTTACTACATTTAATGGTTACGTAGTGGATTGTATCCAAAACACAGTTATTTTGTACAACAAAAAATAATTACTATCAGTAGCTTTGACTAAATAAATATTGCGCTCCTTAAATAATACACTTTAGTCAGTACTACTGTATATCAAACAATGATTGGTAGATGGAGTGCAATGGACTCCAATTGTACAAGATACTACTTTTTTTTCACACCTTACCCTTTCATCACAATTGACTTACTATATCTGCTAATGAACTTCAACAAAGCCTCCAAATCTCAACTTTACTCTAACTGCGTTGGCTGAGATGTTTCACTGTAAACAAGCAAACTAGACCTTTAGACTGCAAAATATTTTAATGAATACTAAGTTTTGTAAAGCTATAAACTAATAAATCATTTAAGTATTTACCAAAACAATACCCACTAATGCGATCTATCTGATGATTAATATGTGGATAAATGTTTAGTATCCTTGATATAGCCTACTAATAATGACGCAATACGATCGACTTGATCGCAAAAAATTTCGAATGTATTGTCTGCCGAAAACACACAAAGAAGGTACTTTACTTCGCCCCACACTGTCTGAAACAGGTTCGTCCCATCATGAACTTGGCAGATGGTTAGCTGGCCTATTCAGGGCCGGATTAAGCAATGGGCAAACTGGGCAATTGCCCCGGGCCCCACGCTTTTTAGCGCTATTAACTATTGAATTGAATTGAAATAAATTTATAACCTTATAACCTACATTTCCAGCAAACTTGAACAGAAGAATCAAAATATCTACATACCGGTACAGTTATTATTTGTACGAAAAAAATTAAAACTGGCTTTCAATTACAAAGTAACTGTGACATCACAGTAGAGACCGGTATAATCAGTGGTGTATTGCTAAATAATAAAGTAGGTGGACGGTTGGAACTGATTTCAAACCTTATGGTCTGAGAGACATGCGCAACGGCAAACATCGCTACAGCGCAAGGCAGGAAACATAGACAACATGTAATTGAAATGTTCGCAATAAAGGGTATACTAATTAAAACAACTTTATTTAAATAAAAGTATATTTGAAAACATATTTTAGAAACAATAAAACAAAAAAATTTTGAATATTAATGAAATGTTCCTTCATTCAAGCGTTTTCTAAAAAAAGTAAGTAGACGGCGATCCCCCCTGATCCCCCTCCAATACATCTTTGGGTATAATAGCATTCAAATTAATGGCTGCGAACGACTGTCATATGTTAAAGCAGTTATAAGAAATCTTAGACGCCACTACAGCCCTCAAGAAAAATTTTGTTAAGTTGTGACAACTGCTACAAGATTTTACGTTGGACGACAATGAAACAAATCAAACCAAATCAGATTCATCGTATTTGAAAAAGAGTATAGATGCTTTAGAAACAGCCATATTATGTGTTTTATGGCACAAAATCCTTTAAAGGTTTCACAGTACAAGTAAAAGTCTACAGCGTTCTGACATGACTTTAGGAAGTTGCGCATCACTTTACAATGGAATCGAGAGTTTTTGCCAGCATTTACGGGATGAATTTGTTACAACTGAAAAGGATGGTTTGAAACTCACAATCGGTATGTAGAAAACCTATGTGTCTCCAAACAAACGCAACCGAAAAACGAAAAAGACTTTTAATTATGAAGGAGAGGACACTGGATACACTAGAGCTTTGGAAGATGCTCGACAATTCTTTCGTATTGGAACTTACTTTCCAATCATTGATTTATCAATTGCAGAAGAAAGAAGACGAAAATTTGTGTACCGCATATGGCAACAGAATTTTAATTTTTTGCTGAATCTGAACATTTGGGCTATCAGTGATATAAAAAATGCTGCAAGTAAGTCGTCAAAAGTATATGCAAGCAATTTGGATAGCGACTTTCCTTCAGAAGTTGTGCACTTCGCTTTTCATTTACACTTATCTCCTGATCTTGGTTCAAAGACAAATATTGCGCAAGCACAGCTGTCATATTTGAAAAAGAACTGCTTAATTGAAACTTTTTCAAATGTGGCTATTATTCTTCGTATATATCTGACCTTGCCTGTTGCAAATACGGAAGGTGAACGTTCTTTTTCGGCATTGAAAAGAGTGAAAAACTACTTGCGCTCATCCCTGACGCTAGATCACGTCTGTGATTTCTGTATTATAGCCATCGAAAAGAGCTTCACAAAATCTATGAGCTTTGAGGATATTATTGATAAATTTGCAGCAGCGAAATGTCGAAAACACCAATTGTAATACATTATTTGCCTTAGTTTTTTTTGTGTTGCACTCTCTGTGTTGTTTATATTTGCCCCGTTAATGAAACAGTGCGAAAATTTTATTCTAGATTTAACCTTATAAAATAAATTTCAAAGTAAATTTTAAACAAAACTAATAAAATTTACTTTTTTTAATAAATCAAAATAACAAATTAGGCTCAACCTTTTTGATTAAAATATTTTTTTTTTAATTTAAATTTCTATCAAACAAAAACACAAATAACGCAAAAAAATCAATTTTTAGTTTAAAATAAATACTGTACAGTTGAATTAACCCGTTTATACTTCACCCATTTTAAATACCAAGGATTACCTCTGGGACACTTTATTCCCGGAAGGTAAGAGCTTATTATGTCTTCTATCATCAAGATCTACTAAATCAGTGGCTCCCAAACAATTTCGAGCGCGACCCAAATCTAAGTTGTTTTCGCGTTCCATAATTTAGGGGCCCCGCACTCTTATCTACCCCGGGCCCCGCGATCTCTTAATCCGGCCCTGGACCTATTACAGTCTGTATTGAAGTGGTTTTTGCCACAGTGCATATTAGATTGTTTACGTTTGCTAAGACCATGCAAAATCTTGACATCCATCCTAATGTCTTCAGGTGCTCCTTTGACGTGCCCAGCTTGTTCACAAGCGTTCCCCTTGAAACTATCAAGATCTTTTTAGAAGCTCTTCATGAAAAGTCCGATTCACAACCAGTCATTTCCAAGATGTGTTTGTTGATGTAATGAAGAGCGCTACATTCTCAGTTAACTTCAGCTTCAATAACACTATGCACAAGAAAACAGACAGAGTATCTATGGGATCACCACTTGTTATGGCATTGGCTAATATCTTTGTTGGATATTTTGATGAAAAGTTGTTTTATAAAACACGAAAGTCTCCAGAATATACTTTCGATATGTTGCCGACATATTTGCCATCTTTCATCATGAAGCTGAAGTAGATGAATTCCTAACCAAATTCAACTGCCTTCATTCATCTCTCAAATTCACTTTTCAAAAATAGATAGACAAACGTCTACCGTTTCTTGATGTCTATGTCGAAAAAATAAATATTGGCTTTGAAAACAGTGTATACTGTAAACCCACTTTCACTAACCAGTATTTACATAGAGAGTTCGTATTAAGTATTTAGTCCCCACAAAAATAAAATAAGTCTAATATCTGTATTGGTGCATCGAGCTCCAATGATTTTTACCAAACGTATACTCAATGGAGAAATAGAACGAATCAAAAAAACATTACCGGACAACGGCTATCCTAAAAACGTCAACGCTCAGATCGCCAAGCAAATTGCTCAGTTCTCTACCCTTAAGCGCTTTGGCTCTGAAAAGTGCACCGCGTACTTGAGGGTCCCTTGGATAGGTAAGCTCTTCACAAACTTGAAAAAAGAAGTCAAAACAGCCATGGAAAACTGCTATGGATCCGCCAGCACCTGCTTTGTTTTTACGTCAAAGTGCGTGCTGCCAGTAGCTTGCAAGGATGTTCTACCTACCTCTTAGAAAAGCTTTGTCATATATGAATACAAGTGCCACTGTGATAGTCGGTACGTAGAACAAACATTTCAACGACTACATGATCGCATCAAGCAACATGTTCCGCAATGGTTAAGACAACAATTGACTCGTCCACGCCAATCTCAACCACACAGATCGTGCAAACGAAATGACGCAAAACCTGACTGTAACTCTGCCATTGGTCAGCATCTTTTAGAAAATGATCAATGTGCTTTATATTATGACAAGCGGTTAAATTATGACAATAACCTTCAATCCATGCCACAGCACGCAGCTCTTTTCATAAGAGGCTGTTTACATCAAGACTCAGCGCCCGGTATCATACAGACAGAAAGAATTTGTTGACACTCTCAAACTCTTTCGATAACTAACGGCGTTCTTATTTGGCCTCTTGCTGCGCTTGCTTTAGCATTTCGCTATTGCAATATCTTTTACTTTAAAGCGCATTGCTATGCTGGCGCTATCGTTGGCTTGTCTTGATTGCCTAACGCCCAAATTAATGTTGTTTTTTAAGGCTTGAACTCGATGCTCGGTGCGTGATAGAAGTTTTGACGCACGATCGTCGTTAAAACGACGCTCTAACCCACTAGACCGCGCTACCGCCAATTAATCTGAAAACATTGCATTGGTCCTGCACTAGGGCTATGCTAATCTATAAAAGCAAGCAATTAAATTCTCAGCTGAATACCCTCAAATATGGCCTTATAATGATAAACAATTGAGGCAACCCCACTGTGATTGCCTACCAACAACTATGCAATTTTCGTGACATCATAACTACTTCTTGACCTCATCTTTATTCTTCCGTGTAATCCCACAATAATCTTGAAATTAAAAATGAAAAATAAGTGTATTATCTTATGCAAACGCTTTGTAGACCACCAAGTTTGCATTTGTGCTAAACTTTAACTGGCTTTGTTTTTCTCCGTTCAGCAATGATTTGATAGAAGTAGTAAATTTTGTGTTGTGTGAAGTCCTAGATTCAATTGTTTCGTAATTTTGTAAATTGCACTGTTTTTAGTAATATGCATTCGGCGCTGCCGTGCTAGCCGAAAAATGAAAATTGTATAAACTAGCGGTGCGATACTAGAGGGTAGTCTACAACAATACACCCAATACAGTAAATTCTCAAATTGATCACATTGCTGCTTTTGGGTTAAAGAATAAAATCATAACGGCTATAAGCATTTTTACCAGCATGGTTTTACATTAGCCGGGTTAAGGTTAGAGTAAACAAGGAGGTAGATTTCATAAGTTTTTTGTCGATCAAGTATTGCAAAGTAGACCGCGTTGTGTGCTAAAGTTGAGCCAAAATTTTTTTCTCCTTTAATTTACTTTGGTAAATCATGCGTTACATCCGATGTAATGCAGCCAATGTACGTATCAACTACATGTCAATACCATGTCTAAATATCAATTGTTATTTACATTTTACACTAATTTTGTTTATGTGTCATGGTTTTGAAGGGGGTAAGAGGGACTAAAGTTTTTTCTATTTGCTTGGAGAAATATACTGTAAATTCAAGTGACGGTTTTTAAATTATTTATATTTTTTTAGTGGAAGTGATGTGGCTTAGGAGGGATGAAGCCCCCTTGGCCCCATCCCTGGTTGTGCCTTTGTTGTGAACTTTATTTTAATTTGGAATACTTCAGGTTTGGATCTCGGCTAAGGCAATCTTGACAACAACACTACCCTTTTTATAGGATATTCTAAAAAAGGAAGAAATGCGTAATAATTAGTAAGTAATAAAAGCCTTCAAACCTTAAATATTTCCAAAGCACTTGCTAAAGTCCCGACGCCTTCCTCAACCGAAAAAATAAGAGAAGTGGTTCCATCATTATCGCATTCCTTCACGTACGCACTCTAAAAAGTAAAGCGAAGTCAAACGTAGCGGCGAACTGAGAGGTGGGGGCAGGGTTGTGCCACGGACCTTAACAAATTAAGGGTTTTTCAAATTTCCATTTGTGTTGCAATACGCTGTGTCTACAGGTTTTTATCAGCAAATGCAAATCTCAACGCAAGAAACATAGCATTTAAAAGTTGTGTGGTAAAGTGGACTGTAGATCATTGGCCAATTGCTTAATAACCTAATAATTTCAAGAACGTGACTGAAAGTCTGCTAAAACACGACTTCAATAAATAATCCGCGACAAGCTTGTTTTATCGTTAAAAGGCTCATCAAACAAAGGAATTTCTTGACTTCACAGTGTTCGAACAAAGCGACAAAAATGGAAATTGATAAGGCAATCCTGCACTGCAATGCACGCTGTAACAGGGTAATGTTTAAGAAACACGAAAAACATACTGGAACAAAGTCATATTGGATCCGTAGAACGAGAGGGATTTGACCTTGCTCTCATTATGAGGTAATGACTCTCTTATCCGCCATAAAAAATAAGTTTAAAATGATTTAGTCTATATGCCCACTATTTTCAAGAGCTCTTGCCTCAGGCAATTTAATAATTATAAAACCTTGCACCTAATTGATAACGCAGCATACGAGCGAAAAAGGGCATTAACAATTTACCAAGGTCGAATATGCAAGAAAACAACAATGAGTATAACACCCAACCAATTTTGACGAGACGACCCCCGGACACGTTTCGTCCTTTTGGACTAATCAGCAGTGCCCGTCCCGTCACAAGCAAAAGGAAATCACTCATTGATATTGCCCTTTAAACAAGCAATGTACATGCAAAAGTACAAAGACTTAAACCAAAGACGTTTTGCGTCGCTTAATAAATTATATCAGACTACCGTTTTAGTGTAATGTATAAAAAGTGTAATTTCTCTTTACATATTTTGTAATTAATGCTAACATATGAACATTTATATTTAAATTCTAAACGTTTTGACATAACACATACTTTAAGATAATTAAACATGGGCAATCATCCACATTTTTGTTTTATTCACGGAAAATATATTTCTACTATCTACTAGTCATCGTCAGTTCCTGTTAACAGCATAAAAAAACATTGAGTCAAAAACTCTGCAGGTTAAATATTTCCACAACACGTACAGCATAATCTACAAGTAGCATCAAATCGGGTAATTGTATAATATTATTGAATGGAGGATGGGTATAAATATATCTACAGATAAAGAACAAAATAAAAAATGTACCTTAGCCTATAAATATTAAGAGCAGTTAACATAACAACAGCAGCAGGATGTGAGATTAAAAAGTTAATATGACGTCATAAACCAATTAATAAAAGTGAAAGGGACTGAAAACTGATTGTAGTAAAAACTAGTAAGTTAAGTAAACACAATGGAGTAACTTGTTTATGAGTACCAAGTAGTAAAATTCATCGGATTGTCGGCGTAATCACTGGCTGAATGTTAATTGAAGGTTTGATTCTGTGCCACCAAAAATCTTCATAAAAGTCTAGAAGTGCTGCTTCCGGTTGTTGTAAAAAATTATTTATTATCAATGATATTGTTTGGCTTTCTTTTGACAATCAAGCCACGCAAAATATAAAAACCAAGCTTTCAGAGACATTTGCAAAGTATGATTTGACATTAAAGTACAGAGAAATAAACACAACAGAAGAAAATGGCGAACTGGAATTTCTAGATATTCTCCATAAAATTTCTCCCCATTCCCAATTTTGATTCATCACCACAGACTACGTTAAACCAACAGACCTTGACCGCTACTTTATTCAAGGTTCTTCACACCACCCAGCTGCTGTATTCAAATCGATTGTGTTCGGTGAATCAGTTCGACTTCGACGTTTAAATGAACGCACCGAAGACTACTATAGCAGCTTAGAACAACTTAAGAAGAAGGCAGTCCAGGCGCAGTATCCTAAATCAATGGTCGAAGATATGATAGCTAAAGCTAAAACTTGGACAAATAGATTTAAATCACCTACAACCAATAAATCACAAAAGCCAGAACCTATCGTTTGAAGAACATCATTCAAAAACCTTATCAAACTTTCAAAAAAGGAGAAAGAACTACAACAGCACAGCATGGTCACTTATAAAAAACCCTTTGTTCAGGATCGCTTCTGTTAAATTTTAAATCCTTGTCAGTAAACATCGACAAGCCTAACAAAGAAGGTTCCTCTGGACCATGCAGCCACTGTGCCCTTTGCGGTAATCACGGCCAACATCGAAATTCAATCGTCATGCCCACTACCATCATCAAGACAGACAATGAAACCATCAAACTAAAACAAAACTTAACCGGTCGAAACTACGGTATATATGCTGCTGAATGCACTATTTGCAATGCCAAATATATTGGGCAAACCAAAACCAAATTCTCAACCAGGTGGCGAGCTCATAGGACCATTTGGAACAAATAAAACTCAAAATTTGACAATGACCAATGCGCACTTTTGAAGCATTATTTGATCTATCATTTAAATGACTTAAGTCAGAATAACACGTTTTCGTTTAAATATAGAGTAAATTTTTACAACAACCGGAAGCAGCACTTCTAGACTTTTATGAAGATTTTTGGTGGCACAGAATCAAACCTTCAATTAACATTCAGCCAGTGATTACGCCGACAATCCGATGAATTTTACTACTTGGTACTCATAAACAAGTTACTCCATTGTGTTTACTTAACTTACTAGTTTTTACTACAATCAGTTTTCAGTCCCTTTCACTTTTATTAATTGGTTTATGACGTCATATTAACTTTTTAATCTCACATCCTGCTGCTGTTGTTATGTTAACTGCTCTTAATATTTATAGGCTAAGGTACATTTTTTATTTTGTTCTTTATCTGTAGATATATTTATACCCATCCTCCATTCAATAATATTATACAATTACCCGATTTGATGCTACTTGTAGATTATGCTGTACGTGTTGTGGAAATATTTAACCTGCAGAGTTTTTGACTCAATGTTTTTTTATGCTGTTAACAGGAACTGACGATGACTAGTAGATAGTAGAAATATATTTTCCGTGAATAAAACAAAAATCTGGATGATTGCCCATGTTTAATTACCTTAAAGATGTAAATACGGCCACTGGTGATCTTCAGCTACAATTGCTTAGTTTTCGGTTGGTCAAAGCTTTTGGCTAGATCCCTTTACACCTTAACCACCTCGATAAAGACAATGACATAACACATAGTCATCTTCAGATAATATAAATATTCTACTATAGATGGCATGCGTTTAGTTCAGGAATCTCACTCTAATCCAACGAATTTGTGACGATTTTGACAAACTATCAAGTATCAAAATTATAAATAGCAAGAATCAAAATCTGTTTCATATTATGTATAATTACACAAAATCGATTTCGTCTCAACAAGACATTATCAGTTGCAAATAAGTATCTTATTTAATTAGAATTATCTTATTCAAATAAATTTTATTTAAATAAGATACTTATTGTAAATGTTTTTGGGCCAAGGAACTAAATGGCGAGAAGTCATACCAACGTATGACATGTCTGCATCGCGCCAACAAGTGCACTTACAAACCACATTTGACACAAGAGCCGCAGAAATATTATGTTTTAATTAAAAATACAACTCTGTTTTTACACCTTGATTATATAGATCATTTAATATTTAATTTTCTTTTTAATTAATTTTGCCAAACTACAGCCAAATTTATAAGACGAATTTCCAAAATAAGAGATGTTTATACTGTACGAAAGCTTCGTGCATTGTAAATATGTTTTTTTGTTGAGCCTTATTTTCGAATTATTTAATAGTAAGATCAAAAAAGTACTGTGGGTGGCTATTTGCAAAAATATTCCGCCAAATAATGGCAAAACTATGACACGCGTGTCACTAGTGACACGCGAAAAGATTCTCACTGACACGCAGGGAAAATTTTGCAATGCGTTGTTATTCCCATTCATTCAGCCTGTCCAATGTTCCCTCTAAGCTGCGCGCGTGCGCGGCCGCGCAGCTGTTTTGACCCCTTTGCGCAGTAAACACAATGCTCCGCGCAGTCTCCAAGACTAGGAAAGATGTGAAATTCAGCACACAAACGAACAACGTGGGCTTCGATGGACTTTGCAGACGCAATTTCATCAGAACATGAGGACGATGACCTTTTTTTTTTTTGGTGACCGCCATATCAATTGATGGCAGTTGATGTCCCACTGCTGGGCAAGTGACACGCGAATAGAAATAAATGCACAGTTTTAGTTCTTTTGACACGCCGTCAAAAAAGTCTTGCCATCACTGTCGTAGGCATAATGTTAAACCAGATTCCCAACTTTTAAGACAAACGATAATTTAATGCAAGACGGAGTTTGAGTGTTTGCAAAACACTGATCTTTTGAAACCTTATCTAAATTTTTGATTTCAACACATAAAAAAAATTAACAAATCTGAAGCTTTTTGAATGTAAATTTCAAATAAGAATGTTGTGAACTGAGCACATTTAGGAAAAAGTTTGCAAGTATATTCATTACTAGAAACTGCAAAAATATCATCAATGCACTTTAGGTATAATTTGGGCTTTGCTATGTTAAAATTGCTAAAATATTTTCCTCAACGCATTCTAAGAAGAAATTGGTTAAAGGAGGTCCCAGAGGAGATCCTGCTATGACCCCGTTCATTTGTTTGCATGATTTATTATTGTACATAAACATTTCCTGGGTGGCAGTATGCATTAATTTCCGAAAATATGTATCTTTTTTAGTGTTTTTGTCTCTTTTTCAGGACTGTATAACCGATTGATTATCAATTTAATTGCTTCACTCAGCGACACTAATAAGTTTGGATACAGCATCAAACCTAACAATTTTTTGTCTTTAATTATAATTAAATTTTTTTATTTCATTCAAACTAAACTGATTTCAGTAACTACCTTACCAGGTATACAAAGTTTAATGATGTTGTCGAATAATTTTGTCAATCCAAACAGTTTATCCGGTTTGTTTCTAGATGGTACCGCTCTTTCTACTCCGTCGAGCTATCCACTCTTTTCAAACATCTCCGAACATAATAGGCCACTAAATTCTCTTAAGCAATGACTGAATGAATTTCGTTACCCTTTGCAGCTAATTCAAATAAAAAAGCTTGAGCAAATTTTGGATCGTGCAACGTAAACCCTAAATTGTTACATGTAAAATTTCGTTAAAACTGTATTGCACTGCTTATTGTTTTTCCAAAATGTGTTTTGAGTACCATAGATTTATGCAGTCATAATAGTCCCATAAAGCCCAATGCCCACAAGGTGAGGAAGAGCCAGATAAGAATGTTTTTCAGCAGTTGCAAGGTACTTGTAATTGCTTTACACAGTTTTCAAAGATCTCGTTTTTTTATAAGCGATTATGACATCTTTATTCAGTCTTTTTATATTGTGAGTTAATTTGATTGCACTTGTAAAAATTGTTGCCTATGTTGCTTTCTTTCTGTTCTCTTTTGAGACATTGGTTGGATGAAATTTTTGATTCCGGTTTTTTTATATTAATCATATCGTTGGTCTTTTTTTTATCATTTTTAAACCCTGTTTTAAGGAGCTTGGTAGTTTAGTGTCGTGCGTTTTTCTGTTACATATTTTTGACGTTTGATTTATATGTCTTAGTATTGGACAAAGAAGAGCTGAATTAGTATAGTAAAGCAGCAATAACGCGTTTTTGTTTAATTGCAGAACTGATGATGAGATTGTGACTTAAAATCTCCAAGTACGGTATATACTCTGAATAGATAAGCTGATTAATTGCTACTAGCTCTAGGTCATGAAAGATTAAAGATTAGAAAAGTGATTGTTACTGCAGTGTTTAGTGCGAACTTTATGTTAAATTGATTTATCGACGCAGGCAACTTTTCTCGCTGTATGACAAGGGTACTCAACCGGGGTAAATTTGACCTGCCTTGGAGGAAAATTTTGTTAGGAAAAAATTCACATTTTTTACCTACTGCAATGGACATTTTTAGAAATGAAAATATAAGAAAAATTTGGTGGTAAATTTTACTTTTGAAATTTGCCAAGGAGTAAACGAGAGAATAAAGGTTGAGAACGGCTGCTGTAAGATGTTTTTTGTTCATCACGCGCTTGCATTGGGTCCTTAGAATGCAAGCATTTAACTGTGTGTAAATGAGATTTTGTGAGCTTTGTTGGTTACTGTAGAGTACTAATTTTTGAAATGGGTTGATTTAATTGACGAACATGTGGTTATTTTAAGCGTGATTGCCACCCGATGTGATAACGTTCAAGACTATCGAAGCTGTAGACAATTAAGAGGTAATTGATTCTATTTGTTTAGCTTGCTAATTATAATTTATTTGTATACTGTTGGGTGTATTGAAGAAGTTGCTGGCAGCGAGTTTCGTAACAGTTGGTGGAGCCTAAAGATCAAATGTTAATCGAAGCTTTAAAGCATTATCTTAAATAAATCTGCTTACGATCAAAGTAAAAATGATAAACTATTGTTAATGCATCGGCTTTGATGAATCCCTGGCACGACTTACCAAAATGCAGGCCTAAACATGGTCACAGCTTACTTAAACAGGAGGCTTTAACGGTGCAGGTATCGAAGAAAAATCTTTGAAATTAAAATAGGCATCAAGGGCAAGCTAGAGAAGAGGCGTTTGGACTGTTTTTTATATTGATAGGCTTGCTTATGCAAAAAAAGGTGAAAAAGCAAAATAAAGAACTGAAGTTTATTGAAGTAGTAGAACCTCATCACCCTGGACTGAAGTTAGTCTAAAGAATGAAGAGAATCACTTGGCCCGTGAACTGGACATTCAGCCAGCCATTTCACATAGATTTGTCTCTACCGTAAATCAATTTAGCCTTACACTTTTTAAATTGATATTCAGCGCTATTTATCAGTGGTAGGTGTGTAAAACCATGACTTTAGAATACCGGTTGGTGAATAGGGGTACATAAATGCTAAGTTACCTTTACAGCAGTAGCACGCAAGTGACCGGTTTTATCATTTTGATTTGGATGATGGGTCTACGTTAGTTTAAACAGACTTTACCATCAATATCAACTAAAGATTTTAGTAGACTGATTTAAAGCCGTTTTGACACATTAGGCTCAGTAAAACTGGACATCGTAACAGCTATACTTTGTCCGATCTAAATAGTGCCAGACAGGTTAGAGTTTGAGTAAGCAGTAGGGTTGAAGTTTACAGTTTGACTTATTATAGTTTTAGTTTGAGGTGGTCGATTAAAGTTTAGAGGTTAAATTACAGTTTAGCATGAGCATAGTTGTTGCAAAAAAATTTACGCTTAAATAAATGATTCTGTTTCGGAGTAAAGCATTAAATGAGGGGTTCGATTTCTTACTAATGACGTTCCTGTGACTTTACAGCCATTGTTTTTAATACCAGGAGCAGGGGCGGCTCGCAATGAAGACAAAAAACTGCAGCCTACTTTATTTTTTATTTTAATTTTTACTTAATTTTTAGTTATTTATTTACATCTAAATTTTTTAATTTTTGTCCTCCTGTGGTGCTGCGGAGTAAATTTTTTTACATTGTATTGCTGTCAAAATGTTTTCCTCTTTTTTGTATGGTTGTTTGGCCACAAAAATGGCAACACGAAGAAAAAGCTGCGACTGCAAAAGCCTTATTTGCCACAACTAAAATCACACTCTCATTGTAGGTTAGTGCGATCGGACTTTACAATGCAGTTAAATGCAGATGAAATAAGCTACCTTGGTCGCAGCCTCTGACATGATTTTTTTGTGGAATGTGAACTATTGTTTATATTCATTACGAAATCAGAAGAAGAGCAAGGTGTAGGTGCTGTTTAGAGTTAGATAATTTTATGAGTTGATGTAATGCAGGCTACATGACTGCTATATGATAAGGCTTTATGAAAAAAATTGTTAGACCTATAGCCTACTGCAATTACTGGTAAATGCCTGATACAGAATGGCAGGTAATTTTATGGAGTCCAGACCCTGAAAAGCTGGCTATGCTGCTTTTTGGAAGCTGGGCAAAAGTACAAGTTAGTGACACACCATTGGTCTAGTTACCAGTTGGCCTATTTAAAGGTTTACTGGTCCGGTACAGTATACTGGAAGTGATTACAGTAACAAAAAATTGGCTGTCAAAGAACAGACCAGTAGTCCGACAATTATTTGATTATTACCTTACCAGCACTGATCAAGATAAATTTTTCGGGCCTAAACACTTGTCACAACTAAAGTCTATGGCACAAGATGGGTAAGCAATGAAGGTTATGGAAAAATTTAACAGTCATAAATAAGTTTGCCTGCAAAGTCATCGTCAGATTGCATATACCGTTTGAATTGACTTGAGACTCTCAGAGGTATGTCTCTATTTCCATTGGCGAACGGTCTTTCAAGCCTATTTTAAATAATTGAAGTCTGAAGAGATAAGCAATTACAGATGCATGAATAGCTCGAAACATTTTCAATTTTTTTAACTTTAAGTTAATAGACTCAATTTTCAAAGCATTGATTCAAAAATATAACAAATTTATTACATGTGCATTGGTCCACGTGATCATACCAGCACAAGATTTTAGAACGAAGTATAGCCTAGATTCAAAACTCATACAATCAAATTGCTAACTGATTAGACAAGTGAACAAATTTTAGTTTCTCTGATTAAATACAAGCTATTTTTGAGAATAGCTTGTAAAATTGAATAACCAGTAGCTTATAGAGATGGCAAAGTGACCTCACAAAAATTTAGTAAATTTTGCAATGGGGTTAAATTTAGGAGAGAGAGAAGAGCAAGTCGTCTGCCATGCCTCAACTTTGGCCTTGGCGATGACAAACGAGTCATATCGGGAAGCAGTGATGTAAGCCTGACAATCTTCATCATTTCAATGAGTAGGAACAAAAGCCTTACGACTTTTACTAACCGCTTCAGGTAGGGTTGCCAACCGTCCTTTATTTGAACATCCCGTCCTTGTCCTTTATTAAACTTAGAATTGTCCTCTATTTTTAGAGCTGAAAAAAATTTACTGCAAGAGCGGAAAAAATTTGCAAAAGTACAGTCCAAAACCCATGGAAAACCGGGTATTGACCTTTTTTCTTTTTTTTTTTTGGAGGCCACTATGTCCCGCGAGCAGTATTTTTACATGGTGGCCTCCAAAAAAAAAAAGGTCAACACCTGATTACCCACCTGGACAAGAACAGAGGGTCTCCAATTGAGGATTGTCCTTTAAAATATAGGACGTTTGGCAACTCTAGTCACAGTGTCCTTTATTGAAATTTGTCAAAGTTGGCAACCCTAGCTTCAGGAGACCACCTGGCTTTAGATTGGCGTTTGACGCGGCCGAAAGGAATGGAGAATTCGGCCGCATTCAATGCCAGGCAAGTAAAGAAAGCAGCAGCAGAGGAAAGAGAAAGAAACGAGTATTTTTCTGTAGAAGAACAGTAAGAGTCGAAGTAAAAAGCAAAATCCTCCCAATAGGCTTTCTGGAAATTGAAAGAAGGGGCACGTTTTATGGGGCAGAAGACCGCCGCTAGCATGCGGAACATTGGGAGAAAGAATGCCAGACCGGGAGTGAGTGCAATCACATCGCAGAACAGAGCGTCTAGGGATCCGTGAAGAGGGAGATGAGTTAAGGTTGAATTTCTGGATACAGATAAGATCAACAGGATGAGAAGAGATAAAGAGTAATAGCTTAATGCTACTGGCTCGGAGACCGCCAGAATTTCATTGAAGAACCTTGAGCGAGTCGGGGGGGGGGGGAGAGGAAGCAGGAGGTATAGAAAAACAGCCAGGAACATAAAAGGATAGGGAGGGTACGGGGGAGGAGATAAGAAGTAGGCGGAAGAGGTAAGAGATTTGAAGGCGAGGGTGAGGCGAGAGTGCTGCATAGCAGAGGGAGGGCCAGATTGAACAGTGGAAGTATACAAGCTGGAGGAGGCCGAAAAGGAAGAAACAGTGTTGGTAGGTGTGGGATCTCCAGAAGAATTAGGGAGAAGAGCTGCCAAGAGTTCTGAATCTAGAAAAGGAGAGTAGTGAGCACCTTAAATGGACCCATTTGGAGAAGGTGTGGCATTCCACCGACCTACTCTTCCAGGTCACATTTCCAGCACAAAGTGAGCAGGGAAAGACGGGGCCAGGGCTAGGATAAACGTTGCCGCTCAACAAGAGTAGAAAAAGAATGAAAAGACGGGCAAGAGAACGGCAGGAAAAGAGACAAAACAGTCAACATCAGTAATATTTTTTTAAAACTTGTATTTACTCAGTTTGCAATTAAGTAATTTTCGTTTTGGCCCTTTTTTAAAAAACTGCACCAACAAAATATTACGTGTTGCTTCGATGGAAATTGTAATGATAGATTTAAAATTTCAGTGTTTAAATCACCCACAAACAAAAATGAACAGCAAAAATGGTCTCTGCATTACCTCGGAATAATATATCAGACACAAAAACGCAGTTGCGTGTGAAAAACTTTGGCCTGAAAACTAACTAAAAATCAGAAAATGGAAAATTGAAATCACTATATCCGCCTTCAATTTTCAATTGTGTCCTTAAACGACTACTTCCTACTGGTCTTTCTACTTCACGTTTAACACAGAAAACCACACAGATTCCTGTTTAACGAAAAACTTGTGTTGGGACTGGATAGAGAATGTGTTACCAAACGATTACAATATGCTGCTGGGCATAGCTGCTCGAAGTGTTTTGAGCCCGAAAACAATAAATATCCTACTATTGGCAGCTCATCTTGCACGGAGCCAAATTTATCAAAAGATGTAAAAACAAGCCTGGTTTAATTTTAAATGATGTAGTAGGACAAAACCGTGAGATTTCCGAAAAGCACTCAATGTTGATTCGATGAATGCAGAGCTAAGTTATGCGCAACTTGCGTTGCGCATTAAAAGCTTTTATTTTTTGTTGCGTAGTTTGCCCTGCGCTTTCAGCATTTTTTTGTATTGTGCTAATTGCTCTAGTGGAACTCTACGTTCTTTTTACTTGCGCTTCGTTTGTACTTCTAATTTTTTGAACGCGCAATTTCTCTTGCTTACTGAAATCTATATCTCTAAACGATGCTTTTTTTCCAAACCTTTTAAAATTCTGTGGTTATGGTTGAACGACTCAGGTCACCTCGCCTTTGCCGTGGCGTTTACACTAATTACATTTGCATTAAGGTTTGGGTAGGAATGGCTTCACACGAGAGAGTATTGGTTTGTAACTTTACAAAAGTTGTGTTTGGTTGCAATACGGTTGCTTTAGTAAAGTTTGTAGGTACAGCAGTTATAGTGGCACGCTGTGTTTGCAACTATACTCTGTACAGGGTGTCCGTAAAGTTACTATACAGTCTTACAAATTACTATACAGTTTCATTGTATTATATGTAATAGTTTTTGTTACTATATAGTTTTATTGTATTATACTGTATTTAATATTTATTTTTTTTACAGGCCTATTTAATTAAGCATTATTTATTGTATTATAGTTGTAGTTTTATAGCATTATTT
Organism: Trididemnum clinides; assembly: GCA_963675345.1. Classification (NCBI taxonomy): domain Eukaryota; kingdom Metazoa; phylum Chordata; class Ascidiacea; order Aplousobranchia; family Didemnidae; genus Trididemnum; species Trididemnum clinides. Next base: position 36,386,133 of record OY776295.1, read on the forward strand.
AATTAAGCATGCCACGCAAGCTAACTTTGGAAGAGCGCAAATTTATTTTGAAGCGATATTGGAAAACAGAAAACGCACAGGATGTAATTCGTGATTAGAATCATTATTTTAATACAGATCCTCCAACACGTTTGGCTATTTATAAACTTCGAGACAAATTTGATGATACTGGCTCAGTTGCCGATGCTCCGCGTTCTGGTCGGCCAAGTGTGTGCACTGAACAAAATTTGACTACAGTTGCTGAGGCATATGCCAGAAGCCCAAAGAAATCGCTTCGCCGTGCTAGTGCAGAAATTGGTATCAAACGAACTTCTCTACGTAAAATACTCACGAAACTCCACATGAGACCATACATTCCGCGCCTAATTCACGGACTTCTTGAGGATGATCCTGATCGCAGGTCTCAGTTTTGCGAACAGTTCGTCAGGATGTGTGAGGATAATCCCACTTTCTTGGACGAGATTGTGTGGACTGATGAAGCCACGTTCAAACTTTCGGGACACGTAAATCGTCACAACTGTGTTTATTGGAGTGACACAAATCCTCAGTTTACGATCACGTCCCAATTGAACCAGCCTGGAATAACTGTCTGGGCAGGAATATTGTCTGATGGAATTGTGGGTCCACAGTTCTTCGACGGAACTGTTACAGGAGAAAGGTACCTGGACAAACTGAAAAATGTCATCGTACCGGCATTGAAACAACGACCAGATTTCAATAAGTTGTACTTCCAACAGGATGGAGCCCCACCCCATTATGCTACAGCTGTCCGAAATTTACTGGATGAGACATTTCCTGATAAATGGATCGGCAGGCGAGGGCCCATTGAATTTCCTCCACGATCTCCAGACATAACGCCAATGGACTTCTTTGTCTGGGGAGTCATCAAAGACTCTGTGTATTCGAGAAAGCCAAGAAGTGTTGAAGATCTTCGACAATTTGTTATTGATGCATTTGCCAACCTTGATCATGACTTGTGCACCAAAGTTTGTCATAGTGTGGTGTCACGTTGTCGAGAATGTATTGAAGCTGAAGACCTCCAATTTGAATATTTGTCATAGAAATTGTTTGCCTTGATTATTACAGTCTTTCGGATGTAACACATGTATTTTCTGAGATTTTTATAAACATAAAGGTGTTATTTCTTTTGTTACAAATAAATATTGTAATACAATATCTTACTGTACTGTTAATATATTACAGGGTGTCTGTATAGTAACTTGTAAGACTGTATAGTAACTTTACGGACACCCTGTATAGGTTTAGTGGCACGCTGTGTTTGCAACTGTACTCTGTATAGGTTTAGTGGCACTCTGTGTTTGCAACTATACTCTGTATAGGTTTAGTGGCACTCTGTGTTTGCAACTATACTCTGTATAGGTTTAGTGGTACTCTGTGTTTGCAACTATATTCTGTATGGGTTTAGTGGCACTCTGTGTTTGCAACTATATTCTGTATAGGTTTAGTGGCACTCTATATTTGCAAAGATGTATCAGAGTATCGCATTGTAGTACAATTTTAAAAGATGTATGCTATTACCATAAATTGTCATCAAAAAACGGCCAGCCAGCTGATAAATATAATTTTTTCCATTGGGGTGGCGAAAATCTCCACCAGATCCATCTGCAATTGAGAGGCGAAATTATCGGTTTTTCGAAGGTTATTTTTAAATGAACAAAAGGACACAAAAATTTGACCATAACTGCCTCCAAGCTTTGTTTGCGAGCCCGAGTAAGTCTTTTAATATCTTTCATAATCACATAATTGATAGCAGAAATATGATAGCTACAAAAGATGTCTCCGTTCTAATCTATATTAGCACTGCAGGTTTCTATGTAAAAAATGGAATCCAGACCATACTTGAGAACATTACTGGAAAAAGAAAGAAGAGCTGCTAATTTAATAAGCAGAAAGGCTTCCAAAATTCAAAAGAGGATAATAACGTTAAACTTTTGTAGAAAATATGTTTAATGAATTGTTTTCTGTTTATTCTTATTTGAATTTAAAATATGTGATGAATGCAGGCTACGTCCAAAATGCCTTCCGCAGGCTTAGTTTGATGAACCCTGATTTTTAATGTGGATAAAATACCAGGGGTATGCAACCTACCGCCTGAGAGCCGAATGCAGACTGCGACGAGAAATTTTGCGGCCCGCGACCACAAATCGCATATTCAGGTCGACTTCTCAGAAAGTCAGCCCCGTAGATGCCAACCTCATTGGTTGATTTCCAAACAATAATTTTAAAATGTTTCACTCGTACTTATTTAAGCATTCAATAATATACCATTACCAATGGATTAGCGTGAACGTCTTTGGCATTGGAATTATCGAAAGAATTTGCATTTAATCTAAAATGGCTATCTAGGCGAAATTTTGCTAAATGAGTACCACAATTGACTGGTCCAATATCAGTTTCCAAAAATTTTCACCAGTTTAAATGCTCCTGTACTTGCTCTCCAGCCTTTTATTAGCAAATTTTTCAAAAATAATTTGTCAGTTTTCATTCGCGGAAAGAACTTTTTCAATATATTTTAACATTCAATAAACAACTTTGAGTGGCAAAATCGGTCAATGGGGTGTGTCTTTTTTCCCCAGAAACCATGCCGAGAAATACTTTAATTTGCGCAGCACTAGATCAACATGCTTTTAAACGGCAAATTTTCCTTAATTTCAGAAGTGTGGAACAGATTCGATGACAACAGCATTTCTTCATACAAGCCAGGGGCCAACTTCCCGATAAATATCTATTTCCAACGCAAGCTCGTTGCCGATTTTCTCGATATCTGCCAAACAAGTTAGATAAGTTTGGCATCAAATTTTGGTTCGCAGTAGAGGTGAAAACAAAATACTTTTGAACGCAATTCCTTATCTTGGAAAGGATGAGTTGCCTGGTCCTGCTCAGAGACATTCAGACTGGGCTATTATAAGTCTTATGGAGTCTTTCCGAGAAAAAGTAGAAATGTAATGCGTAACTGGCAACTGCTTTACTTGGTTGAAGTTGGCAAAAGATTTGAAGAAAAAGAAAGCAAACATTGTGAAACAATTAACAAAATAAAAAGAGTACTACCTTCATCTGCAAGAACTATACAGAACAGACGGTATTCTAGTTCATTGTGGAAGAATGCTGATATTGCCACCCTGACAATGTACCAACGCAAACCAAAGAAGAATGTCTGTATTCTATGTTCTTTACGTTTGTTCATTGGGATTGATTCAACAGAGAAAAAGAAACTAGAAACAATTATATTTTACAACAAAACCAAGTGGGGTGTAGATGTAGTAGATCAAATGGCTCGTCAGTATTCTGTAAAAGGTGGTACATGTAGATGGCCGGTTGTTGCTTTTTTGCAACATGTTGGACTTGACGTGTGTCAATGTCTTTGCATTATGTGTAGAGAAAACAGGAAAAGAAATTTCAAAAGGAAATTTGTTGTTATAAATGTTACAGTATGGTTTGTGGAAAATGCAGAGCAACTGAATTGATTAAGTGTGTTACATGTGCAATGACGGATAGTTAAAACTGTGTCACATCTTTGTGTTTCCTTTGAATTCACATTAAACACACCTTGATTTGATGCATTTTTTTATCTGCGGCGGTATACTGGTTGATTTCAAATGTATATGGTGTACAAAATGCAGTGAAATCAAAGAACTATACGAAAAAGGGCTAAGGAGACAAAATCACCGCTATTGGCTGCTTCTGACATGCAGCAATCTTGGCTGTTGTAGTCTTAACAAGGGTCGTTTATATATTACTATTGATGTTTTGTATTTGTATTTTTGGTGTGTCTCATCCATTGTTCTATCTCATTTTCTCTGCTTCTTGATATTATAATAACGCATTTTTTATTTCTCTTCCTTTGCATTGCGTCACTTTGCTCACGTTGTACCATTTATATGCTTGTGTTTTGAGTTTTTGCCATTTTTAGAGCACCTGACGAAGCAATGGTTATAACCTCAAAAGCTCTTGTTCATCTACAGTATCAACTTGGAACGAAAGTTCTGTCCCCTTTTAGATTTAATATTTCATGAACGATTATATCTTGTGGGTATATTATACCATGAACGATTATAGCTTGTGGAGGGATGGGAAGAGGTCATTGATAAGAATGATAATTATGCTGATGATTAAATTAAGTTGTATTTTGCTTAATCTTTATTTTCATTTAAAAACAACAAAAGGGACCAAACTTTCGTTCCAACCTGATACAAAGCGCAATTTTGTGAGTTTTAACTCCTCCGAAACTACTACAGTTGCAACCATCAAACTTAGCATTATTGAGTACCTCTTCAGAATGACTGTAAAAACGGGCTTCGTGATGCAAAAATCAAAGATCTTTCTTTACAATTTTTATTTTTTGACGGAGGACAATCATGTTTTGCTCAAACATAAGCCATCCCCTGACTTATCAACTCGCGAAAATTTCGTCTCTCTGGAGTCTAAGATGACGTCACAGATAACGCTTAATTGTCCGATTTGTGTTTTATATTTTCTCAAAAACTACTTATCGTAGAAACGCGATTGAAAGCTGTTTCGGGAGACATTTACTAGGTGCTTTCCATTAAAAGTTCTAAAACCGTTTAAGCCAAATTGACGATGCAACAGCACATTCTTTTTATAAGCATTCTAAGCATGCTTTTTTTCTTAAACGCTTCAAACTAGCTCTATGATGTTATAATGCTTCCTGGTACCATTGCAATAAAAAAGGGAAACAGGCAGCATCTACGCAAAAAGCTTTTATTCACTGTTGGTTTAAAACAAACAGCTGATATGCTGCCTGTAAGAGAAGAATGATACGTTAGAGTATTAACGTAGCAGTAGGTAAAAACCTGTTTTTTAGTAATGCAATTGCAAGTTGAAATACTTTTGTACAGTCGTGTCACCAGCGTGACTTATCTTAACCTTCTATACATATTAATTAAATGTTGCAAAATTAAACAAATTAACGATTTTACATGTGAAATCTTACATCATCTCCGGAATCACATCAATTAACCGCATTTTTAGTTCAAAAACCTGGTCCATGGATTATACTTCTAAACCATAATGTAAACGCCAAATTAAACTCTACCAAAATTCACTAGTCAGTATTCGAACCTCTCTCAATAAATCTTGTATCTACGAACCGATCACCTAGCTGTGCAGTCAAATTGATTACTTGCCCAAATATAAGCTTGCCTTTATTTTTTTTTACTGTAGTTCACACACCTTTGCAACTTGTTTCTACGGCCTTCGTGCAAATTAGCCTTTAGTTTACTGAGTCGAGCAGCATTTAATTTAAAATACTTAGCAGTTGCAGCTTCTTAAATCTTGTTATGATGTAGTTTAAAATGTCTTTGTCTATTTGAATACAGACCGATAAGTGTACAAAAAAAGTTGTAAAATGTTAACCTATAAATTCGAAATTACCAACTTCCCAAATTGACCGTCGGAATTGCCAGTTAGTCAATTGTGTTTATTCTCGTTATTTTATTGTTTCGTGTTTGATGCGTAATGTTTAATCTGTTTCAATTTGTAGAATACGGGTAAAAGTTTACCAACAATACAACGGAACACAAGTACAATCCCGTGTGAAGCTCCACAGGTCATATAAAATCCTATAGCCGCCCCAACAACTAATCGGCGGCTATACATAACCTAACCTATTCTAATATCATAACTGTAGGTGCTTGGACTTTGGATAAGCTTGGTCTTCTAGTTGCAATTATGGCAGGACCTAGCAACATACGCGCAGCCAGAGATGTTAGGTGACACAAATAGACAATTACAAAAAGTCGTTCGTAGGCTACTCACAGTATGCCGCATATTTAGCCTAATAGATTATTTTTGAATTTGCACAGCAATCTTTTTGGTGCCCCCTTACTCCACAACTTTACATTTATTCTTCTATTCAATTTTTGAAATAAACGGATGAAAGTTTGTGAAATATTGGTCTGTTTCAATTGTGAGCAAGTCCGCTTTCCAAGTACCTGCTGGAAACAGAGCAAGTAAGACGTTACAAAGGACATAAAAAATTTAACAAAAGTATAGGGGCAATGCGCTGCCATCCCAGATGTTTTTCTGCTCAATTTTTTTTAATACTCGGTACTTTTGATGTTGAAAAGAGAATTGGCTTGGTCAAAAAAGCATTAGCTTTTTATTACTGGCTTCACAACTAGACTTATTCTTAGCGTCATTACTTAAATTTGATTAATTAGTCTCATTACGATGTAATAATTTAAATTTAAAATGCATTATTTTGAGTTAGTTTGCTCTTTTCCAGGCTGCGTTTACGCCACGACCTAGCAAAAACGCGTGCAGCCAGAAGTATTAGATAGTACAAATACGCATACAATCACGAAAAGTCGTGAGTAGTGGGCCTAACATTCAATAGCGTATTCCTGAAAATACATGTCAATCACTTTGACGCCCACTCACTACCTTGAAATTATGCTTCCATGCATTTCATCAAATAAACGCATAAACATTTGTGAAATCGCTGGCTGTTTCAGTTGAGAGCAAGCGCAGTTCCTAAGTACACTTATGCTGGAAACAGGGCCACCAAGGCTTAGCCAGGGACTCCAGAAATTTTGGGAGAGATAAAGCGGCCCTGCATAAACACCCCAAAATTTTTAATCAATTTGATTTTGGAACAAGGACCGGCTTTGTCAAAAAATATTTACATTTCATTATTGTTTTCACAACTATCAATTGAGCGAAGATGGCGCAGGCGCCTCATTTGATATTTTTTACCTCTACATTTATGACAGAAATCCTGCAATTGCAATAACTTACTGCCTGTGACAAAAATTAGGACACTTCCCAAAAACTCAAAGATGCAGACACAAATAGTCATGTCTTTTTGAGTAATTTTTACAGTGTGTCATAATGTAGAATCTCTTAATGACAATCTGTTTTTGTTGCCTGCTCAATAAGTTACCTGCAAAAACACGTTTAAGTCAAATCAGTAAAGTTATAGGTGTAAAAAAATAGGCAAAAACAATTTCTCAGGACGTAAAAACGGGTTGAAATCGTAACCTTTACCAATTAAAAATTGTCTGTACGTCAAATTGCAAAAAAGATGAACGTTATCAGAACATCTGTGCATGATGCAATCACGAAATAACAAAATGAGAATATTTTCAAGGACAGAAAAGGGTATGGCCAACCAAGGGTTTCTAGCAGCAGAGGAGATCGCCTTATGCCCTAGGTGGTTAGTCGCTCGCCAATGAGTTCCTCCAAAAAAATTTAGGATAAGTTGATGAAAACTGGCACAGTAGTCAGTACCACAGTAATTTAACGCAGGTTGTTTCTGGAACTTGGCCTCAAGTAGTGCAAGCCAACCTGAAAACCACACTTGCCTCAGGCGATGAAAAAAAGGTCTGCACTTCGCCAAAAGACATGTTTCCTGCGACACAGAGATGTCAAAAAAAAGTACTTTTTCCAACGAGTCTTTCGCAAATCAGTTCTTTGTTCAAAGGCATTGGGTTTGGAAGCCTCTTGGAGCCCGTTAAAGCAAAAGTACACCACCCCAATTATGAAACAATCCCTAGACAAATAATTTGCTCTGTCGAATAAAAAATAATTTACAAATAATTTGAGGAACAATGTTTTTATGGGGGCAGCAAGACTTTATTTTTTGCCGCGAGAAACCTCTAGTAAATGGTGAAAAATGTTGATTTGTTAAAGAGCAAGCATGAGCTTTACATGAGAGACAACAACAGCCAGATTTGTATGCTTAATAGTGCTCCTTATAATCGAAGTAAGATGGTGAAAAAATTCTTGGAGCAAAAAAGTAACCAAGTGTTGAAATGGGCAAAACAGTCCAAATTTAAATCCGATAGAAAACTTACGGTGCCTAATGAAGAATAAAGTTTCAGAAAAGCAACCATAAAGTCTTGATGCACTTCAAGCATCACTGAAAAAAGTTTGGGCAAAAGAAATTTCTCTAGATGTCTAGATTATTGCTGCAAAATGATTGACAGCATGCCATGATGCTTTAAAGAAATGATCATAAACAAGGGTTGTCACACAAAATATTAATGCAAACTTTCATTTAATTTTGCGTTAGTTTGTTATGGTTTTTTAGCCATCATGTAACCTTTGCCCTTAGGCCTACCCCGCGCGTGTTTGTTTTCGAATATTGCTGCCTCGTGTTTTTTTTGTTTTGTAGAAACGTGAGTCATGCATTCCTTCGTCTTTCTATAGTGATTATGTAACCTTTGCCCTCACCTCACCTCACCTATGCGCATCTGTTTCAAATATAGTTGTCTCGCGGTTCGTTATGTTTTCGTAGAAATGTGAGTCATGCATTCCTTCGTGTTTCTGAATATTACTCGCTCGTGCTTCGTTTTATTTTTCTGTAGAAAAGTGACTCATGCATTTCTTTGTCTTCACCCCACGAAAAATTATTCCTGGTGCTTTTTTTCCTTTTTTTTAAGATATAACTACTTCTTAGTCTTTGGATGAAAAAACAGAATTAACTTTTGGACTAAAGATGCCGCTAAGTTTTGAAATTGTACGATAATTTTTAGTAAAAGGTTTAATAAGCAAAACAGAGAAAATTCGTATCAGCTGAAAACTTGAGGATATAATTTGATGTCAAAGAACTCCTGTGAACTTAAGTAAATAAGTGTAGGTCAGTAGGCTCACGATACAGCACGCCACGCCTCTGGCGCTACAGTTTTAACTGCGCAAAGTAACTAATAAATCATCAAAGAAACAAAATTGGTAAAATGATTGGTAAAACAAAAGTCATGGCTGTTTGAACACAAAATTGTCGAAAAATCTAGTCTCCTTAAACTTTTGTCACCGGCCGTAACTGTGAGTGCTTCACTTTGGTGTGATATTTTTTTCCCTAGCTGTGTTCATGCCAAAACCAAACAACACACTAGCAGCCAGTGACTTTTACACGTACAGTTTTGCCTACAGTTACGAAAAAGTCCTAAGTAGCGGTCCTAATATTTGACAACCTAATGCTGAAAATAAAAATCAATTACCTTGGTGCCCTTCCACAACTTTAATATGCTTTCAAGCACTTGCTGGACTACACAAGTAAAGGTTTGTTAAGTTTAATGACGCGTATAGTAAAAACAGGACAAATAAGACTTCGTCAAAAACTCCAGTCACTTGGGAGACATGTAGTGGTTATGCACAACTCCCAAATAATGTTTTTTTAATCGATTTTCTTTTAAAAAGCGATAGTTTTGCTTAGAAACGAGATTTGGCTCTGCCACAAAAATACAAACTTTTGCTACTGTTTTTACAACTATCCATTTTGTTGAAGCCCCCTCGGCAGGCTGAACCGATTTTCTAAACCTCTACATTACTGATAGGGAGACCTGCGCCGATGGCGGTATTGCCGGCTAGTTTGATACACAATACAAAGTTTTTTCTGTGCCTAAGTACGTGCACTTTAACTCCTCCATAACTACTTGGCATTCAAAAATGAAACTTGGTGCAATTGATATCATCGACTCGGGGTGAGTGATATAAAGGGGTTTGTGACATGATGATAACGTCATAGCCAAAGATAACTTTTAAATTCTACCTATCTTGTCAGAGGATAATGGATTTTTTTACTCAAAAAAGCCAGCATCCAACTTCCCAAGTTTTAAAAAAATTTTACTACTTTATGGTGTACAATGACGACACAACTAACGCTTTATTAGAAAGTTTGTTCTTTTTATTTTTCAAAAAGTATAAACCGTGAAAAAGCAATTAAAGGCTTTCTCGGAAGATATTGACCAGGTACATTTGGAAAAAATTCTTCTTCAATTTGAGCTGAATTAACAATGCAACTAGCGATTCTGTTTTATGCATTACAAGAATTTTACTAAGTATGCTTTTCTCCTTTCCCCCCCTCACGGGGGTCGGAAGTACCTTTTGAGTCTCAGAGGGAATGATGACAATAAAAGTTCCCAGAATGAAGAAATTTCTGGAGGAGGGAAGAATGGAGGGAGAAAAGGAGTTGGTTCTGCTATTCGTCGGAGAAGAGCAAATAGGTTGAGAACAAACATTAAGAAATGAGAGCGAGGAGGAGTTGTTTAGTGAGATATTGACCCCTACATAATTAGAGTATGGGTCAAGTGAAGAAAAAGAGGAAGCAGAAAGTTCAGAGAAAGATAAGCCCTGCCTGACGAAAATGATGACGCCACTGCTAGCGTGCGTGGCATCAGGAGAGAGAATGCCAGACCGGGAGTGAGTGCGATCAGAGCGCAGAACAGAGAATCCAGGGATCTGCAAAGAAGAAGATGAGTTAAGGTTAGATTCCTCGATACAAATAAGGTCAACGAAATGAGACAAAATAAAGTGTAGAAATTCAGTGCTCCTGAATTAGAGACCCCAGCATTCCATTAAAGAACCCTGAAGGAGTCAGGGGAAGAAGAGGAAGATGGGGATGTAGAGAGACAGCCAGAATCATGAGGCAGTAATTAGGGTGCACAGGAGAAAGATACAAAGTGGGCGGGAGGAGATAAGAGGTTTGAAGGCGAGGATGGGGCGGGAGTGCTGCATTAGCAGGGGGACTAGAATGGGCCAAATTGAACAGTGGAGGCATACAAGCTGGAGCAGGCCGAGGAGGAAGTCACAGTGTTGGTAGGTGTTGGATCTCCAGAAGAAGCAGGGACGCAGCATGGGCAGCTCCAGGACTGGGAGCTGCCAAGAGTTCTGAATCTAGAGAAGAAGAGTAGTGAGCACTGTAAATGGACCCATTTGAAGAAGGTGCAGCATTGCACCAACCTACCTCTCCAGATCACAATACCAGCGCACAGTGAACAGGGAAAAACGGGACCAGGGCTAGGATGAACGTTGCCCCTTATCAGAAGAAGGAGAAGAATGGAAGACGAAGAGGGGCAAGAGAAAGGCAGGAGAAGAGAGAAGACAGGCGACTGATTTCAAAGAAGCTGCGTGCTGCCCTTCTGCGGTTGTTCAGGGAGCAGCACGGCAAAAAAGTGGATTTTGTGTGTGGAGAGTGCCTGGAGTAACTGGGACCCTCGGAAAGCCCAGACTCCATTTTAACCGAACTAAAACGGGGTCGGGGACCGCACCACCACGTTGAGGTGGCTTTTGATTAGCGAAGAAGAGTGGGTTTTTGCCTCCGTAAAGTACATGTATGTGTGCCGCAGGCATATGAGAATTAATTTGTGTGCTGTAACAAAAAAAAGTTTGAAACGCACTGATCTAGCCCATAGTAATAACTCTAAATGTAAGAGCTTTACTTTGGGTTAGTTTACTCCTACCCTGGTTATGTTTATATTAATGCCAAGCAACATAAGCGCAGCCAGAGGCTTTGGGTCGTACAAATAGGCCTGCAGTTACAAAAAAGCCCTCAGTAGGGCTATCGAGGTTTGGCCTAACCTAGTAAGCCAAATTTTGGTCTTCTTGAGAAAAACTCAAAAAAGTAACTCCGTTTTCTTAAGAAAAAGAAATCTTAAAGAAATTTACTATAAAGTTGTTGAAAAATTAGGAGCAAACGATTGGGATCTTTTGACGATTCTCAGCAAAAATACCAGAGCCAGTATACTGCTAAACATATCTCAATCAGGACGTTTCGCCAAACGCTGCTAGCATTGTCAACCAAAATAGCGCAACTGATTACTTTAAAATTTAATGAACCATAGCCTGGTGTAGCATTTATGACATGACAATTTAATTATGGAAAAAGAAAACAATAACTATTACATACGGTCAGTCCCGTAGCACTCCAACTTCGGGCCCCCCCCAAAATAAGCGCAAGAGCCCCTGCGCACAGGTCATATCACTTTAGAGGTGTAAAATTGAAAAGCTGCATTAAGAAAATACAACACAATTTGTACATAAGTAAACAGGCTAATGTCAGAATAAAGCATGCCGATACCGAAGGTGCAAGTCATAAAAAATTCGGCAACGATGCCAGAGTTCAGTAGGACATTTATGCAGACACTGCGAAACGAAAGCAATGACACTGAAAAACATGAAAAAGTTATAAAAACACAGTATCATTTAAATAGTCTGGAGCGAACCTTTTTGTTCGCAAATGCTGTTATGACATTGTCATAATCAAGAGATCGGGCGCAGTCATTTTCGATTGACAACATGGCTAATGAAGATAGTCTACTGTCTGTCATAGACGTTCTATTAAAAGTTTTGATCAGTTTCAATTTGCTGAAGCTTCTTTCAGCGCTGGCAACAGTCACGGGGCAAGTTAGTAAGATTCGAAGTGCGATGTACACATTCGGATACAATTCAAATAAATGAGTCTTTAGAAGATAGTTCAGAAAGTCTTGAGCCGTATTGAGATTGCGTTTTTTTTGTAAAATTAAAACAAACCGCTGTAGCTCAGCGCTCATTTCATCAGAATCAATGTCACCGAACTTTTTTTGGAACTCTTTACAGCAAGTAAGAAGAGCATTTTCTTGTTGCACAAGCAAAAGTTTGTCTCGTGTGTACAAAAACGAAAAGGCGGAAGAAACCTCACGTGACAAATTAAAGCGCTCCTTTATTGACATAATAGCCTGGTCTACTAATGGATAGAAAAAGTTGCTTTTAAATTTCAGTTCAGGAGTAGCTCGTTGTTCCTCTTCACCTTGGTAATCAAACAATCTTCTTTTCTTTCCACTTCTTGACGGAGGAAAAGAAGGATCAATATCCAATTCCTGTGCTATTTCAACAGCAGATGTTGCGGCACTGTCATAACCCGTTGTGCGATAGTTTTGCAAAAACTTTTCAGTTGCCTGGATTTCCGTTTGCATTGTATGAAGGGAGACTCCATACGATTGAAGAATCTTGCTTGCTTTATTGACTTGGAATAGGATATCATACCAAATAAACACCGACAAAAGAAAACTCCATTTTGATAAATGAGCTATCAACGATTTTGTTTCTGAGGCAGCTCTTCCATCTTTTCTTTCTATGGAAATGGCTTCCAAGTCTTTCAATGCCAGCAACACCTCTTTTAAATTGTATCGAAGAGGTTTGATGCATTTAATTCTGCTTTCCCAACGAGTATCAGATTGTGACTTTATGGACAGCTCCACATGTTTCTTCAAAATTTCCCAACGCTGAGCAGAGGAAGAAAACAGCACATACAACCTTGTAAGTACTCCAAAAAATGTCAATGCTTCCGTCGATCAATTAGCACTGTCAACAACAACTAAGTTAAGGGTATGGTTTGCACAGGGCACGTAAACAGCTTTGGGATTGATGTCTAGCATTCTTGCTTGGACCCCAGAATGTTTTCCTTTCATGTTAGCACCATTATCATATGACTGACCTCGACAATCAGACAATTCGAGTTGCAGTTCGGTCGCTTTTTCTAAGAAAGCGTCCAACAAGCCTTTCCCAGTACTGTCACTTATTCTCAAGTAGCCAAAAAATGTTTCTTTAACAACAGCAGCTTTTTCATTACATAGTACATAACGGAGAATGACAGACATTTGTTCATGATGTGACATATCTGGAGTGCAGTCCAAAATTATAGAAAAATATTTTGCCAATTTCAATTGCTGTAAATTTTCTTTTTCAACTTCTGTCGCTAGCAATTCAATTAGTTCATTTTGTATGGTAAGACTCAAATAGTGATCTTTAGTGTTTTTATTCTTGATTCTGTCTTGAAGCTCTTTTAGGATCGGATCTCTTCTTGCCAAAAGCTCAAATATACCCAGAAAATTTCCATTGTGAGGAGGTCCTAAGACTTCTTCAGATCCTCTAAAAGCAAGATTCCTTTCCGATAGAAACAAGGCAATGTCGATAAGTCTCTCTAAAACATTTCTCCAAAAACGTCTTTCATTGAAAAAAATATTCATCTCGCGTTTGTCGATAGTGGATGAATTTCTTATCCCTTCAGCTAGCAACATCCATTGACTGCAGCATTCTTGGTGGGAAATGCCGTTTTCATGGTCTTTCAGTTTTTTCGAAAAACCCTCCCATGTATTTATACCACTACAAAAGGGGCTTAGTGTTTTTCCAAATAGCTTACAACAAAAGCAAAAAACTTGATCTGATTCCCCAGAATAAACTAGCCACGACCGTGAAACACTTTCACCATTAGGTAACACACGTTTATAATGGTTGGAGGAAAAACGTCGCCTTGGAGTTGTGTTATTATATGGAAAATTCATTATTAGTTGATGTGGTCCACGCTTTACTATATCACATCGTTGAGCATCAGAAATACTTTCAGGCCATTTACAGGGGTAAATTGAGATTTAGTTATTTTTGATATTGAAGGTTGCGTATTGGCAGGTAAATCACAACTTACATTTTCTGGAAATTCACAATCACTTTGATGCTGATCGTCATAGTCTTCTATTTCTTGTACACTATAGTTTTCTTCATCCCTCTCGGTACTAGTGCCAGGTCTACTCTGCTCAGTAATCTTGAAAAAATCTGTCATCTTGGGCAATTTCGCTACAGCATCTCGAGCAGTGGCTGCTTCTTTTCTCTTTTGAGCACCACTTTTTGAACGTTTCATTCTATACAATGTCAATAAAATACTTTATCTGCGCTCTGCAGTGTATATATATTGTCCCGGTATTTATAGCCAAACAGAATTCCAGACCATTCTATGATTGTTGCGTAACAACGGCATTGTTACGTCAATCGAATATTCAAGATTCTACCAGAAAATCAATGGAAATATTCTAGATTCTGCGAGATAAAATGACGTTGCATTCACTTATGATGTCACAAGCCAATTTCTTCCTACAGTTTAAATCGGTTGTAAACAAGTCTGCTGAACTGAAAATAGTCACGTAGCCAAAAAGCAATTTCAGACTAACTTGGGCCCCCAAAGTTGGCCTGGCCCCCCCCAATTGGGGGGTTTGGGGGGCGGCTGCTACGTTTCTGCATACGGTACTTTAAGGTCAATGCTGTTTTGTGTTAGGTTAGGGAGATAATGACTAGGAACAAAAGCAAAATAAAATTTACACCTTGAAAAGGTAAAATGGATGGGAAGCTTCATCTGAGTTCCATTGTGACTGCAGCTTTTGAATATACAACGTTTTCTTAATACGTATAGTCCTGCTATTTAATACGTAATTTCCGCCGATCAATTTCTTGAGCTAGTATTCGTGGATTGTCAAAGTCAATTGTGGGGTCTGGATTTCGCCGTAAATAATCTGTAACATCGTTCTTTCTTAATGTAAGAGGGTCTTCCAGTAAATGTTCTTCCAATCTTGTTTTTTAACTTCGTTTATTTTGTCCAATATAGGTTTTTCCACACGAGCATGGAAGTTTATACACTGTCCCAGTGAGCATTGTTGAAAACTTTTTTTGGCATTGCGGTTCCTATAGTGTATAAAAATTTTACTCTCTATTGCTTGCTTGTTTACTTTAGGAACTTTCGAAGTTTTACCAGATCAAACTTTTATGGAGTTTTTTACATTTTGCACCTATAGCATAATAAACCTATTTTTATGTTTTGAAACACTTATCGATCTAGCGTAGTAGTAAAGTAGGAAACTGTTTTTCTTCTTCGATAACAACTTGATTGAAATTTATGATAACAATTTGAGCTTTTTTGGAGACGCAACTAGCGATTTGTTAAAGCAATGTGCATGCATATCTCTTTTTTTTTCATTGAACACTTTAAATATTGTTTGTCAGCATATCTGAAAGAGCTCATCCTCAACGATTTGCAAATGATGGATGGCACAGCTTAACCTTTTGCTGCGACTACGGTAATCAAACTCAAGTTTATGACCAGTGAATATAACATGTCCTACCACCAGGTTTATAACTAGTATAACACAACATGTCCTGCTATTTTAGCTAATATGGTTCTTGTAACGTAGGTGTCTCATGAGATCTTGCAGGTAGAAACAGGCGTTTGGCATCTGTCACGCAGGTTTATCCCTTTCGCTAAATACAACGTGATGCCTCACGTACCAGTAATCTAAATTTAAAGAAAAAGACTATCTGTTAGCTTACCAGTAACCTCGCTTAAAGCATGTTCTGTGAGTTGTCTGAGCATTTTACAACAAAAAGTTATTTTGTATATGGAAAAGTTGAAAATCCACAAAAATCTGGTTAGCAGATTATCCACTAAAGCAATAGCATAACCTATCGTACTGGAGGCTTTAGGTCCATATACAAGTAGATATACAATTACGAAAAGGCGGTAGTACTATTGATAGCTTAGCCATGAAGTGAGCGATAAACGTTTATGAAATTATTGACTTTTTATAAGTGCGTTCTTAATTTCAGAGTAGGAAGTTGGTGTTAGAAGCATAGTTCATGAAATTCAAAGTTCGATAGTAAATCAAAAGAAAATAATAGGTCAGTAACTCTACCATTGTGTGAAATCGCAACTATGAAGAGAAATCTTTTATTTTGACGTATAGTTTATGAAGTCGGAAGTTTGAGAGGAAATCAAAAGAGAAAGAAATAGGTGGATACCACTGCGTGAAATTGTGCACACAGAGGAAAAACATTTTCGCTTGGAAACTGGCCTTTCAGGATCAGGCTGAAAATCAAGGTCGAGGTATGGCTTCTTTAGTGCCTTATACAGGAAACAGGGCAAATAAACCTAGCGAAGGATAAAAGAAAGTTTTGGACTCCCTTGTGTAAATCTCACGGTATTCGAGAAAAGGCTTTTTGATATTTTGCTTGACAGTTCCTTTGTAGCTCAACCGAGGTTTCGGGTAACCTTTTGGGTAAGGCATGGCTCCTAATAGCGCTCTTAGCTACACCTACGAAGGAACAGATCATGTAAAGCGTAGCCAGAGACTGGAGCTCACTAACATAAATATTTTCAGATGAACACAAAGCAGCAAAACAGACTTACTATTTAATATCCTACTTTTCATTTATTTTTTGAAAACAAAAACTACTCTGATGCTACCCTTTTATTTCAATTTGTGCCTCCGTACTCATTTATGGGAGCAATAAAAAGATTAAGGTAAGGGATATAGGGCCTATGTCGCTATGCGTACCACCCATAATTTTGTTTTTGACTCAATTCTCTCTTAACATACAGCACTTCTGGCTTTGAATCAAGAATTGGCATGGTTAAAAAAAATTAACCCTTCATTATTATTCTTACATCTGTCCCTTGGCTGAAGTCGGTGCTGTCAACTGATTGATTTCTTTACACTAACGTTATAGTAGTGGGGGCTTTGCTGGTGACACCGGCCGAGCCGGCTAGTTTATCCATGTAATTGGTCTTAACAGTGCTTCTGCGAGCTCGTTTTAGAATACTTAAGTGATGTCACAGGCTAATATGATTAACTAATCATTCTAATTTATTTATTATTCGAGTAACGAGATAGTATGATAAATTTTTCTACGTGAACATAATTTATCCCAAAGTTAAAAGTTGTTATCTAAACACAGTCTTTAACTTGTGAAAAATCCTTAGCCAAAATCCAATCTATAAAGTAAATGTCGTACGCGTAGCCCGACTTTTATGATTACATTTGCACCTATATTGCGACTCTTCTGCTTTTGGGAAAATTTGCTTGCTTTGAAAGTCGTTTAGGTTTGACAAATAGCTTTTGACAAATAATTGTGGTCAAAAACATACAACAATATGATATAGAAACGCTTGCATACTTACTGTTTTAGAAGGTGTTTCTTTTGCATTCATTATAGTAAAGTTAGATTAATCTAAGCTAATAAAATCTAAAAACAAAACAACTACTGTAAAAATACGTTTCAAAACAATTTATAGAGTTTCTATATTAAAATCGCATTCGGGACCTGCGGGTGCTGTAAGCGTTATTAGTTTCATTGTAATTGATCAATCTCAGGTGGCCAAAAGAGGGCACTTGCATTACACTCCGAGTATTGAAAGATGTCAAAATACGTCCAAAAAATATAAAAATGTAAAATATTGAGTCTTGTATTTAGGCTTACTTTATAAGCTTTTTACTTAAAGAAAATCAAAAGGTTTGTTAGCCACAAAATTATAGCACATTTACGAAATCTGCCCTCGGCCACGCTCTTGCAGGGCGTATGTTTAGCGCAACGTATGATTTTTACCATATAGTTCGATTACATTTGGGTTTCTCAAACTTTTTTGGTTTATTGAACTCCAAGTTTTATTATTTTAGCACACGGAACACCAAGTCAAAAAAATTTCTGAGTACAGCTTTGTCAATAGTCGTAAAATCCCTTTACCCTAAAAGCGAATAAGTGATACACGTGAGAACCCAACAATAGGATTCACGCTCATTAAAACGCCGTTATGTTTATTGTTCGGCGGAACACTTTGAGGAAGGCAGGACATTGTTTGAGAAATGTTGGATTGCACTGGAAACGCTGGATTGCTCGAAACGATGGAATTTCACGGCACCACGTCGAGAAGCTTCATCCCGTAATCGAAGGAGCCCTGGTTGTGTATCAACGTTATCTTTAATTGCCTAAGCTTTTTCAAAAACATATTGCTCTACCCGCCTCTCCTGGCATCGCCTGGCAGGGCTACCAGTCAGTTATGTCGAATTAAAAATATTGCTTCCACCGGCTATGCTGGCTTTATTTCAAAACCATTTTAGAGAGCAGTAACAAAAAGTTGCTATAAATAATGGCATCGCCTTTATGCCCCTAATCCTGATCATTGTACTCTTGAACTAAGACTGGTCTTTACTGACAAACTCCCTATTATTTCACAAATTCTATCCTTTCTTTCTAATAAAGGAAAAGGTATTAAGTAAACGCTTCAATAGTGGTCGTTTTAGAATCATACTGATAGATTGTTAGCGGTATGCTTTTTTCACGATTTAATGTAACCTCTTTCGTAATTATATTCATCAAGTTTCTTAACTGTACTTATGATCCGTGATTCTGGAATTGAGGGAATTGTGCCATGCCTCCACCAACATATCTTACATCCGGTCACCCAATTGGCCTAACAACCAATTTTCAATCAAAAAATGTTCTTTTCACAGAAGTGATTTCACGTAGTGGTAAAGACCTAATGACCTATTTTTTCTACAGATTTCCTTTCAAACTTTGGATTTTATAAATTACATCTTTAATAACCACCTATCTAGCATTAAATTCATTCATTCATGCGTGTGAGCTCAAGCTCGGTTTCCATGTCTTTCGTCAGACTGGGCCACTACGACGGGTAGACTGGTTGGCCCTACCACCTGTCTGCCAATGAACATAAAGGCATCTCGTTAAGTGCCTTGCCCAAGGACACAACAAGCAAGCTTGCCGGCTTGTTCTCCACACTATTCCTATGTGCTGAGCGCCAAGCAGGAAAGCTGTGCATACCATTTGTTTAAAGTCTTTTGGTGTGACTCAACTTAGGAAATGAGCCCTACGTCTACCGACTGCGAAGCGGACGCTTTAACCACTACGCCATCGCGCCGGTTGTCATTAAATTATAACTGCACTTGGGTTATTAAAAATCAGTCACTAATTTTTTAACTTTTATCCCTTTATTTTACTACGCATATGGAAGCATAAATTCAAAGTAGTGGAAAAACACTATTACAATTACGACTTGCTTTTACTAGTATGCGCCTGGTTGTAAGACCAAAAGTCTCCGGTGAGCGTATGCTATTTAATTCCGGCATAAACGCAGCCAAGACAGTGCGATCTGTCTCTGTGTCCGGCCCTTACAGTTCAGAATCCACTGACCGAGTTTTAAAGCTTGAAAGGTCATTTATTTGTCTTGAATCCTGAAAGATTTTACGCTAAAAGTTGGGATTTTGGTCTACTTTGCTATACATAATCAACATATCTTTAGGATTGCGATTAGTGAGGCGCACAACACGACTTTACAATGGTATTCTAACGTGCCGTCCACCTACAGTTTAGTTACTGCACAATAATTTTCGTACCTTTATTGCATTATCTAGAAACCAGATTTAAACCGGTATGTTAATACTGTGATATATTACTGTGTATCAACAGGCAGCATATTAGTAATAGGGTTTACTATTCACGTTTACTTTTAAAATGACATTGGATAATAAAGTACATTTGCTGGCAGCTGCTATTTTCACTAAAATGGTATCAAAGGCAATTATTAAGACACTCGTTATTATCACAAAACACAGCTTTTTTTGAAGCGTTCAAGGAAAAAAGAAAAAAAATTAAATTCTTACAAACATGCTCCAATGCTTAATCGCTTGCTGCATTGTCAATTAAGGTCAAATTGTCTTTGAGTTTTTTTATCGGAAGCACTTGCTAATGTCTTTGGAAAGAGCTTAAAACCGCGTTTCTAGGATAAGTGATTTTTGAGAAAATGAAGAAAACCGCTTCTACAATCAACTGTTGGTCGTGATCATCTTATCTCCTACTAGAATAAAGTTTTGGCGAGTTGGCAAGCTGGGTGAGGGCTTTCGTTTTAGAAAAACCTGATTTCCTTTATTGAAAATGCAAATTTTAAAAATTGTCTTTGATTGTGACGTCATTATGACGTTATGACGTAGCTGAAATAGCAGTTGGTGAAATGGAAGATGATAACTGGGTAACTGCACCCTCTTCATCACTTGACAACTCGTCATCAGTACCCCAAAAGCTTAATGATTATATTTGCAGCTTCATTATACATGTATATCATGCTCGGCTAAGCCAGGTCGCGCTCACAACTCCAAATCACATAATGACGTCGTCGACCCCTCATAAGAATCACCCCGGGGTGGTAGTCAATCGATCCCAGTGTAATCTTTGAACGCTCAGTAGTTCAGAATTACTTGCTTAATAAAAAAAAGGAAAAAATTCTTGCTTTGTAGTATTGACTAGCCGGCTCTACCAGCGTCATCTGCAGTGCCCCATCAGCAATGTCAAGGTTATGTACAAACAGAGTGTGACAAAAGTAACGCAAAATGAGAAATTTAAGTAAAATATACATGTAAAACATGAAGTTTTTATTCAAACACAACAAAAATGTCACTTTGATTCAGTCTTAGAAATGATGAGTCAAACAAATCATAGATTCTAAACGATCTTTAAAAGTATGATTGGTGCCATAAAATAATCCTTCGGAGATGTTGCGTTACTTTTGTCACACCCTGTATATATACATCAGTTAAGCCGGTTGTGCAGGCTTTTCGATCGGGTATTTGTGAGAACAGTTATAAACTTATGTGGTGAGTATGCTTCTACAAAGTGATGTTTACTGCACCAATCAACAGCCGCCTCAACGTGGTGGTGCGGTCCCCGGCTCCGTTTGGGTTGGGTCGAAATGGCTGTTGGCCTTCCCGAGGATCCCAGTTACCCCAGGCATTCTCCTTCATTTTTTTGCTATGCTGCCCCCTGAACGACCGCAGAAGGGCAGCACACAGCTTCTTTAAAATCGGTCGTTTGTTTTCTCTTTTTCTTTTCTCCTGCCATTTTCTTGCCCTTCTTCGTCTCCTCATTCTCCTCCTTCTGTTGATGTGCGGTAACGTTCATCCCAACCCTGGCCCCATCTTTCCTTGCTCTGTGTGCACTGGAAATGTGACCTGGCGGGGCAGGTCAGTGCAATGCTGCGCTTGCTCCAAATGGGTCCATCTAAGGTGCTCACAACTTTCCTTATCCCAATCTAGAGCTCTTGGCAGCTCTCACTCTTGGAGCTGCCCCCCTGCCGAATCACTGTGACTACCTCCTCGGACTCCTCCGACATGTATACCTCAACTGTGCAATCTAGCCCCGCCTCTGCTGACACTGCTCTCTCGCCCCATCCTCGTCTCCAAGCTTCTTATCCCCCATCTGCCCATTCTATATCTTCTACCTTTGCCCCTCCACCACCGTCCCTTGCTCCTAGCTTTTCTTCTGCGCCTCCTGCCTCCTCTCCCCCCCCTGACTCTCTCAGGGTTCTTCAATGGAATGCTGGAGGTCTTCGAGCCAGAAGCACTGAACTACTCCACTTTCTTTCGTCCCATCCTGTTGACCTTATCTGCATTCAGGAATCTAATCTTAACTCCTCTTTCCGGATTCCTGGATTCTCTGCTCTGCGTTCTGATCGTACCAGCTCCCGGTCTGGCATTCTCTCCTCTGATACCACGCACGCTAGCGGCGGCGTTGTTATTTTCGTCAGGCAGGGCCTATCTTTCTCTGAACTTTCTACCTCCTCTCTTTCTTCGTTCAATCCCTACTCTGATTATGTAGGGATCAACATCTCTCTAAACAACTCCTCCTTGGTGTCATTTTTTAATGTGTATGCCCCCCTATTCGCTCCTCCCCAATGAATGGCAGAACCGATTCCTTTTCTCCCTCCATTCTTCCCTCCTCCAGAAATCTCTTCGTTCTGGGGGACTTCAATTGCCATCACCCCTTTTGGGACTCAAGAGGCACTTCCGACCTTTGTGGGGAGGAAGTATTCGACTGGGTCATCTCCTCTGACCTCCTCCCCATCAATGACCCTGACACACCCACCCTTCTCCATCGCTCCTTTGGCAGTCGCTCTTCTCCTGACATCTCCTTTTCTCCCTCTTCTCTTGCCCTCTCTTGCTCATGGGAGGTGCTTCAGGACATGGGTTCTGACCACTTACCAACTCTTCTGTCTATCCCTCTCTCTCTGGTCTTTCACCCCAACGAGCGCCCCCTTCCCACAATTTTCAGAAAGCTTGCTGGGATGGTTTTGCCTCCTACATTGACTCTCACTGGCCCTCAGCAGAGGAATACTCGTCTCTTTCTCTTTCCTCTGCTGCTGCTCTCTTTACCTCTCTGGCACTGAATGCGGCCAAATCTTCCATTCCTTTCGGCCGCATCAAACGCCCTCCTAAAGCCTGGTGGTCTGCTGAGATGAAAGAAGCGATTAGTGAAAGACACAAAGCTTTTGCTGCCGCTCACAGAAGTGATGAAGATCGCCAGGCTTTCATCTTGGCTTCTCGATGCGCCTCGTCAGTCATCGCCAAGGCTGAGGCATGGCAGACGACTTGCTCTTCTCTTTCACCTAAATCTGTGCACTCTCTTCTTCGCTCCATCGCTGGCTCATCTTCCTTGTCTTCTTCCTCTCCTAACTTCCCCAACTGTTCTTCTCCCAGGGAATCGACTTCGGTCTATGCCGCTTACCTGAGATCCCACTTTTCCATTTCTCAGTCAAAGGCTCTGTGTAGCAGAGCCAGAGGCTACTTCTCTGAGCTCCGCTGAGCCACGTGCCCTGTGGAGTCTCACTCGTCCTTTTGCTCCCCTTTCACTCTCACTGAATTTCTTGCGGCTACCTCCAACCTATCCTCCTCCACCGCCACTGGCCCAGACAAAGTTGCCTATCCCATGCTAAAGCATCTTCCTTGCTTGGGCATGGATTTTCTTCTTCACATCTTCAATCTCTCCTGGTCTTTGCATTCCTTTCCTTCCATCTGGAAGATATCTTCCATTATTCCCACGCACAAGATGGGAAAACATCTCGACTCTCCTGCTTCCTTCCGGCCTATCTCTCTCACCTCCTGCGTCTCAAACCTTTTTTAACGCATCATTCTATCCAGTCTACTCTTTTTTCTGGAGTCTAATTCCATTCTCTTCTCCCCGTCAAACCGGTTTCCGCCCTGGACGGTCTACACTTGATCAAATTCTGTACCTTTCTCAGTCCATTTCAGATGGGTTTAACAAACCCAGGCCGGGCTCTCAGACGATTCTCTCTACTATCGATTTCTCTAAAGCTTTTGACTCTGTCTGGCATCCCGCCCTTTTCCACAAACTGATTTCGGCTGGCCTCCCTCCTTGCTTTGCTCGTTGGACTCAATCTTTCCTTTCTGATAGGCGCGCTTCTGTGGTTTATCAAAACCACAAAAGTCGTTCCTTTCGAGTCCGTCGAGGTGTTCCGCAAGGATACGTTCTTGGCCCTGTACTTTTCTCTCTTTTCATTAATGATCTTCTGGCCTCTCTGCCTTCTTCCATCAGCTGCTCTCTTTATGCTAACAACCTGGCCATTTGGTCTTCCTCCCCCTCGGTCCCCACTGCGGTGGAGGCCACACAAGGAGCTCTGTTTTGATTGGAGCGCTGGTCTGAGTACTGGTGTCTTCCTTTCAATCTGAGCAAATGCGAGGCCTCCTTCTTCTCAGTGGATCCCCACCAGGCTAACCTCCAGCCCAACTTTCTCCAACTCAGCTCCCGCCTCCGTTTCAATCCCACTCAAAACTTTTCTTGGGGTTACCTTCGACCGCACTCTTTCCTTTTCTAAGCATGTATCTTTGCTGAAATCCAAGTTTTTCCCACATCTCAAGGCCTTACTCTGTATCTCTGCTTCATCATGGGGCCCATCTAAGGAGTCCCTCTCCCTTCTGTATAAATCTTTTCTTCAGTCCCTTCTCACTTATGCTTTACCCGGATGGTTTCCTTTCCTAAGCACTACCAATTTCACCAAATTGGAACGCCTCTACCAAGCGGACAGTTGCGCCATCACCGGCTTCCTGTCGTCCTCCCCTATCCCTCTGCTTCTCTCCGAGACTTCTTTACTTCCCCTACGAGTCACCCTGACTCATTTCACTCTTTCATCTTATGAGCGGGCTCTTCGTCTCCCAACCTCATTTCCTATCTCAGGTTTGGCCAGACTAGAAGTGAAACCAAGACTCTGCTGATCATCTTGGAGAGCTTTTGCATCTACTCACTCGCTCATGCTTTCTTCTACTTGTTCTAGGGAGGCTCTTCTTGCTTGCCCTCCATTTCCTCCCTGGAATCTGCCTTCGTTCATGGTGGAGTCCACCCTTTCCACTCCATGCTCCTGCTCTGATCCCCCTCTCACTCGCCAAGGTGCGGCTCTCGCCCACCTTGACTCTCTCCCCCCTTATGATCTGGTGCTTTGGACTGACGGCTCTGTTCCGTTTCCTTTTGGCAAGGGCGGCTCCGGCATTCTTGCCAACTGCTCTCTCTGTGGCACTGAGGCCACTCTTTCCTTTTCGGCAGGCCCAGTATGCTCAAGTTTTTCCGCTGAAGCCTGCGCCATTCTGCACGCTCTTTGCTGGTCTCAGCAGCACCAACAAGTCTGCCATTTTTCTTCTCTTCTCCTCCTGTCTGACTCTCGTTCTGTCCTCGCCACCCTGTCCTCTCCTCCATCTTTCCTCTTATTTCAAACTCTGTGGTAGATCTGGCAGGAACTGTCTTCTCTCCCCTTCTGTTCTATTAGACTACAATGGGTCACCAGACACTCGTTTCTCCTGGGGAACGACGCGGCCGATGAGCTGGCCAGACGGGGTGCGCTACTTGCGCCCTCCGTAATCCCTTGTCATCTCTCTCCTCTTATCTCTCGTATCCACTCTCGTCTTATCTCGAATTGGAGGCGTACTGTCTCATCGAAGTTCTTTGACACACAGGTTCCCTCGATTTCCACCGAGGAACTTGTGCTTCCTCGTCATGCTCGCTGTGTCCTCTCTCGTCTACGCTGCAACGGACATAGCCTTCTTTTAGGTTCTTATCTCTTTAGGATTGGCAGAATTGAGAATCTTTCCTGCAGCGCCTGTGGACACTCGTCCCAGGACACCTCTCATCTCGTTCTGCACTGTCCAGCAACGGACTCTTTACGCCGCTCACTCTTTGGCGACTCTCTGTCTCTCTACGACCTCTGGTCCAGACCCTGGAGAGTTGCCCAGCTTCTGGGGCTCCATGGTCTTCTGCCATGCCCCCATCCCTCGAAAGGGGTCAGGTAAACAACAACAACAACAAGTGATGCTTATGTAAAAACGTATTTTTGTTATTGATTTCCTCTTGATATTGGGGCTTTGTAGAATATGCCCACAATACCGAGCTCCCAAGTAATAAATTAACCCTTTGAACCCTGACCTTCTGGGCCTAAAAATGCCCTGCACCTGAGCTCCTGAGCAAAATTTTAGAATTTTCAACCCCCACATATAAAGGCCATTCATAACAAAAATATACAACGTACATCACACCAATGAGTACAAAAACATTACAGAGAGGTCCAACCTTTATTTAGCGCCAATATTCCACTTTAGTGTGGTAGTAAGTCCAACAGGTGGACCCACGTTTGATGCACAGATAGGCCTGGCATAGACTTGGGCCGTGCTAGGTCTAGGTGCAGGACTACTTAGATCTAGATCTAGATCTACATCAAGTCCTTCATCTTCATTGCTTGATTCAGAGTTGACATCAGAATCTACTGACTCTAGATCACTTTCAGGGTAAATATCAGCTAAATCCTGCTCATCTTCGTCCGAATCATACACAAGATCTAAAGCCTGTTGTAAGGAAAATAGGCGTGACCTCTTACCAGATTCACCAGAAGCTGAGGGTTGAGAGAATGATCGTTTCATTGTCAATTTTACACAGAAAAAATACACTCAAGCATTGAACATGGGTGCAGACATCTTTGAATGACGTCGGTATCCCATAATATATATAAGTCAACCTCATTGGTCGGATAAAAAAAGCGATTGCAACATGTTTTTATGACGCACTCTCAGCGCGACGTGGAGCGTGCACTCGGTATATAGGCAAAGAAGGCTTGCGACGTACAGGTCGCACTCGGGGCTATCGAGTTAAGACTGGGCTTACATGCCAACAACAAATAATCTCGCAAACATACGTGCATTAATTGGACGAAGTACATATGACCACAAATTTAAAGTTGTGGAAGGACGCTAAAATGATTGATGTAGCCTAATTTACCGAAATGAAGCTATCATAAAAGAGGCCAACAGCTACTTACTACTTTTTCGTAATTGTAGGCTTAGTTATAAAACTTAACGCGTTTGGGTGCGCGTATGTTCCTTGCTTCGAGCATGAACCCAGAAAGGGAAGGTGAATGGACCCGAAGCCTAAAGTCCAGCATGTACATTTGAGTTATTACATTAGTTAGCAAGCCAAATAAAAAGAAAGAAAAAATCCTTGCTTTTCAGTGTTGCTAAAGTTGCCACAGATGAAAGCATGCTGAAAGTTGCAAAAATTTGACAAATTATGTTTCTAAAGTATTAAAGTCTGTGCGTTGAAAATTCAGCGAAATTGCTTTTAGCCTTTCAAAGACACAACCATGTTACTAAAGATCACGCAATGTTCACTAGTTGGTAATTTTTCGAACTGCGTAAATGCAGCTTGAACTCGTGATCAGTAGTGCTGTTGTTGTTCAAGCGAATCCCTTGTTATGTTATTTGAATACTGTCACTGATAACAGCCTCAAAGTATTTTATCAACGTGCTTTTAATAAACTAAAATGGTGGACTTTAACTCTTTCGCTCCCGCAATCATCGATTGATGATCTCGTGTTTTTAGTGTTTACCTCAAATTTTTCAAATTGAGTTACAAAATTAGTTTAATAAAAAATCGATTTATGACTTTATTTTTCATTCGATTTTCATAAAATTTTCAAACGATCACGCTTATTTCCTCACGCATCGGAAGATGTATAATACGTGCCCTAATTCTTGGATTTTTATACCCAAAAAAGGTTAAAAGGACCAACAACCCAGTTGCAGACGACAAAATCGGCCAAATTCTCAGCACGTGCCAACTACGCTAAAATCAAATTGAGATTACATCTTTTCCACATAACCAAACTCTTTATCATTAACACAGTCTGAAAACTACTCTTTTGGGGCATCATTTGACAAAATTTCAAGCGATAATGATAAATTTTACTTAATTGAATTTCCAAATATTTTAGGGGTCTCAAAACCCCCCAAACAAATTTGAATGGTAAGTAGATAAAAGTAAATTTAGTGCGTAAAAAATATCATATGTTGCTAAATACCGGTCTCATTTGAAAGCATAGGAAATTTGTTTTCCAGCAATATATAACTTTAAATAGTTTAGACTAAGTGGTATATGATATTTCCTGGTCAAAAATGAGTACTGTACATCATATCAGTTCAAACCCCCCAAAATTTTTTTGACCTACCTTCACTAAATTATAATTTTTACAAAAACTACACCCTTTAAAAAGATAAAATAAATTGCAAATGTTTCACCACTAAAGTTGTCATTTTGTATCAAGTTTCCAAGGAGACAAAGACTGAAATACAAGTTTAAAAGCTAGCAGAAGTTTGGCTTCTCTAAATCAAAGTATGTTGTATCCTCCTTGTTTCTCAAGAAATGAGAAGGGTGTAAACAAGCGGCTGTTTCATTGTTAGTGACAGCATATTCTATTTAAACTTGATATTTTCTGAATCTTGAAGAAATTCCCTGTTCAAAAATACATAATGTTACATGGTTTAGGCTAACCTCCAGCAGATAATAACTGATCATATTTTAGGTACTAAATATAACTACTAAAATTTAGTACCGGTCGGTACCGGTCAAAAAAAAGGTCATGTGCCTCAGAAAATTGCAAATTGCAGAAAACCTAGGCTCTTAGGTAAGTTTTGACTTGTTGGTGGTACAGAATTTTAATATAGCTTTGAAAAAAGCTGTTTGAGCCATAAGCTTTTCATGACGCTCTCATCAGTGGCGGTATCGCGTCAAAAGGCAAGATCTAGAGTGAATAAGTCTTTTATGTGAATAATTTGGATGTTACGTAATCAAGACAAGCCAATGATAGCGTTTGTATTGCTAAGCGCGCGAAAGAAAGATTTTGCAATTGCGAAAGTTAGAGAAGGCGCAGCAGGAGGCCAAATGCCACGATTATCGAAAGAGTTTGAGAGTGTAAACAAACTTTTTCTGTCTGCATAACACCGGGCGTCGGGTCTTGATATAAGTAGCCTCTAAAGATTAAGATGGAAAGAGCTGCGCGCTGCGGCGAGGATTGAAAACCGCTTATCATCATAGTTTAATGCGCATCGATCATTATCCAAAAGATGCTGACCAATGGCGGAGTCACAATCCGGTTTGGTGTCGGTTCGTTTGCACGATCTGTGTGGCTGAGATCGGCGTGGACGAGTCAATTGCTGTCTTAACCATTGCGGAACATGCTGCTTGATGCGATCCTGTAGTCGTTGAGATGTTCGCCCTACGTACCGACTATCACAGTGGCACTTGTATTCATATATGACAAAACTTTTCTGAATGGCAGGTAGAACATCCTTGCGGGCCACAGGCAGCATGCGCTTAGACGTAAAGACCAAGCGGGTGCTGACGGAACCATAACAGCTTTCCACGGCGGTTTTGACTTCTTTTTCTAAGTTTGTAGATGGCTTACCTATCCAAGGGACCCTCAAGTACACAGGATACTTTTCAGGGCCAAATTGCTTAATGGTGGAGAACTGAGCAATTTTCTTGATGATTTGAGTGTTGATGATGTTTTTAGGATAGCCATTGTCCAGTAATATCTTCTTGATCCGTTCTATTTCTTCATTGAGTCTACGCTTGGTGCAAATCATTAGAGCTCGATGCACCAATGTAGATATTAGACTTATTTTGCGTTTGAGAGGACTAAAGGACTCCCAACGCAAATACTGGCCAGTGAAAGTGGGTTTCCGGTATACACTGGTCTCCAAGCCAACATCTGTTCTTTCGACGTAGACATCAAGAAACGGTAGACATTTCCCTTTCTCTTTTTCAAAGGTGAACTTGAAGGATGGATGAAGGCAGTTAAGTTTGGTCAGAAATTCATCTGCTTCAGTTTCGTGATCGAAGATGGCAAAAGTGTCGTCAACATATCGGAAGTATGTTGGAGGCTTTTGCGTTTGAGAAAATAACATTTCTTCATAATATCCAACAAAGATGTTGGCCAAAGCCGGACCAAGTGGTGATCCCATAGCTACTCCATCTGTTTGCTTGTACATGGTGATATTGAAGCTGAACTCAACTGAGGATGTAGCGTAGACTGGGCCAAATTTGGTGAAGTTTACCAATTTTGTTTGAACTTTCCAGAAAGTTGTAGGTGACCAATAGAAACAAAAATATGAAAAAATTTTTAGAAAATAATAATGTCTTACGGTCCCCCAGGGCGTTTCTATGGCAACCGAAGTCACTTTTTCATAAAATTGCCATATCTTGGGAACCACAGATGCTAGAAGGCTGAAACTTACATCAAAATAACCAGAATGGCCAAGTTTATATCAGCTGTAAGAGGAATGTTTCTTCTATTTTGCTCAGATAAAAAGTTATTCGCGAAAAACTGATTTTGGGGTCAAGCGAAAGGCCTATAATGATTAGTTGCATCAATGTAATATTATGTAGTATAAATAATTCTTCATTATTTCACTTTTGGCATAAATTACAGGTAGTAGTGAAAGTTTCAATGTACTGGTGACTACATCTGCTCCTGCATCAGAGCTAAACAGCTTAATGGCAAAATATTTAACCATTCCAGTTATTGAAACAAGTTAATGAAGTGGTTTACGCTGTAGTATAGCCTAGATCATCAATTATTTTTACCTGTTTTGTTATAGGTTATGATATAGAAAATAGAATAAACTTGTGATATTCAGCATCTGATTTTGCAGCAGCTGAGAATCATGGATACTAAAGCTAAGACTAACTTATGGCTGCTTGACCAAAGTCCACCCTTGATAACATCATCTGATAGGCTCAAATTTGCTGGAGCCTATCCACCAACATGTAGACAAGTTTTTCTTCAATTTCACGGTTATCACAGATATCTTCAGAGTACTTCAAAACTGCAGTCTTCCACCAAGGATGCTATAAAGCTGGTTGTGCAAGATGTAAAGGACTGGTGGGCTAACACCGGAATACCAACAAAAACCAATCAAGCAATGGAAAAAATGGTATTGCATCATGTTGATGAATATAAACGTCGAAAAAGCCATAGAAATAGAAAAACGAAAGCAGAGGAAACTAACAGAGAAGGATTCATTTCCCAGATGAAACAAACGTTTTGGGCAGTCCAACCAAGTTATGAATCACAACTTCAAAAATGGAAACAACAAGAAAAAGGAGATCAGAGGCATAAAGAGGATTGGCTGTACCTGGAAAAAGTCCGCGGAGAAAGCAGAACTGCCACACTAGGTAACAAGGATATGAAGCTTGCTGCAAAAAGGAGAAGATCTCAAAGAGACGACCAAGCTCTCAAAGCTAAACCATCAGCTAAAAGTAGCTCATCACTATTTCCAACAGCAACAGCCACAATGACTTCCAGCGAATCAGAGTCTGAGAGTGTTTCGGATGAACAAGAATTCATTCCTACAGGCAGCACCAGCAATACACAACCATCAACTTCAAAAGCTGAAAAAAGTGAAGGAATTCCTAATACAGCCTACTTAGTTGCGGATAAATATGGACTATCCAACAGGGCTCTAACAGAATTGGCAGCTGCCTTTCAAACATCAGAAGGAAAAAATTTAAATCAGTTGAATCTGTCAGTTAATACAACAAGAAGAAGAAAAGCAAACGTTAGAAAGTCTACAGCCGAAGATATTGTTCAAAGCCAGCTGGGAGATGTCAATCAAAAACGATTCGCTCTCCACTGGGATGGAAAGCCAATAAAAGCTTTGACTCATGTAGCAAATGATGTGGAAAGAGTTGCTGTACTGCTTACAGGTATAGAGTGTTATGGCACCTTACATTACTCCTACACTTTTCATCATTGTATATTAATGTGTTGTGTTTTCTAGGTACAGATGGCCAAGAAATATTGCTTTCTGCATTTAAAGTGGATGGTCCACCAACAGCAGCAAAGGAAGCAGAAGAAATTCTAAAGGTTAGTGTTTCTCTTTTGCCATGTGATAAACTGACTCGATGATCATTAGGCTATAGTAATGCTACTAGCAATATTTCAACAGTTAATGGTGGTTTTGTTTTCAGGTCCTAAATGAGAAAAACATCAAGCATGCCAATGTAGCTGCTTTCGTATTTGATACTACCTCTGTGAATACTGGCATCAGGCACGGCATAGTAGTGAGACTGGAAGAAATGTTAGCAAAACCTCTTCTTCAGCTTTGTCGGCATCATATTTTTGAACTAATGTGTGGAGCAGCCTACAGAAAAGTATATGGCCCCACCACAGGACCAACACAAGCATCGTTTAAAAAACTGATTGCAATTTGGGGTGATTTGGACAAAGTAAAATGCTCTTCCATACAAATGTCACAGACAAACAGATATTTGGCAAGCATGGTACAGGAAACAAGTGCCTTTCTTCAGCAATGACTGGAGAAAAATGATGGTCAAACATTACGTCACGATTATCGTGAGTTAGCCTCTTTGACTCTGTTGTTTCTTGGAAGCACAGATCCGGGTGACATCAGAGTGAAAGCTCCAGGAGCCATTCATCATGCTCGCTGGATGGCGAAAACCTTGTACACTATAAAAATTGCACTTTACCGAGACCAGTTATAGGAAGTGTACTCCAAAGAAGAAATTCAAGAGATCACAAGTCTGGCAATATTTTTGGCTCTTTTTTACACAGAACCTTGGCTGACCAGCACTAATGCTAAAGATTCTCCAATTAACGATTTGAAACTTCTGAAAAAATTAACAAAAACAGAAGAAAGCATCAAGAAAAATGATACAGTTTGGCCTGCTCAATTTTTATCACTTGTAGTCAGAGCTCGTGAAAAATTTGAAAACCATCTTTGGTATTTATCTGAGAGGCTTATCCCATTCTCCCTCTTTTCTGACAATTTGGATGTAGCTGAGAAACAACAACTTAGAAAAACCATGATGAAGTTTGAAAATTCACTACCATCTGCAAAGCAAGAGATGCCTTTTTCCAGCAATCTTGGAAGAAAAACTCTGAAAGATTTTGTAGGACAAGACAGTTGGGCAATATTTCAACTTTTGGATTTGGACTCAAGTTTTCTGAAACAACCAGCTACAAAATGGGAAACACTTGAAAGCTACCAACATGCAAAGAAAGCAATCTCAAATTTGCCGGTGGTAAATGATGCTGCTGAACGAGCTCTTGGATTAGCTACAGAGACCAACACCAAAGCAGCTCCTAAAAGTGAAGAAGAACTCCAAGCTCTTTACCAAGTAATTCGAGGTGTCCGAGAAAAACTCAGAGCAACAGCAACCTCAACGGAATATGTAACAAAAAAATCACTTGCTGTTGTGACTTACAATTGGGATTAAAATTGAAATGTTGGACTTTGGTCTTCAATCAAAATCGGACTAGTGCTGTATAAAAGTCAGTGTACAAGACAATTGCACAGCAGTCTTAGTAACAATTCTAAAATCAAAAATTATTGTCCATTGGTCATTCTTTTTCCGGTATAGTTGATGCTGTTGCAGTCTTGGTTGTTATGCCGTAGCTGTATTTGCTCTATTGATTTTCTATCTTTGAAATTCTGCGTATGATCAAACGTTTGGTAATCATACTAACATAAAGGAAAAAGGAAGTTGTTTGTTTTACAAAAAATACATGTAATAATTGTATTTCACTGCGTTATTGCTGTTGACTTGTAGTGAAAAGGAAGAGTGCAAGTGCAAAAAATCAATTTTTCGCGAATAACTTTTTATCTGAGCAAAATAGAAGAAACATTCCTCTTACAGCTGATATAAACTTGGCCATTCTGGTTATTTTGATGTAAGTTTCAGCCTTCTAGCATCTGTGGTTCCCAAGATATGGCAATTTTATGAAAAAGTGACTTCGGTTGCCATAGAAACGCCCTGGGGGACCGTAAGACATTGTTATTTTCTAAAAAATTTTTCATATTTTTGTTTCTATTGGTCACCTACAACTTTCTGGAAAGTTCAAAGCTTCTAGCTAAAAAAATTTTTTTAAGCCCAAATTTGGCCCAGTCTATTGAGCATGTTAATTCATCATTGGATAAGGTCAGTGTTGATGGAAAAAATATACGATTACAACTGATAATACACTTACATTAACTGGTAAAAATAACGGATTTGCAATTTTATTCCAAACAATGTTGATTAAAAAATACTTAAATACCATTGCTCAATTTATCAACAACAACTATGAGCTCAAAAACTAAATATGAAACAGTTGATGACAGATGTTGTAGCCCTAGTTGATATTATCAGATATCGGGGATAAACCATCGTGCATTCAAAACATATTTGAAAGAAGTTGGCAGTGAGTATGAAGATGCAATTTATTTCTTAAAAGTCAGATGACTCAGCAGACCAGGAATTTTGAATAGATTTCAATTGCTGTAGTCTGGAATAAAACAGCCTATGCCAAACAAAAACCAAAATGTAAACTTTTTAGAAAATGGAAAATGATTAAAAGATTTGTCCTTCATAATAGATATCACCGAAATGTTAGCTAACCTTAATTTGCAATCACAAGGAAAAGACCAACTTTGCTGCTCAATGTTTGAGCGAATAACAAGTTTTACAAAGAAATTAGAACTTCTAATATTCCAACTGAAAGCTGGAAGAATTACACATTTTCAAGATTTTGCAGGGTCTTAGAAAGCGTAAACGAATCTGATATGCAGTGTGACGAAAACCGCTCCAACACAGGTTGTAACAGGCTAGCCAAGTTCATGATGGGACGAACCTGTCATAGACAGTATTGGGCAAAGTGGAGTGCCTTCTTTGTGTGTTTTCGGCAAACCACACATTCGAGGTCTTTGCGATCCAGTTGGTCGTATTGCGTCATATATCCACTTCGGCATGTGATCGGCTTTGACTAAGTCAAGCAATTCAATGATGGCTGTGTTGTCATTGCTGGAGACTGGACCAAGTCTTCTAAATTTCGATTGATCATCAAGTATCTTGTTCATTTCTTCGACGTAGTCGCTTTTGTTTAAAAGGACAACGCCGGAGCCTTTGTCGGGTTTGGTGACAATGATATCATCATTCTTTCGTAACCGGTTGATTGCACGACAGCACTCTTTGTGCATTGTGAAGTCACGTGAGTCTATCGTGCTAATATTCTTCCATTAAGGAGGCCAAAATGGAAGAACAAAAACGAGCGATTGCTTGCTTTACTCAGACGTGACCGTTTCGGCAATGCTCTCGGTGATACTACTAGGCATGTTCTGAATCTTTCAGATTATGTTTTGTCTGACACTGAAAGGTTCGTGCTGTCGCATGGTCTTAACTTTGGGTTGCCACCCAGGCATCTGTGCAAAGAACAAATCTTCGCCGAATTTGAGTCACTGTGGGCACAGCTTTTACATCACAGTGCCAGTTTTGTTGAACAACGCACTGCTTTGAAAACCCGACTCGCCGACCTTGCTCATTTGTACAGTGACAGCACGATAGACTCACGTGACTTCACAATGCACAAAGAGTGCTGTCGTGCAATCAACCGGTTACGAAAGAATGATGATATCATTGTCACCAAACCCGACAAAGGCTCCGGCGTTGTCCTTTTAAACAAAAGCGACTACGTCGATAAAATGAACAAGATACTTAATGATCAATCGAAATTTAGAAGACTTGGTCCAGTCTCCAGCAATGACAACACAGCCATCATTGAATCGCGCCTTCAAAAGCAGTTGCTTGACTTAGTCAAAGCCGATCACATGCCGAAGTGGATATATGACGCAATACGACCACCTGGATCGCAAAGACCTCGAATGTGTGGTTTGCCGAAAACACACAAAGAAGGCACTCCACTTCGCCCAATACTGTCTATGACAGGTTCGTCCCATCATGAACTTGGCAAGTGGTTGGCTAGCCTATTACAACCTGTGTTGGAGCGGTTTTCGTCACACTGCATATCAGATTCGTTTACGCTTTCTAAGACCCTGCAAAATCTTGACATCGACCCTAATGTCTTCATGTGTTCTTTTGATGTATCCAGCTTGTTCACCAACGTTCCCCTTGATGAAACCATCAAAATTTGTTCGGAAGCCCTCTACGACCAGTCTAATTCCCGACCAGTCATTCCAAAGGACGTGTTTGTTGAATTTATGAAGAGCGCTACATCCTCAGTTGAGTTCAGCTTCAATATCACCATGTACAAGCAAACAGATGGAGTAGCTATGGGATCACCACTTGGTCCGGCTTTGGCCAACATCTTTGTTGGATATTATGAAGAAATGTTATTTTCTCAAACGCAAAAGCCTCCAACATACTTCCGATATGTTGACGACACTTTTGCCATCTTCGATCACGAAACTGAAGCAGATGAATTTCTGACCAAACTTAACTGCCTTCATCCATCCTTCAAGTTCACCTTTGAAAAAGAGAAAGGGAAATGTCTACCGTTTCTTGATGTCTACGTCGAAAGAACAGATGTTGGCTTGGAGACCAGTGTATACCGGAAACCCACTTTCACTGGCCAGTATTTGCGTTGGGAGTCCTTTAGTCCTCTCAAACGCAAAATAAGTCTAATATCTACATTGGTGCATCGAGCTCTAATGATTTGCACCAAGCGTAGACTCAATGAAGAAATAGAACGGATCAAGAAGATATTACTGGACAATGGCTATCCTAAAAACATCATCAACACTCAAATCATCAAGAAAATTGCTCAGTTCTCCACCATTAAGCAATTTGGCCCTGAAAAGTATCCTGTGTACTTGAGGGTCCCTTGGATAGGTAAGCCATCTACAAACTTAGAAAAAGAAGTCAAAACCGCCGTGGAAAGCTGTTATGGTTCCGTCAGCACCCGCTTGGTCTTTACGTCTAAGCGCATGCTGCCTGTGGCCCGCAAGGATGTTCTACCTGCCATTCAGAAAAGTTTTGTCATATATGAATACAAGTGCCACTGTGATAGTCGGTACGTAGGGCGAACATCTCAACGACTACAGGATCGCATCAAGCAGCATGTTCCGCAATGGTTAAGACAGCAATTGACTCGTCCACGCCGATCTCAGCCACACAGATCGTGCAAACGAACCGACACCAAACCGGATTGTGACTCCGCCATTGGTCAGCATCTTTTGGATAATGATCGATGCGCATTAAACTATGATGATAAGCGGTTTTCAATCCTCGCCGCAGCGCGCAGCTCTTTCCATCTTAATCTTTAGAGGCTACTTATATCAAGACCCGACGCCCGGTGTTATGCAGACAGAAAAAGTTTGTTTACACTCTCAAACTCTTTCGATAATCGTGGCATTTGGCCTCCTGCTGCGCCTTCTCTAACTTTCGCAATTGCAAAATCTTTCTTTCGCGCGCTTAGCAATACAAACGCTATCATTGGCTTGTCTTGATTACGTAACATCCAAATTATTCACATAAAAGACTTATTCACTCTAGATCTTGCCTTTTGACGCGATACCGCCACTGATGAGAGCGTCATGAAAAGCTTATGGCTCAAACAGCTTTTTTCAAAGCTATATTAAGTTTTGACTGATGTACCTTAAAAGCTTATTTCCTTAGCATCATCTTGCGACCATTTCTAAAGAAATTGATAGAAAATAAAATCTGTAGTGATCTTTGAGGTGAGGGTACTACTTTAATTTCGAAGACAACTCAGCCCCAGTTGGGGGGTTAATTTGCATAAAATTTGCGTATTTAAAAAAAAATTTTTTTTGTTTTTATTATATTTGAAATCCTCAAGAAATGTAGATTTCAACGATATATAACACTTAATGTAGAAGTAAACAGATGAGTAATGATTTACAAACAAACTTAGGGTATTTTATGATGATTAATTATGATTGATTATGACAAATTATAACAGTTTTTCGCGCTGCCATCTTAAAGACATTTTTTTTCGCTATTCACGCGGGAGCAAAAGAGTTAAATGCACTTGTTATGGTATAAAGAGTTTCTATGACGTATCTCAACAATTCTTTTGGTGTGACAAAAAAGAGCTTTACTATTGATAGCAATCATTGACTACATAATCCAAAAGCAATCGCTACGTCTTCCCTTTGGAGGACAAGCCCTTCATTTGCAAGAAATTATCCAGCAGAAACACCAAAAATGTCAGAATGTCTTTTATTTTGCAATTAATTGAAAATTTAAGATAAAACCCTACACAACAGATGTAAAATTAGGATCTATAGTAAAAATGAATAGAAAAATCACTTTCAAATAGGTCATCTGAAAAAAAGTGTTCAAATTGAAAAAAACAAAAACAGAGATCGGTGTGACCATATTAAGCAAAGAAATTGTTTG
Source organism: Trididemnum clinides (assembly GCA_963675345.1). Taxonomy (NCBI): domain Eukaryota; kingdom Metazoa; phylum Chordata; class Ascidiacea; order Aplousobranchia; family Didemnidae; genus Trididemnum; species Trididemnum clinides. Next base: position 36,423,807 of record OY776295.1, read on the forward strand.
CGAAAGATCTTTTAGGAAAAAAGCATTAGAAAAAGCGCCTGAATTACGAAATCAAAATGTTGTCGTTCTTGTACATGTTGAAAATACACAAAAATCTTGTTGGTGGTACAAAATTTTAATATAGCTTTGAAAAAAGCAGCTTGAATGTTGAAAATATTGTAGCCTTAGTTGGTATTAGGTAGGACGTCATTAGAACTGAAATTGTGACTGAAAATTTTGCATGGGAAAGCAAATTTTTCGAAATTTAATTAAAATTCTCGTTTTACTGGTTTTTACACTTTTTGAGAAAATGAAAAAAAAAGTCAAAGATACATTATGTAAACGGCATCAATTGCTTTGTGTATTAAAACAATTATGCGCTCGCTACCGTTTTTTTGAGCCTGAAAGTTGTTCCTCTCTGTCACCTTGAAAAATTGATTTCGGGTTACGAAGTATTTGGGAACTTAAATCTTTAAATACCAGGAAAACCAAGCAACCCGGACACCATGCAATCAGCAGTTTTTAAGGAATTAGGGAAAGTCGAGTGCTGGCCTTGTTTAAGAAAAAAATGGCTTCCCTCTGTTGAAGAATGCAATTTTTCGAAAAAATTGTCTTTGATTGTGACGTCATCAACCCTATGACGCTTATCCATTTTGGTGATCAATCGCATCAAGTTTTGTGTTTGTGCGTCCAGTAGTTTCAGAAGTTAAAGCGCACATACGCGTGTACATACGCACCTTTAAAACTTTGCCTCTCGCATGGAAGGTGGCGAGAATCTGACGCCACCAAACTCTCAGAATAATCACCCTGGTGTAGTGATCAAACACGCCCAGTTTGAAGTTTGCACCCCAGCAGTGTTCGATCAGTTAACAAAAATAAACAAAAATTAAAAGAAAGAAAAAATCCTACGTTTTATATATAAATGTAGAAATGCAATTCTGTGTGTGTGTGTGTGTGTGTGTGTGTGTGTGTGTGTGTGTGTGTGTGTGTGTGTGTGTGTGTGTGTGTGTGTGTGTGTGCACTTTGACTCCCCCGAAATTACCGGTCGTACCAAAATGAAGCTTGAAGCGACTGATCTCCATTCTGGGATGAACGTAATGAGCGGGGGTGACGTCATACTTGAGGAAACCTTTTTTGATTCTCATTTATTGATTGAGGAAAGCAGATTTTTGCTTAAACGAAACAACCACCCGACTTACCCATTTCAAGAAATATTTCCCGTATGGGAACTATAATGACTTCATAATTAATGATTATTGCAGAATTTGTTTTCTGAATTTTCTCAAAAAATGCTGATGGTAAAAACGCCGTCAAAAGTTTTTTTCCGGAGGTATAGCGCTTCCAACAACGATGATTTTTTAATAACCTAAGCTTTATCAACGATGCAATAAACGATTAAGCATTTGGTAGGAAAAACTTTGCCTTTGCTTTGTTGTTTGTAACGCACTAACGTTTGCCCCGTTCGCGCGTTGTTATTGTTGTCACATTTAACCCCTTCCGAAGAATGGGAGCATGGCGGAAGACTACGGAGCCCCAGAAGCCGGATAACTCCTAAGGGCCTGTACCAGAGGTTGTAGTACAAGCCTGGCTCTCAGACGATTCTTACTGCTATCAACTTCTCTAAGGCTACCCACCTTGTCTGGTGTTCTGCTTTTTTCACAAACTCATTTTGGCTGGTCTCCCTCCTTGCTTTGCTTGCTGGACTCAGTCTTTCCATTCTAATAGGCGCGCTTACGTGGTTTTTTAAAATTACAAAAGTCGCTCCTTTCGAGTCCATCGAGGTGCTCCACAAGAATCCGTTCTTGGCCCTGTATTTTTTTCTATTTTCATTAATAATCTTCCTGTTTCTCTGCCTTCTTCCGTCAGCTGTTCTCTTTATGCTAACGATTTGGCCATTTGGTCCTTCTCCCCCTCAGTCCCTGCTTCGGGAGAAGCTGCACAAGGAGCTCTAATACGACTGGAGCGCTGGTCTGAGTATTAGTGTCTTTCTTTCAATTCGAACAAATGTGAGGCCTCCTTCTTCTCGGTGGATCTCCACCAAGCTAACCTCCAGCCTCGCTTCCTTTTTCTGAATTCCCCTCTCCGTTTCAATCCCACTCAAAACTTTTCTTGGGGTTACCTTCGATCGCACTCTTTCCTTTTCTAAACATGTATCTTCGCTAAAGGCAGCGTACTTCCCTTTTCTCAAGGCCTTACGCTGTATCTCTGCTTCCTCAGGGGGCCCCTTTAAGGAGTCTTTCTCTCTTCTGTATAAAGTTTTTCTTCGGGCCCTTCTCACTTATGCTTTACCAGGATGATTTCCTTTCCTTAGCATTACCAACGTTACCAAATTGGAACGCTTTTACCAAGTGGACAGTCGCACCATCACCAGATGCCTCTTGTCCTTTTCTACTCCAACTCTTCTCTCTGAGGCGTTTCTACCTCCTCCACGAATCATCCTGAGTTTCTTCGCCCTGTCTTCTTATGAGCGGGCCCATAGTCTCCCAACCTCTTTTCGCATTTCAGTTCTGGCCAGACTTGGAGTGAAACCAATACTCCTCAGATCCTTCTGGAGAATTTTTTGCTTCCACTCACCCGCTCATCCTTTCTACTACTTCACCTAGGGAGGTTCCTTTGCATGCTCTCCCTCGCCTCTTTGAAACTTTGAGTTTTTATCCGCACGCACTTAATGAGGAAAAGCGTAAAATTTTGTGAAATTGTTGACTGTTCGCGAGGGCAATCTTAATTTTGGATCAGAAAACTCGCTATTAGAGCCTTAGAGGGGGGCATAGTTATTGAAATTTAAAGTTTGATAGGAAATTATTCAAATGAAACCTCAAGCCCTAAGTCAATTTGTACAGATGGAAAAAAAATTTTGCATGAAAATGGGATATTAGACCAACGAGGCGATGGCATGCATTGCAGTTAGGTAAAGATTTGACCTTTTGTGTCTCGTTCCGGTACCAACCAAGAAAGTTGGGGTCACAGATATCATTACGAAGAGGTAGGAGCTAGTCATAAAATAAGCCAAACAAGCCATCAAATAATTTATTTCTGTAATTGTAAAACAAAAGCTATTGCGTAACCCACCATCAACTTTGATTTTGCGCCTTCATACTGATCAAAAGAAACGAATAGAATTTGTGAAATAATAAAAAGTTTGTGAGCAAACCAATATAAATTACAATGATTAGGATAAGAGGTACAAGGACAGTGGCTCAATTTACACCAGCATTTTGTTGCTGCTCTCAGAAATCGTATTTTGGTAAAGCCGCCCAGCTGGATAAACCGATATTTTCTAACTCGACAAAACTGATTGGTAGCCCTGTCGAGCAATGCCGGCTGGTGCTTAATAAAGGGTTGCTCATCTGTTTGTTTGATTTACTTACGTATGGAAAAAAAGATCCCCCTTTCTAAGATCTAGTATCCTTCACCAGAAATATAAATTGTTCTGCGTAGTGCATATTTGAATTTCTAAAAATACATCATTCTCCTAATATCTTTTTTCGGAGTATGCTAAGCGAAAACATTTTGCAAGAAAGCTTTCTATTCTAAATGTCTTTACTTGTTTTTAACAAGGGATTTTGCAATTTTAAGACGGGGTTCGATCGAGCCTCTATAAAACTGGCAGTTACACTTAACCAGACTTCAGTTGAGGCAGAGGACTACAAATTAAAAATAAGTTACGTGACATTTGACTTGTGCTGAAAGAGCAGTTGTGCGCTTCTTAAAGCGCACAACTGCTCCTCGGTATAATAAAACAAAATGAGAGAGAGTTGAGCGCACGACCATCATTGCTTTTTGCATGAAAGATCATTGCTACCAACGAAATCGGCGTATTAAAACCATTTTATGGCTTCACTTATTTTGGCCAATGCAGTGAAAATCTCAAAGGATAAGAGTCCAAAAAATTTAATGAAATACCTTTACCAAAAGTGACAGCTCCAATCCACAAACTGCTCTGATGTTGTAAGGTACTACGAAAGGAAAAAAATCAAAACATAAATCGCTTTAACTCTCTATTAATTCCTGGGGTCCAGAATAGGAAGAAGAGTATATACTTTTCTCCGATTGATTTCTTGCAAACCTAAACCTCCCCAAGGATAATATGAAAATTAGTTTCTATCAGTAACCCCCAATTTGTGTCAATTTTACTTTTACAAGTAAGTAGGGTAAAAAGTTCAAAGTACGTTATTCTGTTTGTGACTTTTTGGGTCCATTGCACCGCAAATCCTTAAATCAATTGTTCGAATGCAATTCGCATGATGGGTTGTTGTGATGGCGTCAATGCTTTGCGTAAAATTTTGGTGTCTTCAACTTGTGATGCAACCAATCCCTACAATTTGAATAACCAAATTTACACAGAAAAAGACAAGATACAACAAAATGGCATCTTGATGAGCTTGTGGTTTGAACATTGACTGACCAACGGAAAAATTCTAGCCTTGTCATCACACTCGATAATTTTTACTGCGTAAATTAGCTGAGCAGTTAAAGATTAAATAAATTACATCGCACTGTAATCAGATAAAAGCAATGAAAGTCGATTTATTTAAATCAATTTACGTTGCAAAAGTAAATTCGTCCTAAAACGTTCTGAAAGGCATCTTGCTTTATCTTTAAGCAACTAAAACTCAAACTTCCTGCATATAATTGTTGATACTATGCTTTATTATCACTCAGCATTGATTTGCCGTAACAGCATCGTGAAGCGAATTCTTTTAGTTCATCTCGCTTTGGTGCAAAACCTTCTCTTGTGACAAGTTGTAAAGTGTTTATACCGTTTGAACAACCTGTAGTTTACTTTGTAACTGCGGCTTAAATCAACTAAAAACTTGCCCAATCCTATTTCATTCTGTGTCGATTATTTTGAGAGTAATTAGCAGTTTATATCGTTTATGCTCCCGGCGCTCACGTGTGATTTGCGCTAAAAAAACAACCTGTCTAATCGCTTTTTGAATAAATGTGATTCTAAATGAGCTTGTTGCTTGAAATCGCTTTGTCAGCTAATGCAGATTCAATAATAGCAAAAGCTAGTTGTCAAGTCACTTCCTGCAGTTTTTACGTCACAGCATGAGCATGATTAGCTAGAAAAGAGGGCGGTAGCTCTATTGTTTGTCACGTGTCCGTTTACAAAACAAACTTTAGAAACTGAGATATTTTGACCTCTGACAACGTGAAGTAAGATTCGGAACAGTTATTTGTTATCGTCACTTACCACGAAAGCTTATTTTCTATTCGACACAGCAGAATTTTTACAAATCAAAATGTCGATTGTAATTTTGAAACAGTTAACACTGATAAAAGTGAGAGCATTAATTTAATTTGTCAAGTTCTGTAAAAAAGATATAGTCAAAGGACCAAGAAAGTTTTCTCAGCACCTATCAACCATTTTCTAACCTTTTTAAATTGTTCATGTTCATTATACATGTTTATTTCTTATTGGCAGTTCAGTATCGCGAAATTATGATATTTACGCTATTTGTGGTTTTGTTTTGTTGAGGTGGGCATCCACTTCTTCAAAAGTAGAGTCGCCATAGTTACTTGCTTAAAATAGTTAACGATGCAACCGTTACTCATTACTTAACTAAAATTGTAGCGCTCTACAGCTACTTTGGGGAGAGGGTAGCAGACGCTACTTGATACTTCAAGCTCAAATTTTGTATTGTTCAAAATGCAAGATGTTACCATAATCCTTTTACTCGGTATACACGCTTCACAATAGATATACCTTGCCTAAAAGTATATTGATTCTTATTCTAGTACTTATTATAACTCAAAGCGGTTGTTTAGATGTATTGGGCAATGGTTCTACTGTACTGTATATTCGCGTCCGGAATCTCGATCGCATAAAAACGACTTTGTTTGAAGTTACCAAATAAAAAATCACGATTCTACATTTTTCAAATGTTCAAAAAAATGTAAACACATGACGTCACGCTACAGGAGGCGCAGGTATTCCATGTCGTACTAGACATTATCCTATACCAAATATTTTACTAGCCGGCACTGCTGACGCTGCCGTAAGGACCCCCATTAGTTGTGCCAAATTAAAGAATATCGGTGAAGCCGGCTTCAACCAACAGATAGTTGTGAAGACAGTAATAAAAATTTTTTTATTGAGGTAGCCAAAAATCGTTTCGAAACAAAATTACTGTTTGTGGAAAGGGAATCAATTAAAAAACATTGGGTATTGTGCATAACCGCTACATGTCTCCAAGTTTCTCAGATTTTTTGGCAACATCTTACTTGTCCTGTTTTCAGCATAAGCATCCCTAAACTTAACTAAGTTTTATTTGTTAAACTGAGCAAAAGCTTGAAAGTATGTCAAAGTTTTGGAGGAGCGCCAGTAGTATAGCATGGCTCAATTGGCACGGATTGCGGCGGAGCGGACGTCGGAGTACCTCCACACAGCTCCTAAAGGCCTATGTGAGGAAGCTAACCCTAGGGATAATCCTAACCTTAGGTCTAATCCCGGGATGTCCAACCCATTTTGCTGATGGGTCAAATTTTTAGTTTAAGTATATCTACCGGGCCACAGTGTAATGATAATAATCTATTACTATCATCAAAATGTAGTAAAAGTTCACTTACCAAAGAAGTAAGTAATGCGATTTTTGGCACTGCCTCCCTTTTATGATGTTCTCAATATCTACTTTTATGGTACTAGTTTTTATTCTAATAATGTTACTTAAATGGCTATCACTTAAGCTATTTCTTTCAGGAGCATTAATGTTTTTCATGCACGAAAAGAATTGTTAACAACAGTATGTGCTACTCCATATGCACAATCTTTTTCTAGCTAAATGAACAATTTGATCAAATTCATTGAAAGACTGCAATTCTTTGTAAAATTCAAGAAGGGCATATGCTCTATGGTAAGTTTTCAAAAATTCTCTATTTGGAAACTCAATTGATTTTGCTGGTGTTTGGATGGTGCTTCCAATATAATTCAATGAAATTGGATTCCACATAAAAAATGAAAATTTGGTTTCTATCTTTCTGAAGTCAGAAAATCTGTTTGCAAAATCTTCTAACAAAGCTTCACATAATTTAATTCATTTTTTACAGTTTACAGGAAACTGTTTCGTGTTTTAGATAAATTCTGAAAATGTGTAATTCTTCCAGCTTTCAGTTGGAATATTAGAAGTTCTAATTTCTTTGTAAAACTTGTTATTCGCTCAAACATTGAGCAGCAAAGTTGGTCTTTTCCTTGTGATTGCAAATTAAGGTTAGCTAACATTTCGGTGATATCTATTATGAAGGACAAATCTTTTAATCATTTTCCATTTTCTAAAAAGTTTACATTTTGGTTTTTGTTTGGCATAGGCTGTTTTATTCCAGACTACAGCAATTGAAATCTATTCAAAATTCCTGGTCTGCTGAGTCATCTGACTTTTAAGAAATAAATTGCATCTTCATACTCACTGCCAACTTCTTTCAAATATGTTTTGAATGCACGATGGTTTATCCCCGATATCTGATAATATCAACTAGGGCTACAACATCTGTCATCAACTGTTTCATATTTAGTTTTTGAGCTCATAGTTGTTGTTGATAAATTGAGCAATGGTATTTAAGTATTTTTTAATCAACATTGTTTGGAATAAAATTGCAAATCCGTTATTTTTACCAGTTAATGTAAGTGTATTATCAGTTGTAATCGTATATTTTTTCCATCAACACTGACCTTATCCAATGATGAATTAACATGCTCAATAGACTGGGCCAAATTTGGGCTTAAAAAAATTTTTTTAGCTAGAAGCTTTGAACTTTCCAGAAAGTTGTAGGTGACCAATAGAAACAAAAATATGAAAAATTTTTTAGAAAATAACAATGTCTTACGGTCCCCCAGGGCGTTTCTATGGCAACCGAAGTCACTTTTTCATAAAATTGCCATATCTTGGGAACCACAGATGCTAGAAGGCTGAAACTTACATCAAAATAACCAGAATGGCCAAGTTTATATCAGCTGTAAGAGGAATGTTTCTTCTATTTTGCTCAGATAAAAAGTTATTCGCGAAAAATTGATTTTTTGCACTTGCACTCTTCCTTTTCACTACAAGTCAACAGCAATAACGCAGTGAAATACAATTATTACATGTATTTTTTGTAAAACAAACAACTTCCTTTTTCCTTTATGTTAGTATGATTACCAAACGTTTGATCATACGCAGAATTTCAAAGATAGAAAATCAATAGAGCAAATACAGCTACGGCATAACAACCAAGACTGCAACAGCATCAACTATACCGGAAAAAGAATGACCAATGGACAATAATTTTTGATTTTAGAATTGTTACTAAGACTGCTGTGCAATTGTCTTGTACACTGACTTTTATACAGCACTAGTCCGATTTTGATTGAAGACCAAAGTCCAACATTTCAATTTTAATCCCAATTGTAAGTCACAACAGCAAGTGATTTTTTTGTTACATATTCCGTTGAGGTTGCTGTTGCTCTGAGTTTTTCTCGGACACCTCGAATTACTTGGTAAAGAGCTTGGAGTTCTTCTTCACTTTTAGGAGCTGCTTTGGTGTTGGTCTCTGTAGCTAATCCAAGAGCTCGTTCAGCAGCATCATTTACCACCGGCAAATTTGAGATTGCTTTCTTTGCATGTTGGTAGCTTTCAAGTGTTTCCCATTTTGTAGCTGGTTGTTTCAGAAAACTTGAGTCCAAATCCAAAAGTTGAAATATTGCCCAACTGTCTTGTCCTACAAAATCTTTCAGAGTTTTTCTTCCAAGATTGCTGGAAAAAGGCATCTCTTGCTTTGCAGATGGTAGTGAATTTTCAAACTTCATCATGGTTTTTCTAAGTTGTTGTTTCTCAGCTACATCCAAATTGTCAGAAAAGAGGGAGAATGGGATAAGCCTCTCAGATAAATACCAAAGATGGTTTTCAAATTTTTCACGAGCTCTGACTACAAGTGATAAAAATTGAGCAGGCCAAACTGTATCATTTTTCTTGATGCTTTCTTCTGTTTTTGTTAATTTTTTCAGAAGTTTCAAATCGTTAATTGGAGAATCTTTAGCATTAGTGCTGGTCAGCCAAGGTTCTGTGTAAAAAAGAGCCAAAAATATTGCCAGACTTGTGATCTCTTGAATTTCTTCTTTGGAGTACACTTCCTGTAACTGGTCTCGGTAAAGTGCAATTTTTATAGTGTACAAGGTTTTCGCCATCCAGCGAGCATGATGAATGGCTCCTGGAGCTTTCACTCTGATGTCACCCGGATCTGTGCTTCCAAGAAACAACAGAGTCAAAGAGGCTAACTCACGATAATCGTGACGTAATGTTTGACCATCATTTTTCTCCAGTCATTGCTGAAGAAAGGCACTTGTTTCCTGTACCATGCTTGCCAAATATCTGTTTGTCTGTGACATTTGTATGGAAGAGCATTTTACTTTGTCCAAATCACCCCAAATTGCAATCAGTTTTTTAAACGATGCTTGTGTTGGTCCTGTGGTGGGGCCATATACTTTTCTGTAGGCTGCTCCACACATTAGTTCAAAAATATGATGCCGACATGCTAGCTGAAGAAGAGGTTTTGCTAACATTTCTTCCAGTCTCACTACTATGCCGTGCCTGATGCCAGTATTCACAGAGGTAGTATCAAATACGAAAGCAGCTACATTGGCATGCTTGATGTTTTTCTCATTTAAGACCTGAAAACAAAACCACCATTAACTGTTGAAATATTGCTAGTAGCATTACTATAGCCTAATGATCATCGAGTCAGTTTATCACATGGCAAAAGAGAAACACTAACCTTTAGAATTTCTTCTGCTTCCTTTGCTGCTGTTGGTGGACCATCCACTTTAAATGCAGAAAGCAATATTTCTTGGCCATCTGTACCTAGAAAACACAACACATTAATATACAATGATGAAAAGTGTAGGAGTAATGTAAGGTGCCATAACACTCTATACCTGTAAGCAGTACAGCAACTCTTTCCACATCATTTGCTACATGAGTCAAAGCTTTTATTGGCTTTCCATCCCAGTGGAGAGCGAATCGTTTTTGATTGACATCTCCCAGCTGGCTTTGAACAATATCTTCGGCTGTAGACTTTCTAACGTTTGCTTTTCTTCTTCTTGTTGTATTAACTGACAGATTCAACTGATTTAAATTTTTTCCTTCTGATGTTTGAAAGGCAGCTGCCAATTCTGTTAGAGCCCTGTTGGATAGTCCATATTTATCCGCAACTAAGTAGGCTGTATTAGGAATTCCTTCACTTTTTTCAGCTTTTGAAGTTGATGGTTGTGTATTGCTGGTGCTGCCTGTAGGAATGAATTCTTGTTCATCCGAAACACTCTCAGACTCTGATTCGCTGGAAGTCATTGTGGCTGTTGCTGTTGGAAATAGTGATGAGCTACTTTTAGCTGATGGTTTAGCTTTGAGAGCTTGGTCGTCTCTTTGAGATCTTCTCCTTTTTGCAGCAAGCTTCATATCCTTGTTACCTAGTGTGGCAGTTCTGCTTTCTCCGCGGACTTTTTCCAGGTACAGCCAATCCTCTTTATGCCTCTGATCTCCTTTTTCTTGTTGTTTCCATTTTTGAAGTTGTGATTCATAACTTGGTTGGACTGCCCAAAACGTTTGTTTCATCTGGGAAATGAATCCTTCTCTGTTAGTTTCCTCTGCTTTCGTTTTTCTATTTCTATGGCTTTTTCGACGTTTATATTCATCAACATGATGCAATACCATTTTTTCCATTGCTTGATTGGTTTTTGTTGGTATTCCGGTGTTAGCCCACCAGTCCTTTACATCTTGCACAACCAGCTTTATAGCATCCTTGGTGGAAGACTGCAGTTTTGAAGTACTCTGAAGATATCTGTGATAACCGTGAAATTGAAGAAAAACTTGTCTACATGTTGGTGGATAGGCTCCAGCAAATTTGAGCCTATCAGATGATGTTATCAAGGGTGGACTTTGGTCAAGCAGCCATAAGTTAGTCTTAGCTTTAGTATCCATGATTCTCAGCTGCTGCAAAATCAGATGCTGAATATCACAAGTTTATTCTATTTTCTATATCATAACCTATAACAAAACAGGTAAAAATAATTGATGATCTAGGCTATACTACAGCGTAAACCACTTCATTAACTTGTTTCAATAACTGGAATGGTTAAATATTTTGCCATTAAGCTGTTTAGCTCTGATGCAGGAGCAGATGTAGTCACCAGTACATTGAAACTTTCACTACTACCTGTAATTTATGCCAAAAGTGAAATAATGAAGAATTATTTATACTACATAATATTACATTGATGCAACTAATCATTATAGGCCTTTCGCTTGACCCCAAAATCAGTTTTTCGCGAATAACTTTTTATCTGAGCAAAATAGAAGAAACATTCCTCTTACAGCTGATATAAACTTGGCCATTCTGGTTATTTTGATGTAAGTTTCAGCCTTCTAGCATCTGTGGTTCCCAAGATATGGCAATTTTATGAAAAAGTGACTTCGGTTGCCATAGAAACGCCCTGGGGGACCGTAAGACATTATTATTTTCTAAAAATTTTTTCATATTTTTGTTTCTATTGGTCACCTACAACTTTCTGGAAAGTTCAAACAAAATTGGTAAACTTTACCAAATTTGGCCCAGTCTAATGCTCAAGTACATCCTTGGCAGTTGTTGTATCCTTCACATGACACAAGTCCAGCGTTTCTTTAATGATATTAAACTGGCATCCATTCCTCTAATAACAATAACTAGTTGTGCAGTGTCACTTTCATCAGTACTGTTGTCCCAATGCTAAATTGCAATAAACACATTCAGATAATTGAGTCTGCAATGTATTGACAATACTAGCAGCTAAGTCATCAATTCTTATACCAATCGTTTGATGTGTCAGACCCGTATCCTTGACTAAGTTTACCTTCTCGGGACAATATTAGCCAAAAGCAATTACAATGATTTCCTTTAATTGCCCGTCAATCAGTGGGTGACCCTTCTGAGCCAGTTTATGAGCTATTGGATAACCAACTTTTTTAAGTGCATCAGTTTTCCCAGCACATTTTTTGAGAGCGTTTTGTTATGATCCAGCAGTGGTAGGCAGTAACTAGTTACAGTCGTCACTCGTTACTTCTTGAGTAACGACAACGGCAACGCCGTCATATTTGCAAGGAGGTAACGAAAGCAGTAACGAAATTACTTTATAGGATGGTTGCACGCACTTGATCAAACGTCATCAAAATGCGCTTTTGAAAAAAGTGGCTGACCAGTTGCAGTGATTTTGCATTGAATTGAATAGGAATATGTTCTTAAACTAAACAGACCTGGATCCGTTAAATTCATCAAGTGCTGGAAAACATATCAAAGTTATGGGAGGGCGCCAAGGTGATTAATAAGTATTTTCAGAATTAAGCCATTAAATATTAGGATCGCTACTTGGACGTTTTCGTAAGTGTAGGCAAATTTGTATGAGCAAACGCCTCTGACTGCGCGCATGTTTCTTGGCCCTGACATCAAACCCAGCCATGAAAAGACCAAACTAACTCAAAATGAAGCATTCATTGTGAAGTTGTTGCAATAGCAGGACCTCCATGAATAATGTCGAAGTTAACGACGTTGAATCAGGTGACTGCGCCGGCTTCGCCCAATTTCTAATAAAATTGCTTCAACGTTTAGATCATATGTAGCTCGACACAAATATTTGGTTGCAAAAGATTAAACAGAATAATCTTTATTCCTTTTCTTGTTTGGGGGGTATCACAAAGTGTTTTGCTTGATGTTGGCTACATTTCAAAATTTTTGGAGGCTTCATTTTTAGATGAATGTTTCTGAACATTTTGATGGATATTGCCAAAGATTCATGCAATCGTGAAAGAATAGTTAAAGCGTACTAACGACTTAGGTCTAGTAGAAATTGCAATTTTGTGAAATGTAAGCACCAAAATTTTGAATGTTTTAAACCAGTGAGCTGCATTTCATAAACGTTTAGAGACTTCATTTTTGATAAATGTTTTCAAAAACGTAAACAGAAGATACCATAGAACCATGCTTGTGAGGAAAAGTAGTCAAAATGTAATCTAAGCCAGTGATTTTCAACCTGTGTTCCGCGCAAGATCGTCAGCCGTTCCGCAAAAATTCATTTGTTTTGCACATATGACGTAAAGAGCGTAATTAACTTTCATATGAGCACTATTGCCATTGTGGTGACGTTTTGTTGCGCAATAATGCAGTAATTCAGTCAAGATGATTACTGTTTTAAATGCAGAGCTGAGCACCGCAAATTTACACCCAATTTCGTAAAACTGCAAGAAATGTTCCGCAAATCCGCAAGTTTGCGGTAACTTTTCGCACTTCCGCAAACGCAAATGCACATTGCACTTCCGCAATCTTAAACCGCAATATTTACTGTTATTTTGTCTTCTCGTAATGATCTTTATTTTTGGAGGTCAAATTTTACCGTCAACCAGACGTTGACCTCCAAAAAAAAAAGGTCATCAACACCCGGACGTTAACCTCCAACCTAGGAAATAAAGTCGTCCACTTCTCAAAGGGATTTTACAGCGGAACATGCAACACTGCTTATTGTTTTGCGAATTTGCGGTAAATTTCAGTTTTTCATCGCAAATTCGCAAATATTTGCGGTAGTGAATTAGGTTCGCAAATTCGCAAATAGAAACGGGAGTCTGCAATTCGCGACCCGATTTGCGGAAGTGCCCACTTCTGTTTAAATGCAATCACTGTTTGTTTGCCTTAGCTAGTAAGCTAGTAGTTAGTTTTGTAGCAATATTGATGTAGGTATATTTTACAACAAAATCTTTATATTTTCATCTTAGTATTAAAACAAAATAAAAACATTGCGGAGTGCAGATGGATAAGTACTTAAAAAGAAAGAGTGTAAACGAAAATGAAAAGATTATTTATGAAAAGAAATCAAAAACAGTTATGAGACAATATAGTGATAGTTATATTTCGTTTGGATTTACTTTTACCGATAATCCGACTGCCCCGGTCCCATTATGCTTGGTATGTACAAAAGAACTATCTAACAGCGCCATGGTTCCAGCCAAGCTGCAACGACACCTCGATACCAATCACCCAACTCTTAAAAACAAGAACATGACTTATTTTCGTCGCCTTCTTGAAGTAACAAAAAAGAAGTAAATTTCATGAGACGAGCAACAACAATATCAGAGAAAGCTCTTTAAAGTGAGTTATCGTGTCGCTGAGCTCATAGCTAAAGAAAAACAGCCACATACATTAGCAGAGAAAGTTATTCTACCGGCTTGCAAGATTATTGTTTGGTTCTAATGCAGTTAAATCCACAGACATCAGTGGACATGCTCAGCTCTTAGCGAATGTGCGCTTTATTGATGGCGATGCGATCAGGATCAGAGAAATTTTTATTTTGCAAGAGGTTGCCTGTTAACACAACAGGAGAAGAAATTTTTCGTGTTCCCTTCGACTACTTTAAAAAAAAGGACTGGAATGAAAGAATTGCAAAAGTATCTGCATAGATGGAGCAGCTGCCATGGTTGGACGTTACAAAGACTTTGTTAGCAGAATTAGAGAGAAACAACGAGATATTGTAGTCACGAACTGTTTTTTGCACCGTGAGACGCTGGTTGCAAAGATTTGCCAGCAGATCTAGCTTCGACACTCAATATTGTGGTAAGTATTGTCAATTTTGTCAAGACAAAACCTCCAAAAAGTGGCATGTTTGCAACTTTTTGTGAAAAAATGGGGCAGATCACACAAATTTGTTGCTTCATACCGAAATCCGTTGGTTATCACGAGGTAAAGTCCTAGCTCGTGTTTAAGCCTAGAGAAATGAACTTATTGTATTTTTGACCAACGAACAACGTGATGAGGCAAAGCTGGTGGCAAATGATGATTGGTGGGTAGAGTAGCATATATGACTGACATCTTTCAACATTTAAATGAACTCAACACTCGAATGCAAGGTCGCAACGAAAATCTTTTGACGAGCACCGACAAAATTGATGGATTTCGCTCAAAAGTGCAACTTTGGAAGCAACATGTGAAAAACTAAAATCTTGAAATGTTCCCTCTTAGCCAGAAATGTGAAGGAAATGTGAACATTGCTTCTCTAAGCGAGACCATACAAAAACATTTAAATATTCTTGAGGAGAAATTATCCTTTTATTTCCCTTCTACAGCCCTCGATTGTTATGATTGGGTCAGAGAACCTTACAGCTCAGAAGCAGAAGTTGACACTACTTTGACTTTGCAGGAGCAAGAAGAATTGACTGAACTAAGACAAGACCGTGGATTAAGATTACGATTTTCCGATCTCCTTTCGAAAGTTTTTGGTTGAAGACTTCCAACGAGTTTTCTAATCTGGCATACAGAGCCATTTCAATTTTGCTTCCATTTTCTACAGCCTATCTTTGTGAGACGAGCTTTTCAGCCATAACAGCCATAAAAGTTAAAAAACGAGAAAGGTTGAGAGCTGTTGAGGAAGAACTACGGGTTTGTCTTTCGTCAGTTCCTGCCCGAATTCCAAGTTTATGCTCTTCAAAGCAGGCCCAAACATCACACTGAAATAACTGAAAATGAGTAAATACCTTAAAATGTGTTTAATTTTTCTTGGTGTTCCGCAAGATTTTTTAAATACAAAAAGTGTTCCGTAGTCGGAAAAAGGCTGAAAAACACTGCTGTAAGCGATAGCCGCATTCTCTTCTCTTAGTTCTGCTGCGGCGCTCTGCGCGGTATCCTTTCTTTCGAGCCTCTTTTCTGTAACCTAGATGCTATTACGTCATAATCCTTTGTCTTCGTCTCGTTTATTTAGGTTAGATTTGATGATTAAGCACGATTTCTTGTTTTCTTTAGGAGTAGTAGTTGGCAATTTATTTCGCTTCTGTTTTTTCAACACATAAAACTCAACAATCAAATAAAAACAATGAGCGAAAACGAATGCAGGTGACGAAACGAATTCACGCTAAACATACCCAAATTTTTTAAGGTTACAATAAAAAGATTATAGAAAGGGGCATGGTCACCGCACCTGACAAAAACATCAAACAAAACAATTGAAATAAAAAAAAGAAACTTAAAAAACAGTCAGCCAAATAAACAAAATTTTACTTCACGTAAAAAACACCCGATAATAGCTAAAAAGAAATATATTCCTCTCAGTGCTAAACTGTTGTTACCCTAACGAGGGGGCTAGCATGTACTACACCTTACCCAAGGGTGACCTGGGAGCAACGACAGTTAAAGAGTTAGCTGCATTAACACTCTAGTCAGAACCCTGTCGCCGGATGCAGTTATAGTCTTATTGCCCAGGACTATGCAATTTGCAGATAAATAGTAGCACGGAAACATTGCTTTTGAATTTTTATGACCTGATTTTAATCACTTGATTGTGGATAATAATTTAAGTAAATCATTGGAAGTGTCCCTGTTTTTTAAACTCAATTAAAGGTTAATCATTTAATCTAATGCATTGACTGAAGTTTCATGGACCTATATCGCAGGTGAATCTTTCTTATTATTATTCTTTATCAGAAAATATTTCGAGAAGCAGTTGTCGCCTGAAGTTGGAGATCGAATATAAAATGATGATTCGCTCCTTTTCAATTGGTAATTCAAAAGTGGTTGGCAGATTCTGAAAAAGAAAAAAAAAACAGCAAATACCTATTTTTTCACTTTTTATCCTACTTTGCGAGCTCGTTTTAAAATTATATCTTTAAGCTTAAAGATTTAAGCAGTAGGTTACCAGTCTTAAAACATAGTACATATTAATCTACTGATTTATAATATATTCTTTAAAGCATTTGATGAACTTGGGAAGTGATTTAATATCTTCGAGTGCTACAAGTAGTTTATTCCATAGCATTGGGCCTCCAAATTTCAGTGTTTGTTGCGTGAGTTTTGTTCTGCTATATTGAGGGCACAATTTAGAATTGGATCGAGTACGAAGAGTGGCTTTCTCGCTAAGAAAGTTAGTATCAAAGATGTTTGAAAAAGCAGGAGGAAGAGATTTATTAAAACATTTCTGCATAAATTTGGCAATTTCAAGTTGTTCAGACTGTTGTATTGTTAGCAGATTGTGTCGTTGAAAAACGTTTCTGTTTTTCTGCTTCTTAGTATTAATTAAATTAATTGTTTTGGCTGAAACTTTTTGCAACTTTTGAATCATAGTTACGTTGCCATGGCATCAGAGTATTACACAGTATTGCACATAGTTATTTATAAGAGAGTGATATAAGGTTAGCAATGAACTTTTATCAAGATACTGTTTTACTGAGTTTTTGCAGCAACCATTGCTTATGTGGCTTCCACGAAAGATGTTCATTAATGGTTAAACCCAAAAACTTGCAAGTGTTTACTCGTTTTAGATGCTTGTTTTTGAATTGAATTGACAACGCAGTAGGTGGAGGAAGACTATTCGGAGTTCTGAACGCAACATATAGAGTTTTATCCAGGACTTTGGAGCAGGTACAAACAGTCCCGTAGCACTCCAACTTCGGGCCCCCCCCCCAAAGTAAGCGCAAGAGCCCCTGCGCACAGGTCATATCACTTTAGAGGTGTAAAATTGAAAAGCTGCATTAAGAAAATACACCACAATTTGTACATAAGTAAACAGGCTAATGTCAGAATAAAGCATGCCGATACCGAAGGTGCAAGTCATAAAAAATTCGGCAACGATGCCAGAGTTCAGTAGGACATTTATGCAGACACTGCGAAACGAAAGCAATGACACTGAAAAACATGAAAAAGTTATAAAAACACAGTATCATTTAAATAGTCTGGAGCGAACCTTTTTGTTCGCAAATGCTGTTATGACATTGTCATAATCAAGAGATCGGGCGCAGTCATTTTCGATTGACAACATGGCTAATGAAGATAGTCTACTATATTTTGCTTTTGTCACCAGGCATCCTTTAACTTCTCAATATAGCTCTTCTGGTGTAATCGAAAGTTTAAATGCTCTTTATTTAGATTTAAAATCTACATAAAATTCACAAAAACTCAACGTTTCGAAAAACTAAAATCAGTTTTTCTTCGTCAGGAGTGACTAAAGTTTAAACACAGACAACGGTTACATAGCAATCAACAGGACGATAAGAAGAAAAAATAAAAATTATGGCAATAAACAAGTGCAGCAGCGACAACTGGCGGTCAAAAATTTATAGATTTGTATAATCCGGGATAAAAGCTGTTAATTTTATCGTTAAAAGAAAAATCAGTTTTGTGTATGTAAAATGATTCTGGAAATTGTAAACCTTGCAACATAATTGGCAAAGCCCAACTAATGGAGATAACAATTTGCATAAAAATTTGGACAAATTGTATAATGGAGAATTTATAAAGGACACAATGGGCCGCATGGGAATATCTTTTTTATGAATTTTGGGTAAACCGTACAACCGGGGTGCTGTGGCATCCGTGCTTCGTAGTTGATAGTATTGCATTTGTGAAATGCGTTGTGACTTAAATAAATTGTAAATAAAGCTGTTCAAACGTCTTTCAATGCATTTTGTTGAATCTCGGTTTAGAATTCTGTAGGTAGATTCGTCATTCAATATATATTGGTGAGACTGGTCGATCATTTAAAACACGACGCAAAGAACATCAAAGGGACGTCAAACCTGATATAATTGCCAAACTAACAAATGAGGAATTAAAAAAGAAATCTGCTCTAGTAAAACACGTTTGCTTAAATGGACACCGGATTGATTGGGAAAGCTCTAAAATTTTAGCTACGGAAAGTGACTATAAGAAAAGACGTTTTTTAGAATCATTTTACATACACAAAACTGATTTTTCTTTTAACGATAAAATTAACAGCTTTTATCCCGGATTATACAAATCTATAAATTTTTGACCGCCAGTTGTCGCTGCTGCACTTGTTTATTGCCATAATTTTTATTTTTTCTCCTTATCGTCCTGTTGATTGCTATGTAACCGTTGTCTGTGTTTAAACTTTAGTCACTCCTGACGAAGAAAAACTGATTTTAGTTTTTCGAAACGTTGAGTTTTTGTGAATTTTATGTAGATTTTAAATCTAAATAAAGAGCATTTAAACTTTCGATTACACCAGAAGAGCTATATTGAGAAGTTGAAGATAGTCTACTGTCTGTCATAGACGTTCTATTAAAAGTTTTGATTAGTTTCAATTTGCTGAAGCTTCTTTCAGCGCTGGCAACAGTCACGGGGCAAGTTAGTAAGATTCGAAGTGCGATGTACACATTCGGATACAATTCAAATAAATGAGTCTTTAGAAGATAGTTCAGAAAGTCTTGAGCCGTATTGAGATTGCGTTTTTTTTGTAAAATTAAAACAAACCGCTGTAGCTCAGCGCTCATTTCATCAGAATCAATGTCACCGAACTTTTTTTGGAACTCTTTACAGCAAGTAAGAAGAGCATTTTCTTGTTGCACAAGCAAAAGTTTGTCTCGTGTGTACAAAAACGAAAAGGCGGAAGAAACCTCACGTAACAAATTAAAGCGCTTCTTTATTGACATAATAGCCTGGTCTACTAATGGATAGAAAAAGTTGCTTTTAAATTTCAGTTCAGGAGTAGCTCGTTGTTCCTCTTCACCTTGGTAATCAAACAATCTTTTTTTTCCACTTCTTGACGGAGGAAAAGAAGGATCAATATCCAATTCCTGTGCTATTTCAACAGCAGATGTTGCGGCACTGTCATAACCCGTTGTGCGATAGTTTTGCAAAAACTTTTCAGTTGCCTGGATTTCCGTTTCCATTGTATGAAGGGAGACTCCATACGATTGAAGAATCTTGCTTGCTTTATTGACTTGGAATAGGATATCATACCAAATAAACACCGACAAAAGAAAACTCCATTTTGATAAATGAGCTATCAACGATTTTGTTTCTGAGGCAGCTCTTCCATCTTTTCTTTCTATGAAAATGGCTTCCAAGTCTTTCAGTGCCAGCAACACCTCTTTTAAATTGTATCGAAGAGGTTTGATGCATTTAATTCTGCTTTCCCAACGAGTATCAGATTGTGACTTTATGGACAGCTCCACATGTTTCTTCAAAATTTCCCAACGCTGAGCAGAGGAAGAAAACAGCACATACAACCTTGTAAGTACTCCAAAAAATGTCAATGCTTCCGTCGATCAATTAGCACTGTCAACAACAACTAAGTTAAGGGTATGGTTTGCACAGGGCACGTAAACAGCTTTGGGATTGATGTCTAGCATTCTTGCTTGGACCCCAGAATGTTTTCCTTTCATGTTAGCACCATTATCATATGACTGACCTCGACAATCAGACAATTCGAGTTGCAGTTCGGTCGCTTTTTCTAAGAAAGCGTCCAACAAGCCTTTCCCAGTACTGTCACTTATTCTCAAGTAGCCAAAAAATGTTTCTTTAACAACAGCAGCTTCTTCATTACATAGTACATAACGGAGAATGACAGACATTTGTTCATGATGTGACATATCTGGAGTGCAGTCCAAAATTATAGAAAAATATTTTGCCAATTTCAATTGCTGTAAATTTTCTTTTTCAACTTCTGTCGCTAGCAATTCAATTAGTTCATTTTGTATGGTAGGACTCAAATAGTGATCTTTAGTGTTTTTATTCTTGATTCTGTCTTGAAGCTCTTTTAGGATCGGATCTCTTCTTGCCAAAAGCTCAAATATACCCAGAAAATTTCCATTGTGAGGAGATCCTAAGACTTCTTCAGATCCTCTAAAAGCAAGATTCCTTTCCGATAGAAACAAGGCAATGTCGATAAGTCTCTCTAAAACATTTCTCCAAAAACGTCTTTCATTGAAAAAAATATTCATCTCGCGTTTGTCGATAGTGGATGAATTTCTTATCCCTTCAGCTAGCAACATCCATTGACTGCAGCATTCTTGGTGGGAAATGCCGTTTTCATGGTCTTTCAGTTTTTTCGAAAAACCCTCCCATGTATTTATACCACTACAAAAGGGGCTTAGTGTTTTTCCAAATAGCTTACAACAAAAGCAAAAAACTTGATCTGATTCCCCAGAATAAACTAGCCACGACCGTGAAACACTTTCACCATTAGGTAACACACGTTTATAATGGTTGGAGGAAAAACGTCGCCTTGGAGTTGTGTTATTATATGGAAAATTCATTATTAGTTGATGTGGTCCACGCTTTACTATATCACATCGTTGAGTATCAGAAATACTTTCAGGCCATTTACATGGGTCATCAGGGATAGGGTTAAATTGAGATTCAGTTATTTTTGATATTGAAGGTTGCGTATTGGCAGGTAAATCACAACTTACATTTTCTGGAAATTCACAATCACTTTGATGCTGATCGTCATAGTCTTCTATTTCTTGTACACTATAGTTTTCTTCATCCCTCTCGGTACTAGTGCCAGGTCTACTCTGCTCAGTAATCTTGAAAAAATCTGTCATCTTGGGCAATTTCGCTACAGCATCTCGAGCAGTGGCTGCTTCTTTTCTCTTTTGAGCACCACTTTTTGAACGTTTCATTCTATACAATGTCAATAAAATACTTTATCTGCACTCTGCAGTGTATATATATTGTCTCGGTATTTATAGCCAAACAGAATTCCAGACCATTCTATGATTGTTGCGTAACAACGGCATTGTTACGTCAATCGAATATTCAAGATTCTACCAGAAAATCAATCGAAATATTCTAGATTCTGCGAGATAAAATGACGTTGCATTCACTTATGATGTCACAAGCCAATTTCTTCCTACAGTTTAAATCGGTTGTAAACAAGTCTGCTGAACTGAAAATAGTCACGTAGCCAAAAAGCAATTTCAGACTAACTTGGGCCCCCAAAGTTGGCCTGGCCCCCCGAATTGGGGGGTTTGGGGGGCGGCTGCTACGTCTCTGGGTACAAATATGCAATTGCTCCGGCTCCAGCTCTGAAGCTCTCTTCTATTACAAAGTAGCTCCAGCTCCAGCTCCGGAGCTCCTTGATACCACTGCTTTGGCTCCATTGGTTAAAAATTTAAGTTCAAGCATGTTTGTGTAATTTGAAGTTTCAAGTTGCTAATTTTTCATTCATTTAATCACACAACTCAATGAATTCAAAACATTTGTTTCTGAAACAGTACACAATTTTAAACACTAAGTTTTCCACAACCATTCGTGCGAAGGAATAGGACACCGGCGCGATGGTGTAGTGGTGAGAGTGTCCGCATCGCAGTCGGTAGGCCTGGGGTTCATTCCCTTAGTCGAGTCATACCAAAAGACAAAAACAAATGGTATCCACAGCTTCCCTGCTTGGCGCTCAGCATAAAAAAGGGATAGTGTGAAGAACAAGCCGGCAAGCTTGCTTGTTGTGTCCTTGGGCAAGGCACTTAACGGGACGCCTTCACCTTTATGTGGCAGACAGGTGGCCCACCCGTACTTTACCAGATTGCAATTGTGAAGTTGCTCACCCAGCATGTCATAAAAAGACGACTCTTGGGTACCCACCAGTGGCAGTCCGTCTTGTTGGTGGTGGGGCTACCAGTCACTCAAGACTGGTTCGAAATGGGCTGCCATCTTTCCCCTAGCCTAATTTCAATTAGGTTGACGGCATGCCGTACCTCCACCCCAAGGAAGAGGAGGGGTAACCACAAACAAACAAGGAATAGGATTGCCTCCAATACGTATTCTTTCATTGAAGTTTTCAGGTCCGAGCGAATAATGCGCAATGCAGAGAATAGCTTCTCCACACTAACTTGTGTTGATGGCAAAGCTGTGACTGTGTATGCTACTTTTTGCAAAATGGCTGGGTAGCGTGAAATTGCATCCATGACAATCACTTTTGATGACCTATCAATGTTTTTCATGTCTGTTAATGCATTGTTGAAGTCCACTTTGAACAGTCGAAGTGGAGATGAATTACTAGCCGCATCTTCTGTGTAAGTTTTGCGGCGCTTTGCCTGCCTGTCAAGTAGCTTTCAAAGTCCTCATCTTCTGACTCTGAGGTAGATGAAAAGCTTTCTTTTCTGCTGCTTTGATTTTCTTCCTCGAACAGGTTTGCACCACATCTTCTTTTCTCATGATGTTTAAGGGAAAGAGCAATTTGGAGTAGAGCAGCTTTCCCTTTTGCACGTTTCTCATCGTTCAATGTCACCCTATACATGGGGTCAACATATACTGCTGCCGGTAACACGTTGTTGTCAAGAAGAACCCTTTCATGGCACTCCATGGATGTTCTCATGGCATCAGCCAAAATATCACCAATTTGAGAAAATTTGAAAATTAATTTTTTCCATTCTTTGAAAAATGACCCTGGTGTCAAATCGGCTGCCTGTAGTTTTTTGGTTGTGAGAAAAGGATGGCGAAGCAAACCCTCCAATTATTTGACTTCATTCCACTGAGCATCAGACAGTGACACATCTGGATGTACGATGTCTATCAAGGCAGGTTTTAGTTCAAGAAGACGTTCCAGCATGAGGTATGTGCTGCCCCATCTGGTTGCTTGGTCCAGAATGGCACCTTTGTTTGTTTTTCTCCTCAAAATTGCATCAATTTTAGGTGACCTGGCAGCTACCACAACTTGGCGAATTTTGCTGATTAGTGAAGCAACATGCCTCACTTTCAACCCATTACGTATTGCCAGCTGCAATGTATGGGCAGCGCATCGCATATGTGTCCGCGTTTTTAACTCGGAATCGTATCTAAAACCCAAGCTAGTTTTTTCTTCTAATGTTGAAATGCCTTCAAGTTCATCTTCATTTTCAGCGACAATATTAATGGAGTCTTCAGATAATTTCTGAACTGCTAGAATCATGTTTGAAGCATTATCTGTCGCTACTGCCAAAACCTGTTGTTTGCTTATCTCAAAGTCCTTTAGAACATCTTCAACCAGTCTCTGGATAAAATCGCTGGAGTGTTGGTTTTCTGTGTCCCTTACTGCCAATGCAAAGATCCTCACTTCATTTTTGGAATCAACAAAGTAAACGTTCAGCGCAAAATAATTTATTCTGTTCCTTGAGCATCCATCCATTTTTAAAAACAAAAATTTATCACGTAACTCTTCTTTTAATTTGTTTTTCTGTTCTTCAGCTTCACACAGAATCAGATTTCTAATGATTGATAATGAAACACCAAGTTTTTCACCCATTTCTCTATGCAAATCTATAAAGCCAGATGAAGAGAAGAGCTTTAGAGGCACTCCATTCTCCACAACCAGTTGAATAAGATGGTGTTTGAATTTTTCTTTTGTCATTGACACAGTAATTTTTTCACTCTGAAAGTATTTTGAAAGCGTCTGTTGCTTGCTTGTACTACGTTTTTGAACAACTGCTTGCTTCTTTGCTTGTTCTTCTTCAACAATAGACTTGAAAATGTCAGGGTGATGCCTTTCAATGTGACGATTCAGATTGAAAAGTTATGATTTTAATTTGGCTCTACAAACATCTCCATTTTTTTCGATTTGACAAACATAACCCTCTCCATCCACTTTCTGGAAATGACTGGCAACAGTACATTTCTTAGTTTCTCTACTCATATTTAGTGGAATAGTAAAACCAACTAAAATTTAGCCTGAAATTCAAATGTTTGGTTCAGCACCCATATAAAAGATCTAATGATGATGTATTAGTAGCCTACTAGAAATCAGTAAAACAAAGTACCGTATAAACTAAATAAAAAATGCACTACTGTACTTAACTTCCTTCATCATAATATGCAACGAAAATGGTACTCATAAAATGTGCTAACAGCAGTAGCAGTCGATTTAAATGCATGGAAACTATAAGCTGGATTAGACTGATCATAAAAGATAGCATCTCAGGAAATGAATCGGAGCTGGGGCTAACTTTCAAACAACTGGCTCCAGCTCCACTTGAATTTCACAAAAAGCTCCAGCTCCGGTTTCAGCTCCTCTGAAAAAGCCTGGTTCCGGGGCTCTGGCTCCTAGATCCAGCTCCAAAGCCCTGTTTTATCAGTATTAAGTATTAATTTATTTGCAGAAAGCCAGGCTTCGACATGTTTCAATTGAGTATTTGTAACCTCGTATAATGCTTGATAAGAACTGCTGTTAAAAAATAAATTGGTGTCGTCTGTGAACATTATCGCTTTCCCTGATGTTAAACATTTAGGAAAATCATTTATGTAAATTAAAACTAGAAGGGGTCCAAGAATTGATCCCTGTGGTACCCCTACCACAATTGGCTTGGAATTTGAAGTTTTTCTATCGATTTCCGTTTTCATCAAGCGACCGTTCAAATAGCTTCTGAAACATTCGTTTGCTACCCTCCAAATACCAAAGTGATTTAGTTTAGTCAAAAGTATACTGTAATCAATGGTGTCAAACGCTTTGGAGAGATCTAAAAATACACCAAAGTATATTCTTTATCTTCAAAAGATTTGGTGATATTTTCAACCATTACTGCGGCGGCATGGCTAGTGGAGTGATTTTTTCTATATCCATATTGTAATTCATAGAAAAAGTTTGATTGTGACAAAAATTAATACAATCGATTAGATACAATCTTTTCTGATATCTTAGACAATACTGGGAGCAGACTAATTGGCCAATAATTATTTACATTTGTTTTTTGCCCTTTTTTGTGTACAGGAATCACTTTAGGTTTTTTAAAGTCTATGATAAATAGATCTTGAGATGAAGATAAGTTAAAAATATGACATAAACCAAAAAGAATGTAATCAGAACTTGATTTTACAACTGATATTGGAATTTCATCAATTCCAGTGCTGTTTTTGGATTGCATTTTTGAGATAATTTTTCTGATTTCGGTTACCGATGTAGGGTTCAAGAACATTGAGTTGCATATTGGAGAGCCCAAAAATTCGCTGAATTGTTTTTGCGGGGTTGCTAGTTTGTTTACTAATTTTTCATCAATCCTAGAAAAATAATCGTTAAAGTAGTTAGCTAATAGATTCGAGTCAGTACACAATTTACCATCTATTATCAGAGAGGAGCATTAAGAGATTTTACTTTTTTCTTCTTCCAAGTAGTTTATTTAGGGTTTGCCAGGTTTGCTTCAAATTATTTTTTTGTTTATCAAAAAGAGATTAATAATGCAATTTCTTTTTCTGTTGAATTGTATGATAGTAAAGATTTCTAGCTTTGTTATACTTCACTTTTGCTGTCAGCGTTTTCTTATTTACATACTTTTTGAAAAGTTTTTCTTTCTCATACATGAGGACTTGGAGATCTTTATCAAACCAGCGATAAGAGTGTGTTTTTGGCCTCGGATTGGTTAGGAGAAAACATGCATCAAAAACTTTATAGTAATGGTTCATGAATAATTCATAGGCTAAATTAGAATCTGATTCCCTTAAAACTACGTCAATATCAAAAATAGAGTCTAATCTAAATGTGAAAGTTGTTGACACTTTCTGGGTAATGATTTTCCAGATTTTAATAATACAGATACTTATTAACTTTATTAATTGCTAGCTCCTAGTGGTTGCAATCGATAGAGAGCGTCTTATAAGCAAGAAGAAAAACAAAAAAGCGAGTGCTGAAGGCGGGAGGCTTCCGAAGGAAGCAATGCTATTGAGAGATATTTACAATTTTACAAAGCCATCCCTGGACTCGTTTCGTCCTTTTGGACTCATCAGCAGCCAAGAGATACACCAATAGCATTAACGTTGACTTTTAAAAACAATCTAACGCAAAGCAAAAGACTCACGTGTCGTATACTTTTGAACCAGAATCTTATCTTGTTTATCAGATTCTTATCTTGTTGCTTATCTTGGAAACGAGGTCTCATTAATTGCTTATTACATCGTGCTTACTTATACTCTTCAAAGGATTCGTTATTGAAAACCGAAATTACCCGTATCATCTCTTTATTTAAACGGAACGGTTACCCAACATCTTTCATCCTAAATGTAATTGACAAATTTAAGATTAAATTCAAAAACCAGAACCAACAATCCCCTACGGATTTTTCCAATAATACCCTCAACTTAAGTCCTTATTTAACCCTCCCATATATTGGTACCCCGTCCATCAAATTTAGTAAACGCCTTGCTGCATTGTTTCGTGACAGACTGAGCACTGATATAAAAGTAGCTTATCAAACTTTTAAAATAGTCTCTTATTTTAACCTTAAATTTCCTTTACCCGCTCTTTTCTGTTTGAATGTTGTCTATAAATATACTTGTTCTTGGGATAAGAACACGTCATACATCGGTATGACGACTAGACAACTATTCGTCAGAATTGAAAACCATCTTTCCACTAACTTAAGCTCATCTAACTCCGCTATCAAATCCCATCGCGATCAGTGCAAAGCCTACAGAGAAACAATACCAGCAGAGCAAAACTTCACATTATTGAAAAAGTGCCGTTTCAGCACTGAAACCGAACTAATGGAAGCGTTCCTAATCAAACGCCTTAAGCCATCCCTTAATATAAAACTCGGTTATTCACAAGGAGCCAAGTCGCTCCTACAGGTGTTCCATTGAGTGGTACAGTGCTAAAACGTTACTAACTGAATTATCAATGACCAGTATCTTAATGCCATATAAAATTTAATTTAAGAATAAAAGTTTGTTTTCTTTTCTTTTGTTTAACCCTGATGAAGTACCCGTGAGGGGACGAAAAGCTTCGGTGGATCGTTTATGTTCATTATCGTTATGTTAATTTGATTATGTTTAATAAAGCATTATTTTGGATTTTCGTTTGGTTCCTTAAAACCTGAACCAGATTCGTTTTGGCATTACTGCTAACCGTTCAAGTATGGACTAAATCTACCTTATCTAAAGCTGATTAATTGATTTAGAATAAAAAGACCTTTAAAAGGTTATAAACTAAACGCTGTGCTTTGAGGCATAATTGGCAGTTCGCGGCTGCATATCAGCAATCGTCGGCGCGCGAGGAGATCAGCTCTAAAAGCATGGGCTCGAACCCCACAACAACCCGACACGACGCAACACACTTTCGGGCAAAAATTAGTTTTTAAGGGTACAGTTAAAAGAGCGCCTACTTAATTTCCGTGGGTCCCAAATGACTGCGCCGCGATTTATATAATGCACGGCAGCCAAGAGGTCAACCACTCCGTCTATTCCACTCCTAGTATAGCTACCGATTCTGACAACTAGCACACAGCACGAGTAATGACTAGTGTATTACAAAGCTCGACCCCATAACCAATATTTGGCATTAAATGCTGTTATTCTAAAAAAATAAACAAACCAAATCCTAATCAAAGAAAAAATTTATTGGAATTAAACACAAATTTTGCAATTTTTACTGTAAGCATTTCCAAATTACGACCTGATTATCATCAATTTTTTTATCTGTCTTTTCTTCACCCTGTTGTCATCAGCAGAGTGGTTTCTTCTAAGCCACTTCTTGACCAAAGGAGCGGGCTCCCATTAGCTAAACGGGAGACCAATCAGAATATTTATTATTAGATTTGCTACATTTTCAAAAGTAAGGCGAGTCCTTTTAGGCCTTGGCATATCTGCCAACTGAAGAATAGCCGAATGATGATAACTCCAAGTAGAAAATAAAAAGAAGGCAAGTTTTGACACAGATATACACTATAATTGCTCAAGCGCGTATACAACTTGTTACAATGGCCTCTTGTAAACGCGTGGACTAAACTTCAAGCTGCTGTAACGAGCAAAGAAATCCCTTGCTGTCAATTTCCATGTAACTGTATAGTGCTCTGAACTGCAATTTTACAGCTGTAACAGACTTAACCACCCATAACGAAATCGTAATAAAATCGCCATAGAGCTAAAACTTGTTCCCTTGAGACGAACGCGTTGACGAAAAAAGAATGGCAAATGGCATTTAACACTAAAGCGTAGCACGGATAAGAAATCGAAACTTCGTACACAACGAAGTACAGACGCAAAGTTTACACAACATTTTAACTCTGCGGACGCTGCCATATTAGCATTATATCAACAGGAGAATTAAAGTGCGAGGCGTAAAACGTCAAAGTGCCTAAAAACCACATAGAAAAATTAAAGAGACACTGCCTCTTTTAATGGCGATTATTCTTTTTAAATCTCTCAGATCGTGTTTTCAATAATTTTTTATGAAAATACAGATATCTGTATGATAACGAATAACGAAAAAGAACTCATTTTATAACACTAACGAAACGTAAAATCCGGTACTTATCAGATGAGATGCAAAAATTCATTGAAAGTATCCAGTAATGCTAGCCGGTTTGCTGATCTTATAAAATTCCGTGAGACGGTTCTATAGAACCGGTGCACACCGGCTGAATCCCACCACTGGCCATAACCCTGAACTCTCAAATGATCCAGATTTAAACCCAGCAAGCGCAGTTCTGAGAGAATAACGGTCGTCAATTTTTGCTTGTAGTTGATGAAACAGAAAGGAAGCAAAGAAATTCTTCACACAGAGCAAAACTTTTAACAAAAAGCATAGAAAAGCGTTGTTCGGTTTGGCTCATATCCTAAGTTTCTTCAACTAAAATTGAAGAGTATTCATTCATAGGAACATCAGAAACAATTTGCTTCGGAATTTTGTTGCACATTGTTGAAACAATAATATCGTGCGGGCAACATGCAAAAACAAAACTGAGCTTTTTTGATCCGTGCGCTTTGATCGCAATCCCTGAGCAGCTTTATAAACACTTTCATTATGATCAGCTTCAAAAAGATTAAAGGAAACTGACTTTTTGTGACCTCTTAGAGACAAGTCTTGGCTGCTGAAAATTCTATTCATCTTACAATATTGTAGCGCCAGAGACGTGGCGTGCTGTACCGTGAGCATACTGTCCAACACTTAATTACTTAAGTTCACGGGAGTTCTTTGACATCGAATTGTATTTGTTACGGTGAGAGATCTATTATTTCTCGGCCTTTGTGATAATTAACCACGTTTTGTTTGTTACCGATTAGTTCTTGCCGCCATTGTGTGTTTTTCTCTTTTACGATAATCCTTCGAGACGTTTTATTTAGTTTTCGCTGTAACGATTAATCTTAGCAACATTGGTTTCTTCTTTTAATTGCGTACAGTGTCTGGCGGGCCACCTTACTATTGCACGTTAGTATTAGTTTCAGTTTACTTGTTGCGGTGGCTGGAGTTAAGATTTATGTTAGTGGCTTTAATTGTTCGTTAGTTAGTCTTTGAGTGCGCTCTACGAGTACGGTGTATTATTGCTGCCACCACCGCAAGTACAGTTAGCGCCCCGCAGTTTATATTAGTATATTAGTGCATGCTTAGACCTGATCTATCTTGCTGGATTGGCTTAACCAGTCCAGCTTGTGTATATTAATGCAATGCTGTTTTGTTATAGGTTACGCACACATTGCCTTCAACGCCGTTTAGCTTGTGCTGGTCTTGTCGGCCTGTTACTGTATATATAAAAATTAGTGTCAACAGAATTATTTTCATTTAAGTCTTATCTGCTGCTGTGCTGTATTGATCTAGAGATTAGCGTAGTCTACTGTTGAGGCTAAGCCGTCTCCCTTATTCAGTAGAATCGTTGCTTGAGTTATTTTTGGACGTTACAATATTCTTAAGTTTTCAGTTGACACGAATTTTCTCTGTTTTGCTTATTATACCTTTTACCAAAAATTATCGTACAATTTCAAAACTTAGCGGCATCTTCAGTCCAAAAGTTAATTCTGTTTTTTCATCCAAAGACCTACTGGCGCGATGGTGCAGTAGTGAGAGCGTCCACTTCGCTGTCGGTAGACCTGGGGTTCCTTTCCCTTGTCGAGTCATACCAAAAGACTTTAAACAAATGGTATTCACAGCTTCCCTGCTTGGCGCTCAGCACATGAGGGATAGTGTGGAGAACAAGCCGGCAAGCTTGCTTGTTGTGTCCTTGGGCAAGGCATTTAACGGGATGCTTCCGTCTTTATGTGGCAGACAGATGGTGGGGCCAAGCAGCCTACCCGTCGTGGTGGCCCAGTCTGACGAAAGACATGCAAACCGAGCATGAGCTCATACGCGTGAATGAATGAATCCAAAGACCAAGAAATATTTATATCTCAAAAAAAAAGGAAAAAAAGCACGAGCGAGTAATATTCAGAAACACGAAGGAATGCATGACTTACATTTCTACGAAAACATAACGAACCGTAAGACAACAATATTTGAAACAGATGCGCATAGATGAGGTGAGGGCAAAGGTTACAATATAGAAAGACGAAGGAATGCATGACTCACGTTTCTACGAAAATGCATAGAAAAGACTTGAAAGGCTCAATCTCAATTACATCACTTTTGATGAAATTTATTTGTTTCCTAGTTACAAACTAGCATTAATTCACTCCAATGTTTAATTAATTTCACATTTGTTACCGGTACCTCCCAAAAAAATAATAAACTAAAATTGATGTTTACCCTATATCTTTCCTGCATCAGTCACAGGTTTTGTTCAGCCCCTTTTTTACACGCCAAATGTGAGTGTTCACATGAAGCCATCCTCATTTTTGCAGTGCAGCTGTTTAAGCGGTGAGCACTAATCCAAGTAGTTTGCTTATAGCCTGAGTAAGCCGGTAGTAGCTTCGGGTATTCAGTATTACACATATCAGACCGTTAACTATTTTCGTCGGTGTGGATGTTAAAAAAATGTAGGTGCAATAGAATTAACATTAAAATAAATAACAACTTGGAAATAATTTAAAGGAAATCCAAATCCGCCAGTTGGAAAAAAAATACAAATTCGATCAAAATCCTAAAAAAGAGCGTTTAAATCCGACAATTTAAATCCAAAGCCGCGAGCAAAACTAGACTGCTACTTGGCCCAAGTACATAACCTATTGTTTTTCTCTGTAAGATAGGTGACTGACTTGTCTTTATCCCAGGTCATCAAATAATTAAAACTTTGCTAGTTGTAATTGGTCGGATGTATTTTGAAACATCTTTACTTGGTGATGTTGGATCTTCAACAAGTACCAGTAGTCAAAGCAAAAGTTACAAAAACAAAGTATCGAATTCTTTGATTGGTTTAGTAAAAAATTCAGCTGGCTGTTTGTCCAACCAGGTTGCGCCTATTATTTCTGAAGATACTAAAGATATACTCTTACAGCATTTGGAAAAAAGTTTAAGCAAATCCTCGCTTAAAAGAGGCTTGGTGCTGAATAAAGCAGGTATGCTAATTTTGTAGAGTTAAGTTTGCCTTATACTCAAAAGTATTGTTACTAAAGTAGAAAGTAGTAATAGGTATTTTTACTTAAGTAGGCTGAAAGTGAGAAAGTTTGGCAATGGTAAATTACTTACTGGTAAGTAGTAAAAGTGTAAAGTTTTGTCCCGTATCTCTCTAGACCAGTGATTTTCAATAACGGATGTTCACACTACATAGGGTGTGAGAAGTTATTTCTCAGGTGCAAATGTCTCTGCAATTTAGCACTTTGCTTACATTTCCAAACAAGTCAGGTTTATATGTTTTGCTTTTGTCACCAGGCATCTTCTAACTTCTCAATATAGCTCTTCTGGTGTAATTGAAAGTTAACTGATGTTTATTTAGATTTAAAATTTACATTATAAAATTCATAAAAGCTCAACGTTTTGAAAAACTAAAATCAGTTTTTCTTTGTCAGGAGTGACTTTAAAGTTCAAACACAGACAATGATCACATAATCAACAGAACAAAGAGAAAAAGAAAATTATGGCAATAAACAAGTGCAGCAGCAACAACTCGTGGTCAAAAACTTATACCTGGTACATTTGTACAATTTGGGATAAAAACATTTTTCGTTTTTGCCATAATTTTCTTTTTCTCTTTGTTTTGTGGATTATGGGACCTTTGTGTTTAAACTAGTCACTTCTGACAAAGAAAAACTGATTTTAATTTTTTGAAATGTTGAGTTTTTATGAATTTTGTGTAGATTTTAAATCTAAATAAAAATCATTTTAACCTTCAATTGCACCAGAAGAGCTATATTGAGAAGTAAGGTTTATATGTATAATGCATGCAATGGCATCAGTACAAGAAGGGTCTACCTAGGTGACACTATTTTAGAGAGTGTCACTGATGTTAGAAAACTCTGAAGAGGTTTCCATAATTTGCAATAATAATTATTTTTTATGGGAATATTACTCCGTAGATTTAGGTGGAAGAAATTCTTTTGTAGCAATTTTTTGATATGGGGGTGACATTTTTGGAATCCTTTTCAGGTGCCACAAATTATGATTAGAAAATTGCAAAATGTATTTTTCTTGCTGGAAATGCAAGATGCCATATAAATTGATATCTGCTGATTTACACTTAAATAGTAGGCTACTTCATAGTTTAGACACATTGGTCTATAATTGTTCTAATAATTGGAATGTTTTCTTATTGGTCAATTTGATTGGATTTTTTGTTATGATCTTACGTTTTTGATACAATGTTTTGTAATGGTTAGGCAGTGGCTATTTTGCCATCGATGGCATTTTACCCTTAGAGGCTATTTTGCTGTGAGTTATTTGTGATTGATCAGTCTTGATGACGTATTGAATATGTGACTTTTGATTGTTTCTGATTGCTTAATTTTGATAACTAATTAAAAAAATTTTACACCCCCAGTGTCTACTTCCCCACCCTGTAAACTCCCAATGTACATTCACATACTAGGCCTCCCCCTCCAGTGTACTCTGCTTTTCTCTAAGTGCCCTTCCAGCCAAGATTCCAACCCAGAGCCGTAGCATTTCAAAACCAGTGCACTATTTACATGCCACAGTGTCACTGCCAGAACTGTAGCAGTTTTGGCGACATACACACATGTGAATGATTATGGCAAAATAGTCTCCAAGAATAAAATGCAGTTGACATCAAAATAGTTGTTTAACCTAGAGTGACTTGATGAGACCAATGTACTTTTATTTCTAAATAACAAAATAAACTATATTTTTGTAGTGTTTAAGATTTATCCTGTGAAAACAAGATCCAAATGGCTTAGGCAGCCAAAAATTTTAACCAAGGAGAGGCAAATTTTTTTATGTTGTGGACCATATTTTTAGTAATGGCCTTTTTTTATTTTGAAAACCCCACAAAATTTCAGTAAGAATCAGTAGGGTAAACTGGGGTATTTTGGGACAAATAACTACTCTTTCGGTTTTATGTACTGCTTTAGTACTTGTAACTTTAGTCTAACCACTTGTTTTAGTGCATTTGCCTATTTATTTTCCACTAGGCAATACTGCATATTTTAGTAGTGTTTGGATCTAAAATTATGAATTTTCAAATTCAGCAGATCTGCTGTCACAAGTTACTCTGTGAATGGGTTAATTTGGGACAAGGTTAAAAGAAGTTAGAAGTGCTGATAGTGAGTCAGGAAAATGTTATTTTGGTTGAAGATATTGGTTTGCTAACATTGTGGCTTGATTTGCAAATTGTTGTAGTTTATTATGTAATTCACAGCCACTTTTGTTATTTCCATTTTACTTGCGGTTAAAGTGTCACTAGGTTGGTTGCACGACATTAGGTTGCATTTATGTCGTCCAAGCATTACTGCAGGTGTGTTCAAGCAAAACTAGCCCAGTTTAAGTTGTAAATGCAGTTCAAAATTAGGCAAGGTTGAAGTTGACTTGTTTGTTTGAAGGATGACTGGATTTCTATTTATTTGTCCTGAATTTTTCCAGTTTACCCTACAGTATTAAATAAATTGTAAAGATATTTGCAGAGAGGATGTTTTCAAGATAACTTTTTTATAGAGCACCAAAAAACTCTGCCAAAAAACATCGTTGTTAATCTTTTGGCGAGTATAGTTGCTCCTATGTGTTTTCCCCTGCAACTACCTTGACAAGAACATTAGCTAGTTTGTGAATGAACGAATGTATCCTGGAAAAGACAAAGCAGACAGCAAAAAATTAAACCAATGGAAAATATTTATATTTACATTTTTTGCTGAGAACTTTAAAATCAAGAAACTTTAAGAAAACATTACTCACTGAAAGTAACTCCTTGCACCTTGCCTAAATAGTAATAAACAGTTTTGATTTTCAGAATTTGAGCCAAAAATGCCCCACTTCATTAAAGGATTGCCAGAAAGTAATAACTTTATTGTACTGCTGCTTTTTATGCTAACATACCACATTCCAATTCAACAAATATTAGATTTTTAGCATCTACTCTAGTAGAAGTTGTAACTGCTCAAGTAGCATTACTTCTTACTTAGGATACTGCAGTAGAAGTAATAAAAAATTTAACTACTCAATTAAGTAGCTTGTTGTTGAATAACCTACTTAAGGCTTTACCTAGAACTGCTTAACTACTGAACACCGCTACTTATACTGTTGTGGGCTTACCAGTTTGCTATTTATGGGTGAAAGTTTTACTTTATATTTTCATGGCTTTTTAATTGTAGCATTTGTGATATGGCAGTAGACTAAATTAAATGAATAAAGAAGTCTAAATAAATTAGCATAATTGTATTAAGTTGGCAGTAAAATCAAGTGGGATAAGGCATCATTTCATAGCAAAAATCTGGTGATTAAAAATTGGTCTTGTGTTCATAGATCTAAATAATTTTGTTTTGGTTTTGAACCAAGGCTCTATTCAACAATTTCTTCTGCTTGTTAAATTTTTTCATGTGGGTAATTGTCATAAAAATATGTAAAAGAAGGATGCTTTTTTGCCACTAGAAGAAAACTTGATCAATATCTGTTTCTAAACATGTTTCTAAACCATACCCTGTCTTAAACTGCTGCATTATTTGATAACCATTTGGCCCAAATTGGAAATTTTAATATTTGTTTTTTGTTCATTATCACTCCTAATGGACAAAGTGTAACATATGGTGCTTTAGCTTCTCTGCTATAACTCACAACCGTCTGTTAGGTAATTCTTTAATGAATACTGAAAATGTGAAAACAGCAATTTTACACAACACAGTCAATCACTATGAGGTTACAAAGAGCTGCCACAGTGCCCCCCCCCCCCAGAAACTCATGAACAAAGCAGTTTGTTTAGACCAGGGGTTCTTAACCTTTATTCTCTCATTTACCCCTTGGCAAATTTCAAAAGTAAAATTTTCCACCAAAGTGTGAATTTTTGTCTTATAAAATTTACCCCCACGGCAGGTCAAATTTAGCCCCAAGGAGTAAATTTACCCCTGGTTAAGAACCCTTGGTCTAGACCTTAGGTCTGCCCTGCTTTTGAGGCATTGTTACAGGCAGTGGTTTTTTTGAGTCAATGTAGGCTGGCTTTAGTCGATCCACTGAGACTGAGTCTCTTCTTCTGCCAATGTCTAGTATAAAGAATTTTTCTCCTTGTTCCAATACGCAAAAAAAGACCATTGTAAGGTGGGGTTAGGGGCGGTCATGACATGACGGATGAAGATGCAATCATACAGAATTTTGGAACTAAAGCAGTGTTCTGTGAATAGCGAGACATTTGTTGAGGTTGATAAACATCTATCTTTTCTTTAAGCCATGGTAGAGCCAAGTTA
This sequence comes from Trididemnum clinides, assembly GCA_963675345.1. NCBI lineage: Eukaryota > Metazoa > Chordata > Ascidiacea > Aplousobranchia > Didemnidae > Trididemnum > Trididemnum clinides. The sequence continues at coordinate 36,460,011 of OY776295.1, forward strand.
TCGGAAGATGAAATGGATGTAGACAGCAAGGAGACATCACTCGACACTTTCAAAGGTGTTCCATAAACTAGTTTAGCTGAGGAAAACTTGAAATCCTTTTTGAGCATTGAGCGTATTCCTAATAGCATGCATGGCAGTGCATCAACATATTTGGAATGCTTCAGTCATGCCATCAACAAGCTTTTCAAATGTCTGTGGAAACGTTCAACTAAACTGTTTGCTTGTGGGTAATAGGTGCACGTGTGGTGAAGGAAAATGCCTAGAAGCAAAACCAGTGTGTCCCACAAGTGTGCTATAAACTGGGGACCATGGTCTGTTGAGATGTCCTTGGGAACACCAAATCTAGCAACCCAGTAGAACAGGAAAGCTCTTGACATGTTTTGACAGTGACATCCAGCATGAGTATTGCTTCTGGCCAGTGAGTAAATCTGTCAACCATGGTCAAGAGATAGTGGTGACCTTGTGATTGAAGAAGGGGGCTGACAATATCAATGTTGACTTGGGCAAAACGTTGGTGAGTGATTGGGTTTGTCACTAGAGGCAATTTAGTGTAGATTTGTACTTGGCAGTTTGGCAATTGTCATATTGTTTTAACCATAAGCCAACATCCTTGTGTAACCATGCTGATTTCTGATGCATTAGCTATTGGGTTGGCCAGATGAAAGGATGGGAAAGTCCATGAATAATGTCAAAAATCCTCTGATGCCAGGATGGAGAAACGACTGGGTGCAGAACTCCCAATGACATATCACAGAGTAAACAAACTTTGTCTGGTCTGACTGGCACATCTTCATGCTACAAGCCCGATATTGCTGTATTGTATGCTTGGATTTTAACTATCTGTTGAGCTTGAGCCATAGCTACAAAATCTAAATCCAGTGGTAATGATGCATGGAATAATGTATCTGCAACTAAATTTGCTTTTCTGGCAATGTGTTGAACATCTGTTGTAAATTTAGAAATTGTCTAGAGTTGGCATTGCTGTCGGGCAGACCATGCATTGGAGACTTTTGAAAAAGCAAACATGAGTAGCTTATGATCTGTAGATATTACAAAGTGATGCCCTTCCAAGAAGTAGTGAAAATGACAGGCAGCCAAATGCATCACCAGCAATTCACGATCAAAAGCACTGCATTTGGTTTCCAGTTTCTGTGATTTTCTGCCAAAAAATGCAAGAGGCATTTTTTAGCAGCTGTAACTGACCATCGACTAGTTGTTCCAAAATGCCACCCACAGCTATGTCCAAAGCATTAATACTGAGTGTTAAAGGTGTGTGGTGTTTTGGATGATGTAGCATGTCAGCGCTAGCCAGTGCACACTTCGTATTCTGAAAAGCAGTGTGCAAAGTTTCATTTCAAACTAAAAGCTTAGGCTTATTTGTGATGGTTTGATAAATTGGTGCCATGATTGTTGTAGCTAGTGGTTTAAAATGATGGTAGAAATTGATCATACCTGCAAATCTCTGAAGGTCCTGAAGCGTGGTTGTGTAAGGAAAAGTTTGTACTGCTTTGACTTTGCTTGGAAGTGGATGTGCACCATATTGATCAATTGGATGACCAAGAAATTCAATTTGATGATGACCAAACTGACATATGTCCACATTTACCACTTAACAAAAGTCTGCAAGTCATTGGAAAAGCAACTGCAGGTGGTTTTTGTGTTCTGCCTGGGTAAAACTGGCAACCAGGATATCGTCTATGTATATGAAAACGAAATCAAATGGCTGGCAAATGCTATCCATTAGTCTTTGAAAAGTCTGAGCAGCATTTTTTAGGCCAAATGGCATGCGTAAAAATTTGAACTTTAGGGACATCCTTCTCTGCCACGGGCATCTGATGGTATCCCCACACCAAATCCACTTTAGAAAACATGGTAGCTCTGGAAAAGCGAGCCAAAAAATTCTGTATACAGTCAAACCTCGGTTTTCGAACGCTTTGGTTCTCGACCAAATCGGTTTTTGAACAATAAATTCGAGATTTTTACCTTTCAGACTTCGAACATAAATTCGGATCATGACCAAACCAAGCAAATGCAAACAGACTAATTGCCTGCTCCCATCGCTTTAACACGAGGTAAAGACCTCACACGACGACTATGACATCACACAGATGATTCATTACAATAGTTTTGCAACTTTAAAGCAAATGTATTAGCCCTTAATCATGGCTCCAAAGAAAGGTAGTGGAAGTAGTAAAGCTGGTGAAGAAAAAAGGAAAGTAGTGCGCAAAACTATTGAATTTAAGAAAGAATTAATAGCGAAATATGAATCAGGTGTGCGTGTATCTGTGTTGGCTAAGGAGTTTGGCTTGGCGAAATCGACCATAAGCACCATCCTAAAAAACAAAGACCAGCTTAAAGCAAGTGATGTGGCTAAAGGATCTAGTGTTTTGAGCAAACAAAGGCCACAGGTATTGGAGGAAGTAGAAAAACTTTTGCTTATTTTCGTGAACGAGAAACAGTTATCAGGGGATACTCTAAGTGAAGATGTGATTTGTGCCAAAGCAAAACTTTTGTATAAAGATTTGATAAAAAAGATCCTACCATTGTTCCTGAAGGGTTTGATTTTAAAGCCAGCAGAGGGTGGTTTGAAAAGTGTAAGAAAAGAAGTGGTATACACTCCATTGTTCGTCATGGGGAGGCAGCAAGTTCGGACAAGGCAGCTGCCGATAAGTTTAAAGTTGAATTCAAACAATGTGTCAATGCAGAACAATATGTTCCCCAACAAGTGTTCAATGTGGACAAAACAGGACTTTTCTGGAAGAAAATGCCATGAAGAACGTATATCACTCGCGAGGAGAAGTCGATGCCCGGTCACAAACCAATGAAGGATAGGCTAACTCTCTTGTTGTGTGGGAATGCTAGCGGTGACTTCAAAGTAAAGCCTCTTCTCATTTACCATTCTGAGAATCCAAGGGCTTTCAAGGCTAATAATGTTATTAAGGGGAGATTGCCTGTTATATGGAGGTCAAACACAAAGGCTTGGCTGACCAGGCAAATTTGTAGTGAGTGGGTGCATGAGGTGTTTGGTCCAGCCGTAAAAAAATATTTGGAGGAAAAGAAGTTGCCACTACGCTGCTGCCTTCTTATGCATAATGCTCCTGCCCACCCTCCAGGTTTGGAGGAAGACTTGACAGAGGAATTTGATTTTATCGAGATAAAGTTTCTCCCTGCAAATACCACACCTCTGCTTCAACCTATGGACCAGCAAGTCATCGCAAACTTCAAAAAGTTGTACACTAAATTCCTGTTTCAACGATGCTTTGACGTGACTAGTGACACACAGCTAACCCTTCGACATTTTTGGAAAAATTTTAATATTTATCACTGCATCACCCTCATTGACAAAGCCTGGAACCAAGTGTCATACAGGACTATGAACTCGGCATGGAGAAAATTGTGGCCCAATTGTGTGACTGAACGACAGTTTGAAGGGTTTGGCAGTGTTGCTGGCACCAGCACAGCTGCTGACGTTGAAGAGGAATCGTAAGAAGACAGTCAACTGATTGATGAAATTGTCAGTATGGGCCAAAATCTTGGTTTAGAAATGGACAGCGGCAATGTCGAGGAGCTACTTGATGAACATCGTGATGAGCTCACGACCGAAGAACTCCAACAACTTCAGGAAGAGCAGAAGAGGACGTTGACAGAGGAGATGTCTTCTGATGAGGATGAGGGAAGGAAGATTGCCTCTACTGCGGATATCAAAGAAATTTGTGCAAAATGGAATGATATCCAAAACTTTGTGGAACTTTACCATACAGATAAGGCCACAAGCAGTAGAGCTGTTTATATGTTTAATGACATTGTTATCAGCCACTTTCGTAAAGTTCTTAAATGGAGGCAGAAGCAAGTTACGCTTGATAGGTTCTTTACAAAAAGGAAGGAACAACCTGTGATAACGTCTCTCCCACCAAAGAGATCGGGTAGAGAGACAACACCTCCAGTGGAGTTACCCAATGTTTTTATGGAAGAGGATTCTCCTTCAAAGAAGTGATGTACAGTAAAAGTGCTTTTGCTGCTACACAGTAGGTTACAGTACTGTATTTTTTTTACTGTTTCATTGTTAATTTCTGCAATAGTACTGTACAGTATCTTAACCTTTAATGTTTTTGACGTTTTAAAAATAAAAGATACAAAATGTTTACTTTACAGTATGTTTTTTTTATCATCTTAGCTAGGAAATCCTTTATTAAAGTAAAGCACAATCTATTTCTACCCATTTTTATTTATGGTATACATTATAGAGTACAGTTTATGGTGTAAAATACTAAAAAAATACTTTACAAAAGTTGTTTTCTAGACTTGGAACGGATTAAAATTATTTACATTAATTCTAATGGAAAAAATTGTTTCGGTTTTCAAACAAATCGCTTTTCGAACAGCCTTCTGGAACAGATTATGTTCGAAAACCGAGGTTTGACTGTATGTGGAATGGCATAACGATCAGCTTCGACGATAGATTTAAGATGACAGTAGTTGCTGCATGGTCTCCATCCACCTGCAGGTTTCTGCACCAAGTGAGGTTGGGATGCCCAAGGACTGGAAGATCGTTGAATAATTCCCATGTTCAGCATCTTGTTGATTTATTGCAGGCAATTGTTAGTTTGCTTGGAGATGGTCTTCTAGGGCAAGCATTAATGGACAGTCCCTTGGCAGCGATATGATGCACTATTTCATGGTTGGCAACTTTCTCACAAAAGTGTGGTGGTGTGATTTGCAGAAACTGTGTCAGCAGCTGAGCAAACACATTTTGTTTGTGGCCCAAAGCATTGAGTTGCAGTGGTAAGTCTGGGGCCTTCATAGGAATGCTGGTAAAAAGCTGTGAATTTACTAGATGCTGATGCTTCATTCCCACTAAAAGGGAATGCACCCTTAAGAAGTCAGCCCCCAGAAGAGATTGAGCGACATTGGCTATAACAAAGGTCCATTTGAATTTACCTTGAGGTAGGTTGATTGTCACTGCTCTTAGCTGAAAGTGGCAATCTGGCTGCCATTAGCTGCCAAAAGCATTTGTGTGGGCTGCCATTTTTGTTGGTCAAATTGTGTTGCTGGCAATATGCTTACTTGATGCCAATGCCAATTAAAAAATGACGTTTACTTTGACGATCCCACACATAAAAAGGGCCATTAATGGCAACCAGCTGTCTTGTTTCCCTGGTAGCTGCATGACGGACAACATTTATAGGCTTTATCGATGAAACGTGTATGATATAAACATAGTTTCTCCTGGTTTTGGCTACTCTTCTCCTCCCAACCCATTTACCATCAATTTTGTTTTTCTGATGTTGACCTTCAAACCCTTACTTTCTAGTGCATCCTTCTTATTCCAAAAACTCTTTTTTAAGTCTGCAATGGTTTTGCTCATGCAAACAAGGTCATTTGCATATGGTATTTCATTAACCACACCCTTTCTCTTTTTTTTAATAATAATGCCCACAATTATTGCACACAATAGTGGCCACACCAACCATTCTTCAAATTCCTCTGTATATGCGGATCCCATCTTCACTCTTGTCTTTGCACCATCATACCAGCTCATAACTGCTTGAATCATTACTTCTGATGAATCCTTCTTTATCATAGCCCACTTCATCTCTTTTCTAGGAACTCTTAGCAAAAGCTAAAAATTTATGTCAGAATTCTAACTGTTTTCTGCTTTCTTTGAAGAATGAAAAAGGAGGGAAGGATCTTGAAGAAGGAAGTTGCTTAAGAGGAAGAGACAGATAGCAGGGAAAAAGTTTGCTAAGAGCTCATGGAAAAGATCAGAAATTGAGAGAACAAATGGGATCAGATGGTGAAAGCTGATGTAGTAGAAGGACTGGTGGAAAAAGGTACTGGCAAAGAAATTGTGAAAGCAATGCAAAAGATAAAGTCAGGAAAAGCAACTGAATCCTCTGAAGTAAGAGTAGAGATGATAGTTGCAAGTGGTGAGCTTAGGGTAAAGGCAATGATGGACCTGTGTCAGTCAGGGATGGATCCAGCCTCTAATTTTTGGGGGGGTGCTGCTGAAATCTATTTTCATTCAAGGAGGTCCATCAGTGTGGCACTGTCAAAATATGTCTCTGCTGTATTTGGCATACTGATAAGCATTCATGTTGTTAATACAGATGTTTTTGTTTAATATTAATAAAGACCTGAAAACGGAGAAAGTGTGCATGAAAAATCAAGTCTTCAAAACAAGCATGAAAAAAAAACACTTATGGTATAACAAAATTCAAGAACGTGATGAAATTTTGGGAAATATTCTAAAGTTTAAAAACATGAGCAGTACAAAACACATGATTATTTCCATTGGTACACATTCCATAATCTACACAGCATCAATTCGTTACATGCTCATATAAAATGCTATGAATGCTATGCTATCTATCAAATCAATGAAATGCTATCTAAATATAAAGTAATACTAGTAGATCTTAATACCATTAGTTTATTAAAATAATAGCAGTTTGTAAAAAAAAACGAAATATTAGTTGAAGGGGCTAAAAAAGATCCAAGTTGATGCTTTGATGAAATGTGTTACTCTTACAATGGCACTCTGCGAGTTTTCTGTGCAGAAAATGAGCTGATGATTGTGTCTAAATCAAGTGATTTAGATATATCAGCCTCAAAAGACAACAATGTCAAGTCTGATGTTCTTTCATCACTTAATAGTCTACGCACTCTACTTTTGATGTGATTCATGCAACTGAATGATCTCTCAGCTTCTGCAGAAGATACAGCAATGGTATTTCTTAGCTGCATCAGCCTCATTATGCAAGGGCTAGACACATTGTTTATATCTGCAAGGCCGCTACCACTGTTGAACTTTAGCATTTCCATTTCAACCTCGGTTTCACAGAAATTCAATGCTTCACCAAACCTATCTGTTAATGGCTTGACACCTTCAAATGACATGTAATGATCACTACAGGGATCCAATGCATCTAAGCCTTCAAGAAGTTTCATATTGTCGGTGGGGTAACGTTGATCAAAAAAACTTCCAACAGCTTGAGCAACCTTCTTCAATGTATCTTGAACTTGGACATGCATTTGGACATTTCCATCACCTTCTAATAACTCGTCGCTTTGTGAACGAGTTTGATACAAAGCACTGTTTGTATTCAAAGGGATGGCACATTCTTCACATGTCTTCTTGATAGAATCCACAAGGGAGGATACAAAACTTGGGTTTTCCTCTAAGTATGTTAATGCTTTCCTTGTAGATCTGATCTCTGCACAAGCCTTGTGCCAGTTGATAAAACGTTCCTGAAGCAATTTTGATAATGTTTGTAGCAGTGCAATCACCTTATAAAACACTAAAAGATCTTTAACAAATGCTGAGTTAGCCATCTTGTGGTAAATACCTGCACACACAATACCTTGATTGTCAGTGTCATTACTCCGTTCAGCTAGTGTCATCAGTATACTTTGATATCTGTCAACAACAGTTCGGGTCAATTCAAACAATGAACTCCATCTAACTTCAATATAACCTGGAACTTTTCGAACTTTCTCGTTGCGTTCTTTTTGTAACTTTTCAAAGGTGTCTGCAGTTTTTAAGACATTGAAACAAGAATGTAATGACTTCATAACTTCAAGAGTAGAGGGCAGAACTTGAGAAACAACTTGACCAACAATAAGATTCAAACGATGTGCAGTGCAATGGATATTCACAATCCAGCCATAAACTTTCCGTAAACGAGTTGCAACACCACTGTGAACTCCAAATAGAACACTGGCTCCATCTGTTGTCAAGCCCAAAAAAACAAAGTCTGCACTAAGAGCAGAAAGGAGGGGCAGTATCTTTTCAGCAATAGCAGCAGCTGAAAGGTTTTCTGACAACCGAACAAGGCCAATGAAACGTTCTTTTGCAGTTGAGCCTACGGAATAACGAACACACAAAGACAACTGTTCGTGGCCAGCTTTGTCCTTACATTCGTCAATAACAAGAAAGAACATTCCAGCTTCAGCAATACTTTTACCAATCTGGGTCCTAACTTCATCAGCCATAGCTTCTACAAACTCATTGAAGATCGTCTTACTCCAGTAGTCTTGATGGATTGAATACTGTTTCATGACACTGCTTCTCAAATCTTCAAAAACCGGGTTTGTTTCACAAATGATCTTCAATAACTCCACGAAATTTCCTTGATTCAAGGCATCTTCATCATGCTCATGTAAGTGTCTGTAAGGAATTTCTTGCAAAACAAAGTATCGGATATACTGAAGGAGAATTCTGAAATATTTTCGGTTGGTTTCAATGAGCTGTGCCCTGTGAGGTACCAACCTATCATCAATGCTGACTGTATTGCAGTGATAGTTGTTCCATAGTATCTCAGCTTGTAAATGATGAGCACTTCAGGCATGTTTATCCAGACCTTTCCCTTGATCACCTACTGCTTTGCTCCAATTTCTGAATCCTTCTTTCGTAAATGCCAGCTCTTGGTGCCCTGACGCATGTGTGCTGAAATGAATGCAACAATGGCAATATGCTTTATCATTGGAAATACTATAGATTACCCATTTGTGTTTTTGATACCAAGTTTTCTGGAATGATTTGCAGTATCTAGGGTTTGTGATGTTCGCATCTCGGGGATATACAGGAAGAATTGGTTGAGCTGGTCCAGATTCTTTGCTGCCAATATCATTGGGTAAATAAGATGAGTCCGGTTGAGATGAGTTGTTGTTATTAGAAGATGATCTATTGTTGCTATCAGATTCCGGAATTGGATCGGAATTTGGTGCATGAAGCCGGGGCCGCTTTCGAAAATATGACAAAATATTGGTTGCAGGCATACTTACGCTACATATATGTTAATTTTCTACGAAACCCTAACTTTTAAATATTTTTATTGTGAATCAAAATCTGAAAAATAAATAAATATCATGATTTAAAGTTGGTATGGAAAAAAAAAGATTAATATTCCTAAAATAACAATACATTCAATAGTGACAATCACACAATTGACACCCCCACCACCTCCCTCCTCCTCCCCCACTCCTGCGTGTTTCGGCATTTTGAAATATTTTGGGGGGGTGCACACCCCCCCACACCCCCCCCCCCCTTGGATCCATCTCTGGTGTCAGTGCATATTGGATGGTAGAGGAATGCTTGATGAGCAAAAAACTAGTGTGACTGTGCCTATCTTTAAAGGAAAGGGTGATGCGATGAGCTGTGGATCATACAGAGAAGTAAAGCTGCTAGAACATGTTATGAAAATTGTTGAGAGGGTATTAGAGAGGCAAATATGAACACTGATCAGTTTGAATAAAATGCAGTTTGGATTTATGCCAGGAAAATGAACAGTGGATGCGATATTGCAATATAAATTTAAATATAGACGTACACTTCAAAAAACTTTATTGTTGTGGTAGCAGTTAATGTGTGATATTAGCTAGTCCTTTTTATTCGTGCAACTTTAAATTTATTGGTTTTGAGCTTGTTGAAGTTTATGCACCCTTAAAGGTTTAATTTTTCATGGCAATTGATATTACAAATAACAAAATGCTTGATATTGAATTCAAAAGAAAATTGTTTTCAAAGCAATGTAATGTAGTATATTGTTATTCAATAAGAATATTCTTGATAGTTTAATTAGATAAAATTAATCAAGTTTCAAAAGAATTTTTTGAGTTACTAAATACTGTTCCAAATCAGCATTTGCAAAACATGGAAAATTGTGTGAAGCACAAAATCATTAGCTTTGCTTTGATCTTTCACTGACCCTTGTGTATTTGTAGGCATGCTAGTGTCATTAAATTTTGGCCTAGCAGTTATTTTGTAAGCCATAGTGTAGCAAAGCAATTTACTAAAAATCTAAATGGTTTTGGCAATTCATTTTGCCCTCCTCAAGAGAAATGATTCTAATCTACTAGGTCAGTTTATGTGAATGCTGCAAAGCCGATATAGTTACGCTAATTCTTTTAAAATAATTAGAAAGTCTAATACTGGCTATGAGACCAAAGTTCATGTGTTACTTGTTAAAAAGTACAAATCTTTATTAAATTCTCAGTTATATGCAAACAGTTATTCTTTTTTTTAATGTTTTTTAGTTTTAGTTATTACATAAACCTACGGTTTTATGTGTCTTTTGATTACTATATTTATGTCATTACCTTACTCTATCCTCATTTAGCATATTTTGTTATTTTTGTTGACTTTTGTTGTGTGATTCTAGTTGCTTTGTGAGTCAAAAAAAAGTCTTAACTTTGCAATTTGTATACTGCTTTTCATTTGTTAAATTTGCTGATACAGTAAAGATCCAAATAATTTCTCTTGAGGAGGACAAAATAAATTGCCAAAAACGTGTAAAATTTGAATAAATACGCTTAACTATTGCACCTGTGCTTTGCTATGCTATGGTAATGACTGTATTGGTTTTCAGTTTACATTGGTTTATATTAACATGTGTGCTTCATGGCTTGCCTTTACACAGCATGAATCTGGTTTCATGGTCATAAAATCTTCTAACATGATAAATTAATGAATGATATGCTTTATTGCAATAGTGGCTGTGCAAAAGTAAATCACATTTCAGAAATAAAACTGCAATGAGACAAAAATAGGACATACCATTACCCGAGTTTTTTGTGATCAATCCCTGATTATCGTTAACTTTGACTGTAAATATTTTGATTAGATCTTAAGCAAGGCTATATAGGCCTACATAACAATTTGTGAAGTAGCCAAAGAACATTTGAAAGTCCTCCCTTTTTTTGTTCCAGGTGAACTGGTCGTCCATGTAGAGCACAGTTTTTTATTCTCTGGAAAACAAGTTTTCTGATTTGGCGATATCAATATGAATGAACTAAAAACAATTTTTTGATTGTTAGGTGTGATTGGAGCAAATTTTGCATTGCAAGGCACAGATTTTGCAATTCCAGTTTTGTTGTTGTTTTAGAGTAGAAACAGTGCCATGTTTACTTGTAATTGAATTGGCAGTGACCACTACGTTTTTATAGATTACAAAATTATGACCTTAAACACATTTTCATGCAACCGTTCAATAGATGTGATATTGGTTAAATTTTGTGAATAAAAGGTTACCATGACATCACAACTAACAAAGAATAGCTAATTTTGTTGGTAAACACTGCTTAAAATTTGTTAAAATTGTTTTGATTACTCAAAGAGTGGACAGTGTGTACTTTTTGCTCTTACCATGATCGAAGCAGGCTTTTAGAGTTACAAGTTAAAGTTTTTTATTCTGAGTAAATATTACCTTAGCTGTAATACTTAACTTTAAACTAAAAATTAGATGCATTCATGTTTGCAAAAAATTCTTATTTTGAAAATTTTGTGTGTAAGTGAATGCTTCTACTATATGCTAGCCTCAACTGTGACCAACCTTTTACCACACAATATTGTTTGAATTCTTTTGAAATTCATCACATCTCTTAAACCAAGGATGTTGAACCTTTTAATTTAATGGGCGGCATTGCAAACTTAAATATTTAACTGGGCCACAAAACCAGCAGAATATCTTAATACAATTTAAAGGAAAAATTACAATATAAAACAAAACCATATAAATACAGTTTATTTACATTATCACAACATTGTAAATATTGTAATGTTTATATGTAGCTATACATAAAAAAGCATTAAATTTAATTAACCAATATTAATTCAATGAGACTTTTGACTTTATCTTTCAGCCATAATGTTTTCAATATTTGCATCGAAGGATGCATTCTTAATTCTAAGAATGTTTGCTCTAAATGTCTGTCAGTCAACCTATTTCTTTCTGCAGTTTAGTATTTTTCATGCTTGAAATACTTCCCCACATGCATAATAATTTTCTAGATAATTTTAGAATTTGATTGAATTCCCTTTTGAGAGAGTGCAATTTTTTTTTAAATAAAGGAAGTGTGTTCTCCCTATGGAAAGTTTTTAAACCTTGCCGACTTTGCAGCTCAATCAGTTCAAGTTGGTACTCCACTGGTGCTTTATCATATTTAAATGAAAATGGATCATTAAACAATTTTAACTCAATTTCAATCTTTCTAAAGTCAGAAAATCTAATTGTAAACTCTCCAAGCAAATCTTTACATAATTTAGTATATTTTTCATAGTTTACAGAAAACTATTTCTCTCTTTCAGATAGACTACAAAAGTGTACAATTTTACCAGCTTTTAGCTGTGCTAAAAAAGTTCCAATTTCTTTGTGAAACTAGTTATCCACTCAAAGATTGAGGAACATAACTGGTCCTTTCCTTGTAAATGCAAACTAAGTTCAGCTAATACTTTGGTGATGTCCACAAAGAAAGATAAATCATTCAACCATTCTTCATTTTCTAAAAAATCCACATTTTGCTTCTTTTCTTCCAAAAACACTTTTATTTCAGGAAGCAATAACTGAAATCTTTTTAAGGTTGCTGTTTTACTGAGCCATCTAACTTTTGAGAAATATACTATATCTTCATATCCACTGCCAACTTTGCTCAAGAATGCTTTAAATTTGCGATGATTTAAACCCTGTGATCTCATGAAATTAACAGCCTTGACAAGATCAGTCATCAAATGTTTTATATTTAGCTTTTGAGCACATAATTGTTGTTGATGTATCAAGCAATGGTAACTGAGAATCTCATGATCAACAGATTCTTTGAATAAAGTAATAAAACCATTGTGTTTACCAGTCAGGGCAGGAGCACCATCAGTTGTAATTGAATAAATGTTTTTCCTATCAATATTGAATTTATCTAATGACAAATTAACAAACTCAAATATGTCCTTGCCTGTTGTTGTGCCATTTATGTGACCAAAGTCCAACATTTCTTCAATGATATTAAAATTTTCATCAATTCCTCTAATGAAAATAACTAATTGTGCAGTATCACTTTGATCAGTATTTTCATCCAATGCTAAACTGTAAAGAACGCATGCAGATAATTTGTCCTTCAGTGTGCCTTCAATATTATCACCCAAGTCATCAATTCTTCTACCAATTGTCTGATGTGATAGACATGTTTCCTTTATTAAATTCACTTTGTCTGGACAGTACTCATTAAAAGCAATAACAATGCATTCTTTTATTAATTCTCCATCAACAAGTGGTTTTCCTTTCCTAGCTAATTTCTCAGCTATAAGGTAACTAACTTTTGTACATGTTCCAGTTTTAACAACATGTTTTTGAAGACTAGCTTGTTGTGACCTAATTGCCTTTGTCAATTCTTCAACTTTCGTTTTTCTTCTTCATTAAACGTTTGATATTCTGACTCATGTTTCAAAGTATAATGACGTTTGATATTGTATTCCCTGCATACGCTAATCTTATCATTACATATAAGACATATTATATTGCCAAATAACTAGGACACAAAATATTTTTCCATCCATTGGATATTAAATTTCCTCTTTTCTTCTGCTATCTTCTTTTTTTTAGTAATAGATTCCACGCCCATATAAATATAAAATTTTGAATATTTAAGATTATAGTTCTCTGAAAAAGAAATTAACCAGTAATAGGTATACTAAGCCATAGTTTACTGAAAATGCATTTACTTTAACAACAAAGAAAATTAAAAAATCTATTAATATGATTAATTAATCTAATAATTAATCCAACAATGTTAATTTAGTTTTAACAAGATGGCCTTCAAAGTGATATTTATCCATAGTGTGTATATTATTTTGGGAAACGTAATCACAGAACTAAGAAATTGACAATATTATAAACTTATTATGCATGCTCAGTCATAAATTTCATCTTAATTATATTGTTTTTTAAATTATGTTAATTATTTTATTTATTAAATATAAAGTATTTTGATTAAATTACATGAAGACTCTTGTGCTCACTACTTGATAAATTTGCTAAAAAAAATTTTTTTTAATGAGTCGATAGTGGGCCGCATCCAAACATTGAGTGGGCTGCAATGCAGACTGCAGGTTGGACATCTGTCATGAATAAGGAAATTTGCCTTGTAAGAGTTGTTTTCATATTTGTGTAAAGTGCTGTGTCATTTGTTTGCTCGGCTACTGATTGAGAAAAAAAGACCTTTTTTCCTCGCAATTGGATTTTGCTGTAAGTACACCTTTATTACATCACAATTGTTTATGACATAATACGATTCCAGATTGATCTAGTGATTGTAGCTTCTTTGAAGAATTTCGATAACCAATTACATAACTTGAAATGCTTTTTTTCTTTTTTCACATAATTTTGTTCTAGCATTTTCTGGATTGTTTTTTCGATTTATATATAAGGTGACGGGATTTTTCTTTAGATAGAGAGCAGAAAACATTGTAGTGGATAGATTGATTGACAGAGTAAAGAAGGGTGATTGTTTTTTTTTGATAATTTATTGTGGATTCTGTGGACGTGGCAAGTATTAAGCAGTTATTGGTGAATAAGATTGAGATAGAACTGAAAGTTCTATATTATTATTATCAAAACGTGACAGCATCCCTGTCTTAAACCACCCTAAAACAAAAGCACAAAAAGTGGCTTGCAGAATGAAGTCGTAGTAACAAAAATAAAGTTATTTTTAGTCACACCAGTTGCATAAGTGTTCCAGCACTAAAGATGTAAAAACAGTTGGTGCACAGTTGACTTGCTAAAAGATGTAGTTTAAGTAAATCTGACTAACTGATTAGTAAATCAAATAAGCCAATGAGTAGCAGTCTAAAAACAGAAAAAACAAGTGACTCACGGTTCAAATGTGAATAAATTTATTTTAATTACGACATTTACGGATGTTACTGCAGAGTTGCAGATTTTCACAAAATAGTGTGTTTCCCAGTTTTGCGTCTGCATAGGTTTATTACTTCTTAGCCCCATTAAATTGTGTTTCAGTAAAAGGTGATAGGTCGTTCTTGCTATCTGTATGCTACTTATTAGTGAGCTAGCACTGGTTAGTCATATTTGCTGTTGATAACTACTCTTGCCTCATATGTGGAGCAATTGCTTTAGGTGCTTTTCTTGCATGCAGTGGTGAACATATGAAAAATTGGAAAACTTTTTCAGTGTTTGAATTTGCTGGAAACCAGAAATAAACTGTGTTTTCAAGACTCCATGCAAACTGATTTGTATAGTCTTCTTCCAATGACTCTTCACAAAGATTCTGTGAAGACAACCCATAGGTAGAGACAAACTGTCAGCATCGGTTGTGTTTGTGATTGTTTTTTGTCATTGCTATTTGTAGATATTCACAAAATGTATGTTTCTTAATGTGTTGAAATTTTTGTTTTTTTTTAGGCCACTATGATAAGAGATGGAAAAAGTCTTCCAAAGAATTTTTGCAACATACATTTGATTCAAGTGATTCTTTGAAAAAAGAAGAGGACAAATCTAAATGTTCATTTCATTGCCAAAATGAGTTGACTTGTTGCAGATTTCAAGATAATTTAAAAACAATGGTAATATAGACCGTATTTACATGCAGTTTGTGCAAAATATCACATGTGCAGCATGTTATATTAAAAAGAAATAATCTCTGTTTATCCTGTAATAGAAAGGCAAAATCTGATAACTCTGTTCTGGTGGTGAAGTCATTATCTTTGTTAGACTGGATCTATCCTTTGCTAAACTTCTTGCTTCTTTCTCTTCACTTGAACCTCACTCTGATTACGTGGTCGGCTATGCTCTATCTCTCAGGACAGAAGATATGACTCTCTTTCTCCCTCTGTTCTTTATAAATCATGTCATTGCAGGAACTTCAACTGTAATCACTCTCTTTGGGACTTGTTTGATCAGATCATCTTTTCAGATTTGCTCCTACTGAAGCGACATCAAAGCCCAACTCCTTTTATTGCTCCTTTGGCAGCCACTCTTATCCAAACATTTTTGGGCCCTTTTTTGCTCTATTGTACTGTTGGAGGTACAGAACTTGGATTTGACCACTTTTTTATTCTTCTTGGTGTCCCTCTTTTTTGCTTTCCTGCACCGGTCAGTGTCCTCCTTTCAGTTTCCAGGAAACTTGTGGGAATGACTTTGCTTTCCTCTCTGACTTTCATTGACCTCCTGCCAAGTAATACTTCTCGCCTTCTTTGTTCTCTCCTGCTGCTTTCTTGACTTCTTTAGAACCAAGTGTGGCTAAATTTTATGTTCTTTTGAGATTTATCAAATGCCAATCTCTAGCTTTATGGCCTTTCAAAGTGGAAGAAGTGTAAAAAAGATGCAAAGATTTGCTTGTGCTTACACCAGATAATAAATGTCCAGCTCACATCTCAGCCTTTTGGCATCCTTTAGCTGTTATGGCCAAGGCTTGAGTGTGGCAAAAAACACTTTCATATTTCTTGTAAATCTGTGTGTCATCTTCTTTGATCTGTTGCTATTCCTCCTCTAATTTTCTCAACTGTTTGTTTTTTTCCCACAGCCAGCAATGCTCTACATCAACTGCCTGAGTCTCCTGTGACTCAGACAAAGGCTCTACAGTTGGAAAGTAGTCTTTGGTATCTAGTGCATTGTGCAATGCAAGTTATTTCAATAGAAAAAAACTGGAATGAGCAAACTTTTATGAGGTATGTCAGTCAATTGACGGAACTATAGTTTTGAAAAGCTAGACATCAACCTTAATTGCAAAGCAGTAGATACAACACAAATTTTTGATGTACACCAACTTACACCCAAAACAATTTTGATTCCACTCCCTTTTTCAAATTAGACCCTTGGCAGAGATTCACCACTGCTTTTACAATTACTTCTAATAAACCTCTCTTCTGTCACTTTCAGTATCCTTATTTTTATTAAGTGCGTAATTGCTAGCAAATGTACAAAAACCGCCAAACACAACTGAGCAAACCATTACACCAGGCTAAGCAACGTATTTTGAAGTTGTAAAAAAGGATGTTTTGCATTAAACTTTCAAAACAGGTTGAAGCTCAATCATCAATTTCGAATATTTGTATGTATGGCTTTCAATTTTAATTTGGTATTAAACAAATTTGATTGCAACTATTTGATAAGAACTTCAAAAAATAATTGAATTGTAATTGTTACTTGTAATTAAATTACAAGTTTAAGAGTAATTGTAATTGTAATGTAATTGAACAATTTTTTGGTTCAATTGTAATTGTAATTGGTCTGTAATGATGTAATTGATCTAACTATGCTGTCCAGCTATTTTTTTTAACCAATTGGAAGCCAGCATTTAATTTATGTGGCAGTGGCCTATGATATCATTATTGTAACTTGATATAATACAGTGTGCTATTTTTGAGATGAGATAACAAAATACCCTTGTATCAAAAAGTTTGACCAGGGTAACAATATTAAGGTTACGATTCATTAGCCCACAGTGATGTCATGATTTTTTAATTGTTAGTGACAGTAACAATTAAAAAATTTCTCTTTTGGCAATAAACATTTAGTCAATTAATTAAGCACATGGAGAGCGATATGAATCAGTGTGGAGCAAATTTGATCCTCATGTCAAGAAAACTGGAAGCAAAATTAGATCCAAGTAAAAAAGTAGAGGCAAGTTGAACAAATAGAACCAAATACAAATAATTTCAAGATTACCATTCTCAATCAAGATATCAGTTTTTTGCCAGAGCACCCAACTGCCCCTAGTACATAAAAAAATCTTTGGTCTGCAGATCAACTTCTTCTGCGTTGATGCATGTGGCCTGTTGTTGTTGTTTACCTGACCCCTTCTGGAGGATGGGGGCATGGCAGAAGACCATGGAGCCCCAGAAGCTGGGCAACTCTCCAGGGTCTGGACCAGAGGTCGTAGAGAGACAGAGAGTCGCCAAAGAGTGAGCGGCGTAAAGAGTCCGTTGCTGGACAGTGCAGAACAAGATGAGAGGTGTCCTGGGACGAGTGTCCACAGGTGCTGCAGGAAAGATTCTCAATTCTGCCAATCCTAAAGAGATAACCTAAAAGAAGGTTGTGTTCGTTCAGTGAAGACGAGAGAGGACACAACGAGCATGACGAGGAAGCACAAGTTCCTCGGTGGAAATCGAGGGAACCTGTGTGTCAAAGAACTTCGATGAGACAGTACGCCTCCAATTCGAGATAAGACGAGAGTGGATACGAGAGATAAGAGGAGAGAGATGACAAGGGATTACGGAGGGCGCAAGTAGCGCACCCCGTCTGGCCAGCTCATCGGCCGCGTCGTTCCCCAGGAGAAATGAGTGTCCAGGGACCCATTGTAGTCTAATAGAACAGAAGGGGAGAGAAGACAGTTCCTGCCAGATCTACCACAGAGTTTGAAATAAGAGGAAAGATGGAGGAGAGGACAGGGTGGCGAGGACAGAACGAGAGTCAGACAGGAGGAGAAGAGAAGAAAAATGGCAGACTTGTTGGTGCTGCTGAGACCAGCAAAGAGCGTGCAGAATGGCGCAGGCTTCAGCGGAAAAACTTGAGCATACTGGGTCTGCCGAAAAGGAAAGAGTGGCCTCAGTGCCACAGAGAGAGCAGTTGGCAAGAATGCCGGAGCCGCCCTTGCCAAAAGGAAACGGAACAGAGCCGTCAGTCCAAAGCACCAGATCATAAGGGGGGAGAGAGTCAAGGTGGGCGAGAGCCGCACCTTGGCGAGTGAGAGGGGGATCAGAGCAGGATCATGGAGAGGAAAGGGTGGACTCCACCATGAACGAAGGCAGATTCCAGGGAGGAAATGGAGGGCAAGCAAGAAGAGCCTCCCTAGAACAAGTAGAAGAAAGCATGAGCGAGTGAGTAGATGCAAAAGCTCTCCAAGATGATCAGCAGAGTCTTGGTTTCACTTCTAGTCTGGCCAAACCTGAGATAGGAAATGAGGTTGGGAGACGAAGAGCCCGCTCATAAGATGAAAGAGTGAAATGAGTCAGGGTGACTCGTAGGGGAAGTAAAGAAGTCTCGGAGAGAAGCAGAGGGATAGGGGAGGATGACAAGCAGCCGGTGATGGCGCAACTGTCCGCTTGGTAGAGGCGTTCCAATTTGGTGAAATTGGTAGTGCTTAGGAAAGGAAACCATCCGGGTAAAGCATAAGTGAGAAGGGACTGAAGAAAAGATTTATACAGAAGGGAGAGGGACTCCTTAGATGGGCCCCATGATGAAGCAGAGATACAGCGTAAGGCCTTGAGATGTGGGAAGAACTTGGATTTCAGCAAAGATACATGCTTAGAAAAGGAAAGAGTGCGGTCGAAGATGACCCCAAGAAAAGTTGGAGTGGGATTGAAACGGAGGCGGGAGCTGAGTAGGAGGAGTTTGGGCTGGAGGTTAGCCTGGTGGGGATCCACTGAGAAGAAGGAGGCATCGCATTTGCTCAGATTGAGAGGAAGACACCAGTACTCAGACCAGCGCTCCAATCAAAACAGAGCTCCTTGTGTGGCCTCCACCGCAGTGGGGACCGAGGGGGAGGAAGACCAAATGGCCAGGTTGTTAGCATAAAGAGAGCAGCTGATGGAAGAAGGCAGAGAGGCCAGAAGATCATTAATGAAAAGAGAGAAAAGTACAGGGCCAAGAACGGATCCTTGCGGAACACCTCGACGGACTCTAAAGGAACGACTTTTGTGGTTTTGATAAACCACAGAAGCGCGCCTATCAGAAAGGAAAGATTGAGTCCAACGAGCAAAGCAAGGAGGGAGGCCAGCCAAAATCAGTTTGTGGAAAAGGGCGGGATGCCAGACAGAGTCAAAAGCTTTAGAGAAATCGATAGTAGAGAGAATCGTCTGAGAGCCCAGCCTGGGTTTGTTAAACCCATCTGAAATGGACTGAGAAAGGTACAGAATTTGATCAAGTGTAGACCGTCCAGGGCGGAAACCGGTTTGACGGGGAGAAGAGAATGGAATTAGACTCCAGAAAAAAGAGTAGACTGGATAGAATGATGCGTTAAAAAAGGTTTGAGACGCAGGAGGTGAGAGAGATAGGCCGGAAGGAAGCAGGAGAGTCGAGATGTTTTCCCATCTTGTGCATGGGAATAATGGAAGATATCTTCCAGATGGAAGGAAAGGAATGCAAAGACCAGGAGAGATTGAAGATGTGAAGAAGAAAATCCATGCCCAAGCAAGGAAGATGCTTTAGCATGGGATAGGCAACTTTGTCTGGGCCAGTGGCGGTGGAGGAGGATAGGTTGGAGGTAGCCGCAAGAAATTCAGTGAGAGTGAAAGGAGAGCAAAAGGACGAGTGAGACTCCACAGGGCACGTGGCTCAGCGGAGCTCAGAGAAGTAGCCTCTGGCTCTGCTACACAGAGCCTTTGACTGAGAAATGGAAAAGTGGGATCTCAGGTAAGCGGCATAGACCGAAGTCGATTCCCTGGGAGAAGAACAGTTGGGGAAGTTAGGAGAGGAAGAAGACAAGGAAGATGAGCCAGCGATGGAGCGAAGAAGAGAGTGCACAGATTTAGGTGAAAGAGAAGAGCAAGTCGTCTGCCATGCCTCAGCCTTGGCGATGACTGATGAGGCGCGTCGAGAAGCCAAGATGAAAGCCTGGCGATCTTCATCACTTCTGTGAGCGGCAGCAAAAGCTTTGTGTCTTTCACTAATCGCTTCTTTCATCTCAGCAGAACACCAGGCTTTAGGAGGGCGTTTGATGCGGCCGAAAGGAATGGAAGATTTGGCCGCATTCAGTGCCAGAGAGGTAAAGAGAGCAGCAGCAGAGGAAAGAGAAAGAGACGAGTATTCCTCTGCTGAGGGCCAGTGAGAGTCAATGTAGGAGGCAAAACCATCCCAGCAAGCTTTCTGAAAATTGTGGGAAGGGGGCGCTCGTTGGGGTGAAAGACCAGAGAGAGAGGGATAGACAGAAGAGTTGGTAAGTGGTCAGAACCCATGTCCTGAAGCACCTCCCATGAGCAAGAGAGGGCAAGAGAAGAGGGGGAAAAGGAGATGTCAGGAGAAGAGCGACTGCCAAAGGAGTGATGGAGAAGGGTGGGTGTGTCAGGGTCATTGATGGGGAGGAGGTCAGAGGAGATGACCCAGTCGAATACTTCCTCCCCACAAAGGTCGGAAGTGCCTCTTGAGTCCCAAAAGGGGTGATGGCAATTGAAGTCCCCCAGAACGAAGAGATTTCTGGAGGAGGGAAGAATAGAGAGAGAAAAGGAATCGGTTCTGCCATTCATTGGGGAGGAGCAAATAGGGGGGCATACACATTAAAAAATGACACCAAGGAGGAGTTGTTTAGAGAGATGTTGATCCCTACATAATCAGAGTAGGGATTGAGCGAAGAAAGAGAGGAGGTAGAAAGTTCAGAGAAAGATAGGCCCTGCCTGATGAAAATGACAACGCCGCCGCTAGCATGCGTGGTATCAGAGGAGAGAATGCCAGACAGGGAGCTGGTATGATCAGAACGCAGAGCAGAGAATCCAGGAATCCGGAAAGAGGAGTTAAGATTAGATTCCTGAATGCAGATAAGGTCAACAGGATGGGACGAAAGAAAGTGGAGTAGTTCAGTGCTTCTGGCTCGAAGACCTCCAGCATTCCATTGAAGAACCCTGAGAGAGTCAGGGGGGGGAGAGGAGGCAGGAGGCGCAGAAGAAAAGCTAGGAGCAAGGGACGGTGGTGGAGGGGCAGAGGTAGAAGATATAGAATGGGCAGATGGGGGATAAGAAGCTTGGAGACGAGGATGGGGCAAGGGAGCAGTGTTAGCGGAGTCGGAGGCAAAGGTTGACTGTTTGAACATTGCGCAAGGAAAAGACATCGCACAACAACAGCACTGCGATCATTTTGAAGACGTGTCTGTCATAAACTATGGTACTTTTAATTTACGATGGCTTCTATAAGAAAGTGTTGCTGTTATGATGCTGCTTCTAAGTTATGTGCTGCAGGTTTTGCTGAAGAAAAAAGAAATCACACTGCAGGTCAAGAATTTGGTGTTTCTAAAAAGGTTTTTCAAGATTGGTGTCAGGCCAAAGAAACCTTACTCGCCATTCCTAAAACAAAAAAAGTACAATGGGGAAAGCAACTGCTGAACCTTGCTATGGAAACAAAACTGGTTGAGTGGATTACAAAATAAAGAAAAAGCAGTTATCTTGTAACAATGTTGCATATCCAACAAAAGGCTTAAAAATTGTCCACCTATTCCATCTTTTAAAGCATCAACTGGTTGGGTGCAGAAATTCATGAAAAGACACGATCTTGTTTTACGACAGAAGACCAAAATCTTTCAGAGGTTACCGGATGACCTTGAAGAAAAGGTTCTATCATTTCAGAAATATGTGATTCAACTGCGAAAAAAGAACATCAGTTTAGATTGTGCCCTATTGGAAATATGAATGAAACATCCATGTGTTTTGACATGCCTCCAAACCGAACCATAGATCAAAAAGGTACCATATAGAAATATTTAACACCAGTATTTTTGTAATTGCAATTTTTATGTCGTAGCCTAATTCTTGCATTCCTATTTATAGGCAAGAAGACCATTTTGCTGAGAACAACTAGCCATGAGCGTACCCACTTCACTTTTGTGCTGACCTGCATGGCAGATGGTTTCAAGCTGAAGCCAATGGTTATTTTTAAATGAAAAACAGTCCCAAAAGGTGAAAAGGTACCTCCTGGAGTATTGGTGTCCTGCCACGCTAAATGCTGGATGGACAAAGAGGGTATCATATTATGGCATACTATGGCTGAAAAACATCTGGAATACCAGATCAGGTGCAATGTTGAAGAAACGGTCTCTTCTTTTACGGGACCAGTTCTGTGCTCATAAAACAGACAAAGTGAAAGATGTGTTTAAGAATCTGAAAACATCACAAGCCATGATTTCAGGAGGACCTACTTCAGTGCTTCAGCCCCTTGATGTTGTTCTGAACAAGCCCTTCAAAGATAGACTGAGAAAGAAGTGGCTTGCTTGGATGTCTTTAGAGGATGACAAGCCAGTTACTAAAGGTAGAAATTTCAAAAAACCAAGCATCTCCTTGGTGGTATCATGGGTCACAAGTGCATGGGAGGACATTCCAGAAGACATGGTAAAGAAAAGCTTTCTGAAGACTGGTGTTTCAAATGACTTAGATGGTGGAATGACAATGGCAACTCTGATGATAATGATCTTTATGTTGAAGATAGTTTACCATCAGCATGGGATGCTGATGATGTACCTGAAGAAGACTAGGCTAAACTATTTGATGATAGTGATTATAGCGATTTTGATTGGTTTTAAGTGATTGTTGATTGATTTTCCACAATAAAATTTACTGTATCAAAAAATTTTATACCATTTTTTGCAGGTCAAGTATAGGGTTGTGGCTTATACATGCATAAAAAATTTTATACCATTTTTTGCTGGTCAAGTGTAGGGGTGTGACTTATACACGCCTGCAACTTATACTCAAATAAATATGGTAGTTGGAAAGTAGCTTTTGAAGGTAGTGAGCAAAGTCAGGGTCATGATTTAATTCGTCTGAAAAAAAAGCAAATAGTTTACTTTGTAGATTTCCTCACTCATCTGTGTAGAAAGCACAATAAAGTGTATGGTTCATTGTTGTTTTTCAACCCTGGACTGGATCTCGCACAACCATGGAATAATTTTTGGAAAAGTCAGCAGAACAATGCAGGTTGATACTGGGAGACTACCTTTCAAAGACTTGAAGTACTTGTAGAGCCAACAACCTTGTGCCAATTAGGCTGAAGGGAGCAAAATTTGGCTTAACTAATCTTCACATGGGGATACCTTTTTTTGTACACTTTACAGTTTATAAATGGAATAGAAATTATACACAGCCTTTCCAGCATATACTGTTTACTTATGGCAAACCATTACTGCATTGACTAGTTTCAAGGTTTTGTGATTTTTTTTTGATCACCAATGCTTAGCTATGAGCCTGTGATGCTGTTAACTATATATATAGTTTTAAAATAAATTGGTTGCAGAAATATGTATTATTAGGCTCAATAAATTTTCATGGTTTTACATGCATTTTTAACAGTATGACCCATCAGTGCCAGAGCCAGATTAACCTGACGTGAGGTCCTGGGCTGAGCCAAATATTTTCATCTGGAAAAGCATCCCTTTTAGTCAGATTTAAACGTGAAGACCAAAACAAAACCAAAAAGGTTTTCACAAAAAATGGGGTCCCTTTTTCTTAGAATTTAAATGCTCATAGGGGCTTTTTTTCCCAAAATGTTCTAGTGACCAGTAGTAACCAAAACAGGTTTCCACTCAAAAAAAGTAGCTTCAAAATTGTGAGTCCCTGCAGCTGAGATCCTTTTTTCTCTATAGTGTGATGACAAAAATAGCAGAAAGATTCTCCCTTGGAAATACATCCATTCTTATCCAATATGTGGGCCCTTGGCTTCAGCTTGTCAAGCCCCCTCTATTAATCCAACACTGTGACTCATACCACATTACATTCAAACTATATGAAAAGACATCACAAAAAAGGAATTAAGCAAAGTTCTCCAAAGGTATTTATGCATGAGCCATAAACAATAGTTGATGTGAAAAACATAAAAAAAAGGAAGTTTAGTGCAGTGCCTGTCAATTCGATCAGAAAAAAGTTGCTTCTTGGAAATTCTGGGCATAGTTTCTTATGTATCTACTCTATTTTATGGTCTATTTCACTTGAAAAAATATTTAAGCAGTTACTTGTTCGTTCGTTCATTTGTTCCTTTGGCAATCTCATCAGAAGTTGCAGTTCATCAGATATCGTTTGAGCATAGGGTTGTCAACATCTGTTAGGTTGCAGGGAGGTCCTATTGATTTGCAGTCATTGATAATGTGGTATGCAGTTTGGGGTTCTCCACATTAGCATAGATTGTCATCACCAAATCCCCATTTCACCATTGAGTCACCAAATTTTCCTATTCTGGTTTGCAATCTATTTAGTTGGACCCAGGCTTTTCGTGGGAGGCCTTGTCGTAGGGGTTTGTTTGACCAGTGTTGGATGTGTAGTTGCAGTTTATGTGGTATTGGTTCTTTCTGAGGGTCATAGCCTTGTAGTGATTCCAGAAATGGGCGAAGAGGTTTGCAAGATTTAAGCCTTTTGGGAGGAGTTTTGCTGTACAAGATGTTGTTGTGTAGAAGATGGTCAGTGTTGTCTGCTTTGTAGTATAAGCATTTACAGAGTTTTTTCCAGTGACAGCTTGGTGGCTGTATTCCCGAGAGTGGTGGTAAAAAATTGAAAGGGGTGGGGCAGATGCAGTCTGAGACAGTCCGCATTGCTTCATTCAAAGGTACTAGTCCCCTCCAGGGGGGCAGTCCTTAAATGAATGAAAAAACTTTTTTTGGCAATTTCCTTACTCCAAACCCCTAATTTTTTTTCCAATGCAGAAAAAAATAGATTTGTAAAAGTTTAAGGTAATTCCAGCAAGGTTTAGAACCTGCACATAGGTAAGGTTTAGAACCTGAACATAAACATAAAAGTTTTAGGGGGATATTAGTGCACATTGCAAGGAGTGACAACACAAAATATGATATAACTTTTTAACCAGCAAGTCTAGAACAGCTTTGTTGTAATTCTAAACCAGTTTTGGCAGAATATATTTACAGTAGGCAATGTTATGGCTTTTTCATGAAATTTTAGTCATTATTTTGCAATTTTTAATATAAAATCAATGGCTTTTTGTCATATATGTTCTAAATACATAAGAATAGAAATTCTTTACATTTCTAGCCAAAGAAGCACAAGGCAAGGTCAAAGACATAGTCCAACCACTACAGAAAAATTTTATGTTGTAGGTGCATGGTCATAAAATACGCCAAGTAGATTTGACTTATTAATCATTCAAAAAATTGTTATTGACACTTAAGCATTCTAGAAACTTTATTTTTTATGTTTTGCCTTTTGAAAATTTGCTGGTAAGTAATAACTACTTCACCGAAATTTTGCCCAAGAGAGCACTTTAATAGATATAAGACATATGTTTTCATTAAGAGTGAAAATTATATACATTTTTCAAGCACTTGTACATTCAGATATCTGCTTTATACTACACTGACCTAAATTAGATGGATTAATAAAGATGCAAAGTTGCTTGTTACGAATATTATAAAACTACACCATTCAGATTGGCTTGTTTTTGCATTCATCAGCTTCTTCACCACCAGAACTTCAAAGAAACTAACAATTTTTTTTGAGGTGGAATGACAGTCCTCATTGTAAGTTGACATAGCATTTTTCTGTAGTTACAGAGTAGGGAGTGCATTTTTTGCAGTTAGAAAATTTTTTTTCAATCTTCAGAAACCACCTGAAGAAGATTTTGTGTCTGCTTTTCACTATGAGTGGGAATGCTATTGTACTCTTTTATGAGTGCTACTACTCGCTCATCATGATATTTTGTGACAGTAAGGGCATTAACCACCTTTAATGCCTCACAGTAATCATTGCAAAGTGGCCAAGCTTCTGGATCCTTCTCCACAGACTCAGTGACAAGATCAGGCAGTTGGTGTGATCAAAGATTGCAGGATTGATTATCTGTCGTGTAGGAGCATCCTCTGCTTTGTTGTTTTCCTTTGTTGCCTGCAACATAAGTCTTTTGGTTTTGACTGAAACAAACCTATCAAAGAAGGCAAGGGCCACATGTTTTTCAAAAAGATACCACAGGCGAGAACAAAAATTGCATGACACAATTTTGGACACTGCAATGTTAATGCCTGGCATATATGCTTGAATAGACTTCAAGTCATTGTATAGGAGCTTCTACCCATGTCTGAGGTGGTATAGGAGCTTCTATCCATGTCTGAAGTAGATCTTCATTGCCAAAACAAGAATATGCAAAAGTCCTTTTTTTCCTTACTGTAACTTTGAACTGTTTATGAAAAATCCAGATTTTTAATGAGTATAGAACTTTTGACATCCACCTGACATAATGCATTGGACCAGTACCCATAAAATAAATACATCTTGGTGGAGTAAATCTCATAAAAATTAATGAGAGTTCAATAAATTCTCTGTAATTATCACGAAAATCCTTTCTTTCGCTCAAAGATTTTTCAGCCCAAGCAATAACATCCAAATCTTTATCAGATAGCTTTTCATTAACTACTGTGGTAAAAACCTTGTTCAAAAATTTCCACTGGTCTTGAAATCATTTAAATAGTGACACTTCTGGAGGAGCAGTACTGCCAATTATTGTGGAAAAAGGTGTTTATGCAAGTAGTTTAACACTAGTTTTACAGAGGGGTCGTTTTTGACCCTGTTTGTTGTTTATTTGCTTTATATCTTTTAAATGCGTGACTGAATATCAATAAACTACTTTCACTTTTCCAAAAGTTTATTCTATATTACATTCCAGGTTTTGAAACTTTATAAAAATTGCTTGCTATTTGAGTTTTCGCGTCTGGAAAAAAGCTACTCTTAGTTTTATGGAAGGGTTGTTTTCGACTCTTTTCTTGTATATAACTTGTTTAGCAGAAACCAGGCATTATTAGAGACAGAGCTGTATAGTAAAACATCTTGTTAGCTGTAGCAAACAATAGCTGGTCTGAAACCATTTAAAATGACGAGACAACAATGTGGAAAGAACCTCGAAATAAATGCTATGACAAGGAAAAGCAGGTACTGGTTTTCTCATTCTGTAAGTCCATTTAGAAAGATCTTTTTAGAGACAATGCTCTGTTTGTGGTGCATCATATCAGTTGCAATTAAAATATTAGTTATTTTGTAGATAAGGAAACAGGTAACAACAATCAAAAGAAGTGCAAATACCACTCGTATTGTGCTAATACCACATCTTCTTAGTGCTTGTTGGGCAGAGATGGCACTCCATGGAAATGCTCCAATCCAGTAAGCAGTGGGTGTGCTGGAGCTTGTACCATGTTTACAGCAAATCCAGGGGTTTCTTGGCATGTAGCTTCATCAAGAAGTCGATATAATGTGTGGAAACATTTCATTTCTGAACATATTTTGCATATAATCTGCAGATACACAAACAAAGAAGCTCAACGAAGAAGTGATGAACAATTTATTGTGAGCATAGCCAACTTAGAAACATTTATTGGACTCCAGTATGCAAGAGGGATCTATGGTAAAGATCATCTGTAGTTCATGGTTTCCCAAAGTGCTCCGTACAAAGCCTCAGGGGTTTGCAAGAAAAGCATAGGGGCTCCTCAAATGAAGAGTACAAACAAAAGGCTTTTTATTAGGCTCGCAGAGCCCTTTTCATAATGGCAATACAAATGTACAGCACACTGTTTTCAGTGCAAACAGAGCTACTTCGATCCAATGAAATTGATCTCAAAAAGCATAAATTGCGAGAGAGGTGATGACCTTCTTTTTTTTTTGAGATTACCCAAATTTCAGGCAATATAACATGTTCTCAGGTGTTATTTACGTAGGGTCTCCTTTTTTCAGCCTGACTTTGAGATGTTTTAACATTTTCAAGTACCGAATAGAGCATGCATTCTAGCCATTAAATAACAATTGATAAGTGTTAATGTAATCTCTATGTATTTTTTGTGTGCTCTGCAATCAATGTTTGATCTCTTTAAAAGCTCCAAACCATCAAAAGTTTGGGAAACTCTGCCATAGCTTTCTTGTGGAGCAAAGGATATGGCATTCCTATTGTTAGATATTTATTCTGGTTTTACTGCCACATTTTGTGTAAGCCATCTTTATGTTAAAATTGCTGCCTTTTGTTGATCACATGATCATGTGACCGTTCAAGCACAGCGCAAAATTCATTTTTTCACTGTACCGTTGTTTTTGTATTTTCAGTAGTAAGCCAAAAGAGCTGGCAGTTGTATGTAGACTAGATTAGGTGTTTAGTAAGCTAAAGTTGGAAACTTAACTATTCTACTTGAATTTAGATGAAGTTGGTTTTAATAAAGTGTGTTGCTATAATTGTTTGATAGAAGTTTGGTGCAATATTGTTTCTGGTTTGTATTAATTTTCCTTAAGTATGACATAAGCATATTGGCAGCAACTGATTTTGGTATATTTCTTTTATAGAAACCGTCTTGTACTGCTCCATGACACTGTGTGCTTGAACAGTCCTCCCCCCAACTCTCGCACTTGAAGTCCAAGTATTGTTATTATTTTTGAATCATTTATCCTTTATCTTTGTTTATATCAAGATAACATTTGTTTGAGTCAACATCTTGAGATATTGAGAGGAAGCCAATATGAGATGTGTTGCAGAAATAAAAATATCAACAATCAAGTCATAGCAGCTGTAGTTTGGTGCTAATAAGGCGTCGCCAAAGCATCTTAAGGAAAGAATTTGCAACACCTATATTTTATGAAAATATGAGCAGAGATTATTTTCCAAAAATCTTGAAATACCTGAGGTTTGATGACAAACCAAACAGAGTTAGAAGTGGACCCCATGCTGACAAGTTTGCACTGATTAGACAGGTATTTGAACATTTTGCTAATCAATGTCAAAAGAAGCATATATGTCAATTTTCACTAACAGTGGATGAGCAACTGATGTCTTTAAAGTCGCACTGTTCTTTTGTGACTTTTATGCCAAATAAGCCTGATAAGTATGGTGTGAAGTTTTGGGTCCTGGTAGATGTGGAAACAAAGTATGTCTCAAACATTGATGTTTATCTTGGAGCTCAAGAAAAAGAACAGCATGGTGGTGTTCCTCTTCCTGAATCCGTGGTTGTTAATCTTTGCAAACATATCAAAGGAAAGGGTTACAACATAACATGTGACAACTTTTTTACCTTATTACCTGTTGCCAAAAAACTTGCAAGAGACAATCTATCTATTGCAGGAACAATGAAAAAATTGACGTGAGTTGTGCAAAAAAATGACTGAACCAGAGAATAAAGCCAAGTAAATTTTATTGGCATGATTCCATAGACTTCTTATTTGTGAAATATCAAGCAAAAGAGAAAAAGTCAGTTTGCTTGCTTTTCAACTTGCACAGCTCGGCAGATGTTGATGCAAGTAATGAAGAGAAAAAACTTGAAATGGTATTATTTTATAACCCAAGCAAAGTAGGTGTTGATTGCTTCGATCAAATAGCACATTTATACACTACAAAGTCAGCAAGTCGGAGATGGCTAGTAGCTGTCTGGGGTAACATCTTGGACATTGTTGCTATCAACTCCTATATATGTATAAAAAAGTTACAAACAAATGTATATTGCACTGGCAATTCACACTAATGCTCGAAAAAAACCTGCTGGGCAAGCCAGAACCTTGTCTGAGCAACAGCAACAGGCAGTTCAGAAGAGACGTTGAAGGAACGTGGAGGCGGAGGAAGTGTCATGGTGTATGCTGTGACAGCAAGACAGTCTCAACTTGTATTCTATGCCAAAAACTTACTTGTGGAAAATGTTCACAAGACAATTTCAGAGTGACTCACATAAAGTGCTTAGCTTGCATAAAACTGACTAGTTAAATGCTTTTATATTTTGTGCAAAACATATTTTTTAAAAGTAAAATCGTTTTGTTATGTGTAATCATTGCAATACAGCTTACTAGCAGTTCAGAAACTAGTGCAAGAAAAACGCAATTAGCAAAATAAGATTGGGGTCAAAAACAACCCCTCCTTAAAACTAGGCATAGGAAATTTTTTGTAAAGCTAATGTTAAGAAGATGGTGGCAGCATGTTAGATGCAAAAGATCTTTTTGCGATTCTTGTTCAGTGAAAGCACAAGCACCTTGCTTTCTTTATGAATTAGAAGCTGTAGGGTCAAATGACCTAGCAACAAGTTTTTTTTCAAGTCCCATTCATCAAGAGCTTCTGTGACAGCTTTTGCATGTTGTAGTCCTGTTTCATTTGGCAATTTTACCACTTTTAGAAGCTGAGATACATATCAGTAACGATTTTTGGCAAGCGATCAATATGCTGTTTGGTTGTCTAGTTTTTAAGTAATTTACTATCTCAGTGGACAACTGGCTTGAAATTCTGCTTTCAGTGATCTTGCAAGTGATTTTCAATGAAAATTGCTTACACGTTGAATAGAAGTATAATTAACTTAGAATTCCTTTGGGTCTTGGCGAATTGAATGCACTGTCTCAATTAGAACATAGGCAGCAGATCTATCATTTACCTTTGTTCTGTCAAGAACCATAGCTAATTGTGAAGTTACAACATTCTTGGCTGCTTTCTGGCACTTAGGAAGACTTGTCTCTTGCACAATGCTTGTTGTGGCTTTATTGCATTCAGAATCTGTACCACCACTGCTAGAAAATAAAATTGATACTTTGCTGCAGGTTGCAGTGGATTCTTCTGATTGAGTGTTCCTTTCTTTTTCCATCAGCTGTCTCTTCAAAGAACGTTTTTGCTTTGCTGCTAGTTTGAAATCAGCTGATCCCACTGTTCTTCAGCCAAGTTCACGTTGTGCTAAAAGAAACTCTCTTTCTGCTTTGGCATTAATGTGAGAGCAATAATAGATGCTATATCAAACAAATTAAAAAGTTCTGCAGGATAATCACCTTTTTGCTTTTGTGGAGCAGACTCCTGTTTTTTCCTTTAAATAAGGTTAGCATTTGTGTAGCTTTTCCTCTTAAAATTACATTATCTTTGCAAATGGAATACAAGTACTTGCTTTTTTCAAAAACTCTTAATGCATGATTAACTGCAGTGGTTGTGCTATCTCTAATATATTTCCATTGCTAATGTTGAGGTAAAGAAAAAATGACAAAACCTGTTCTTTCAAAGGAAGTGTGGATCCTTTAATTCCATCTGTTGGTGTATAAAGATAATCAGTAGAACAAGTAGCCATAACAATAGACTTATCAATATGCTAAAAAACGATTGTACCAAAAACTCTGCAAAGAATTTTAGCACAGTTACAGTAATAAGTTTTGCCCTATTTTCATATCTTTGAGCAATTGTATCAAATTACTTTGTTAGTTACACGATTATCAGGTAGCCATGCTACACCTTGTTAATGACATAAAAAGCTGACTGGTTCTTTGACAGCCAAATTGACCTGCACTAGTTTTGATTTAGTATGTTTTTTTCAAAATGATATACACAATGATATATTTTATTAATAAACACACTAACTTGATTAACTCACCAAATTGTCTTGGGCAACGTAAAATTTTTGATTACCATCTTTAAAACTTTTGCTTGAATTCACATAAAATTTACTTCAACTGCTAGCAATATACTTTATCAAAACTGTTGACTAATTTTATGATCACTGGTTAAGAAAGAAAAGCACTGTTACATCACTAAAAATACATAACTCTATGCCAGTGTTTCTCAACCTTTTTGTCCCATGGACCATTTAAAAAAAAATATTCGATGGACCCCTTTGCTGTGCTGACACCCCATAAACGCCACTAGTCTAAACTGTATTGCACATAGGTCAAGTGCATATTTTGCTATGCTGATAACTCATAAACACCACTAGTCTAAACTGTATTGCACATAGGTTAAGGATTTCAAGTGTGTATTGAATCTTAGTCATCGATAAAACAATGATTAATAAACTAATCAAACAATCTCTCAAAGTTTGCACACTTAACCTTAAAATATTAGAGAGGACACACACTTCCAATTTCAAATTTTATTTCCACAGAACATTGTGCTCATGTAATACAATATACTTTTAGAATCAATAGAACAGTTCACAGTGCTAGTGACTCAGTTGGTTTTTGGCACAAAGAATCACAATCTATTTTGATAAAATTATTCAGTCTTAATCTGATAGATCCTCTGCTGTTGATGTCCAATTTGTTTCTTTACTGAAAACATCCAGTACTGCTGAAAATGTAGATTCCACCATCCATGTAGAAGGGAAAGCAATGATGCTTGCTTCTACAGTACTGGTTGAAAAACATTTGGGTGTGAATCCTTTATCAAGATGTATGCAAATACCCCTTCCTTGTTAACTCTTTCTTTTAATTTCACATCCTCTTTTAAGTCCAACAGCCTTTTGGCCAACTTGGTGCTTTCATCACCTGGCTCATAATTTTTTAGATCTACAAACCAGAGTGGATAATCCATCTTCAAAAAGTCCTCGAATCTTCTCTCAAACTCTGTGTGAAGACCTTCAAGCTGAACAATGCATGCAGCAATGCATTCTGGTGTGGGATCAGTTTTCTTGAAATTTTCAAATGCCAACAGGTTCTTTTTTCAAACTGTTTTTTCCAATATTTCAATTTTCAGACGTAACTTTTTATCTTCTGAGCACAGGTAACCAAATCTGATTTTTTACCTTGCAGCTTCAAGTTCAACAAATTCACTTTTTTAAAGATATCACTGCGATAGGATATTTTTGATTTTATCTCAGCAGTTTCAAATTTTTCCAGAATTTCTTGAGCTGTACCAGCTTGTTTGTTATTGTTGCAATCAGCCATTTGGGATTTGCACTTGAGAAAGTTGATCACTTGTTCCCCACAACTACAAATCTTTTGAGGCTCAGGCCTTTCAACAACCATATCACCTCTGTGGGAAGCAAGAGTGTTTTGAACTTTTCAGTTTCACAGAATTGCATAAATAACCTTTCATTCAATGAGTTTGCTTTATCAAAGTTAATTGCATGTATAGGAGCATTGAGTGCTTCTTCCATGTCTCCTCCAATTTTTTAGCAGCCAAATGCTGCCAGTGGATAATGCAATGAACATGGGAGATATGAGGTGCAACTGATTTCATTCTAGAAACAAAGCCTTTGACTCTTCCAGTCATGGCTGTAGCTCCACCTGACGCAATACAGATCAAATTGGTTAATGGAATATCTTTGTCATTACAATACTGCATTATATGATTAAAAATATCTTCTCCATGAGTAGTTTCAGGCAGACTTTTAATGAATAGCATTTCTTCTCTTACATTATCGTCAATAGATGAAACTGACATAGACAAAAAGAATAGCTTGGTTATGAATCATGCTCTCATCAGTTTGGAGAGAAAACTTAATCTTGCACAGAATTTCCACTCTTATGCTCTCAACAAAACTGGCCATTTCATTTTGCCTTCTGGTAATAGTGTGATTAGAAAAAAAAAATTTACTCAGAGCAGATGCAGCGTCTTTTTCCAGGACTTTGCTTGCACAGGCTAACATAGCAGGCTTGATAAGCTTCTCACCATAAACTTGAGGTGCTCCAACCTTGGCAAGAATTTCAGAGACCAAATAACGGTTTGAGTATTTTTGCATTTGCACTTTTATTCTTCTTGACAAAGTCGAATAGTTTGACTGATTGTGCTTTCATTTTTCTTTCAAAATATTCCCTATCTTTACCAACAAATGATGGGTGCTTAGATTTTGATGATGTAGCAACTTGACTTTCTTCATAGAATTATATGTCAGCATGACACCACACTCGAGGCACATAGGTTTTGCGTCAACAGATACAAAACCAAACATGATAAAAGCATCATTGTAATGTCTCAGTTTTGCCTTTTTAGCAACAGGAGCTTCTCACATTTTATTAATTTGAAAGCACTTAAAGCAATTTTATTAAATATACTAACTAACGCAACTTAGATTTTCTCCTGCCAAACCGACAGCAAATTGCTTTTAAAACTAATTTAGATAAATCTGGAAAATTCACAATTTGCCTCATGCAAACAAATTTGGTTTTCCAGAAAAACCGAGTAAAAACCACAAAGTAAATATGATTGTTCCATCAAGGTGACCTCACAAAATTATCACCTGCAAACACACTTCTAGCTTTTAGACAAAGATACGTCTAAGACATTGACTAGTTCCATATTTTTTTTATATGCAATTCTTGCTTAATTTATTGTACAGCTTACAATGTTACAATTTTCTGATAAATCTTATCAATGATTTATGGAACTCTATGGACCACTAGAAATTCCAGGTGCACCACCAGTGGTCCACCTGGACCATGTTGAGAATCAATACTTTATGCCAATGAACTAGCAGGCAGTTTCTTGTATTCACTTACAATGCAGGTAGTAAACCACTGCTTGAATTGAAGAGCTAATTATGTCAGAAAATAAAAATCTACCAACATTATCCCCAAAAAGTAGTTTGAAAGCCATAAATTTTCTAATTTTGACCCCTCAAATTAATTGTTTGATTTTTGTATCAGAAAAGTAAGTAATTTGCAATTGCTTAATGCTCAGCACTTTTGGAAGATATACTCAAGATCTGGGTATCAATTTGATGAGGGAAATGTAGCCTTTGTGGTCTCGTGTATTTCCAAGGTGGAAATATGCTATGCATTCAGTTAGCAGAATGTCCCCTAATTGGTTGAAATTCCTTGAGATGCTGGGGCTACTTCATCAGTGTAGTGAGCTTCCAAAATATCAAAATATCCTTGCTTTTTGAGTCTTGGATGTTTGGCCACATGCCCTTCCAGACACCAAAGTGGTTATTAGATCATTTGCCACCTTTTAATAACAGGCTGACTAAAGTATGCTCTTCCATTTTAAACCCAGATGGGGGTATATAAGCCAAGGCACAATATTTTAGCTGGTAGAGAACTTCTATTCTTATGCATTGAGAATGTAACTGAATGATAACACAATCGTTTTTTATTAGAACGTGCAATATGTTTAAAATTATGTAAAAAATTTAAAGTATTAGCTACTTTTTAATATATTCTGCTAAACATGTTTTTGAATTACAACAAAAGCTGCCATTTTATTTCAATTGACAACCACAGTTGTTCTGCAATTTACTTTAAGGGGTTGATTATGATTGCAGACTTTATGATTTTAGAGTTACATTTGATGTTGTGTTTTTGCTCCCTGACGATATATACCAATACACCACTAAATCTTTAGCATTGATGTGCAGGTTCTAAACCTTCTTCAAATTACTTTAAATTTTCACTAAACTGTTTTTCTAGCATAGGAAAAAGAATTAGGGGTTAGAAGCATATCTTTTCAAAACTTCAATTTAAAGGACCACCTTACCCTCCAATGTTAGAAGTGTCATACTTATCTCAAAAACCACAAAAGATATTTAAATGATTTTGACTGATAGTTGCATCATTTAGCAGGCTCTACTTCTCAAAATGTTAAAAGAATTCAAAAGGTGTTGTTGTTCACCAATGTCCAAATGATAATGGAATTACCCATGAACATAAATGCAGAATTTTCAAAATAGGGGGTGGGGGGAGGCAAAACTGTAACAATATGCTGCAGTGACCTAATTATGTCAGGCTTAAAAAGCTGACAAACAAGTAAACTATCAATTTTCAATTGGCTGCAGCAAAATACTTGTCTATTATTGTTTAATCAGGTAGTTTAGGTTAAATTTGGTCACTTATACTCTGTGATCTTTGTAACAGCAATTTATAAGCATTTCAGAACGTCAGGCTACAGTGCATGTACTTGTTGATGCATAGAGCATAATGAGAAGAGATGAGATATTTCTGTAATCATTACTAGGCTGTGATCCCCAGCAAGAACCAATATTACATGAACTGTAAACACACATCCAAGACTGGTCAAACAAGCCCCCAGGAGAGAGAGAGAGAGAGAATTTATTTTTGATTTTGCTTTGTGCACCGACACAATAATATTAATAATACACCCAAAAAAATCACTAGTAGCAAATGCCAGGGAGCATCAAGGAACCTTTCGGTTATCGAGTCAAGATGCTCCCTGATCTCAGCAGATTGAGATATAAGCGAAATCTATTAAGTGACACTGTTATAATTTGAGTACGTTATGTAAAAAAGAGATGAGTTCAAGTTTTTATCAAATGATAAAAAAATAAAAAATAAAAAAAGGAAATGGAACAAACAATAACAATAAATTTTTTTACACAATCAAAAGCTTTTGCAAGAGTTAATATTCATTTAATAATTTTAGTTTATTTGCTTTTTTAAAAGAAACCCAGTGCATGCTCTTTAATTCTGATTCGAGGTTACCCCACAGCTTTGAACCTCTGTGAGGAAATAGTTTTGGGCTAAATAATTTATTTATTTGGGGCGGTAGTAAGTAGTCAAATTAATTAATCTCATTTCATGTTGATGAATAGTATTTAACTTATGAAAAGAATGAGAAAAATTTTTAGGCGATTGATTATGATGGAGTTGATACATAAATTTAGCTAACTCAAGTTGATATATGTCTTCTACTTTTAACACTTGAAGTTCTTTATACATTTGTGAAGTTGGCGTATATAAGTTACAAAACAATATTATTCTCAAAGTTTTATTAAGCCTTCCTCAAATTATTTCTGGTGAAGTTTTATTTGCTGTTGCCCACGCAGTAATTCCATATTGAATTCTGCTGTATACAAGACTATAGAATAGCATGCAAAGGGTTTCTCTTGAAACAAAACTGCACAATCTGTAAAACAGTCCTGTGCATCTGGCAAGCTGCGTGGACAAATAATTTATTTGAGACGTCCATTTGAGATTGTCGTCAATGAATAACTCAAGGTATTTGACAGCATGCGCTCTATTAATAGTAATGCCGTTAAGAGCTATTTCAAAATTACATTGACAAGTTTTAAGGGGTTGCTTGTTTATTAACATGTAGTTTTTGAAAAATTTAGGGATAGCTTATTGTAACAGAGTCGAGAGTTAACTTTTTTGAGTTCTATGTGAACTTTGTGTTTCAGGTTTTTCAGATTGTTATCAGCCATCACCAAGCAGGTGTCATTGGCAAATAATGTGGTGTCAAAATTGGAAATCAACAAAATGTCTTTAATGTATAATAAAAAAGTAATGGCCCAAGGCAAGATCCCTGGGGTACCCCACATGATACTTTGGTATATGAGGACATAAATTTACGTACATTAGTATATTGGTATCTGTTTTTCAAGTAGCTGGTTAATAAATTCAGAGGTTTACCACGAATTCCAAAGTTACGATACAATTTATCTAAAAGAATGTCATGATCAACCATATCAAAAGCCTTTGATAAACCCAGAAACAAACAGCATGTATATAAATTTTGATCAATATTGTTTATAAACTTGTCATATATTGAGTTGATTGCAAATAGAGTTAAAGAATTTTTCCAAAAGCCAAACTGATTTTCACAGAGCAGATCATTTTTTTCAATAAAATTAATGATGCGAGAGTAAATTAAAATTGTTATGGGACGATAATTAGAAGCTTCCTTGTGATCACCCTTTTTAAAAATTGGAATAACTTCGGCAATTTTCAAACAGTTTGGATAGATGCCTTTACTAAAGCAATCGTTTATCAATTTGCAAAGAAAAGGAGATATTACTGATTTACTAATTTTTATAAATTTAGTTTCGACGTCTGTATACCTGGTTGCTTTTGAATCTTTAAATGAGTCGATAATATTATTTATTTTGTTTGGATACGTTGGAGTCAAGAAAAAAGAATTGATCACGCCTGTCGGCGCTGTTACATTCGTATCCATGTCAACTTCGGGAATGGTTTCAGCCATTTTTTTCCCTATGTTGGCAAAGTATGCATTGAGATTTTCAGAAATAGCAGCAGGATTAGTTATCACCTCACCTGTTTTAGTGTTGAGTTGGTTAATGTCAACTTGTTGTGAAGGTTTTAAGTTTACTAATTCATTCACTATTTTCCAGATTTTACCGCTATTACTTTTGTTCTCAATTATTAATTCATTGTAGTATTTTTGTTTTGCTTTTTCAATCGTTCGATTTAAAACATTACGATACGTTTTATAGTTTTTGTATTTTGTTTCATCATATGTTTTACAAATCGATTTGTACATCTTATGTTTGGTTTTAATTGAACAGAGAAGACTAGAGGATAAGCATGGTTTAGTCTTTAGTTTCCTTTCTTTCCTGGTAGCTAATTTACACGGGGCGTGTTTATTTACCACACTCGTAAAAGAGTTAATGAATTGTTTGAATTGATTATGGATTTTAGAGTCAAATGACGATAAAGATGCATTTAGAGTTTGATTTAAGTCTTTGATAAAGTGTTCAGCTTTAAAATTGTTCATATCTTGTTTCCATACTTGGCGAGCATTGTTTTTGAAATCCTTTACAGAAGGAATTAAAGCGAAAACAGGATAGTGATCAGAAATGTTGCTAATTGCTATGCCTGGCATAAGCTGGTTATTTAGGTTGTTGGAATGATATAGTCCAATAATGACTTTGAATTTTTGCATACTCTTGTTGGTTGATTTATTAGACACTGTACTGGCTGCCTATTAAATCATCTGGATATGTTTTGATGCGATTGTTAGATTTTATTTTAATTAGGTCAATGTTGAAGTCTCCTAACACGTAGAATTCAGATTTTATAGAATTAAGTTCATGAAGATGTTCGTCAATGCTCTGGAAAATAGATCAATTTGCTCCACTGTTTGGACAGGATGGTGGTAGACAACGCCTACAATTAGTTTTTTCTTGTTCATTTCTATTTCTATCCATAAATTTTCAACCGAAGACAAATCAATGTTAATAGTAGGTTTCAAATTATAAGAAATAGAACTTTTTACATAAATTCCAACACCGCCAGCAGAGCATGTACTTCTAGAAAAACCTGTACTGGACACAGACTCCACCTTGGTCACGTGACTGTACATTAGTGGCCTGATCGCAGAAAGCTAATTTCGCTCAGTTAGAACGACTGGTAGGCGTGTTGGTGTTGCAGCTAAAAGATTTTGTGCAAGCTCAGCTTTTTTCAGTTAATGGCAGATGGCGTATAAATTAAATGATATGTTAAGGCTATAAGTTAAGAAATTGAAGAACTGAAAGAATAAATTCGCAATTGTTCCTGCGTACCCTATTACAATACAAGAAAATGAGCAGTTTAGAGTAGCTCTTTGTTGATGCACATTTTGGCTACAGTCCAACAGCTGATTATCGGTGGTTACATCAATAAAAAGATCTTAGAATGTTGGATTCGATTTATTTTATTATAACTTAAAACTTTGACTCTCTTTTAGAATAAGCTGCCATTTTTTATAGAATATGCTTTGAGGTTAGTTTTAGGGAAAGGGCAGAAATTAGAAGAGGGCTTAGTTGGGTGTTGTTTACAATACTACCTAAGGGTGTTTTGCAGTTCTCTCCCATTGATTGTTGGAAAAGCACTGGGCAGTTGCCCACTTTGCTCACTGGATAAGCCAGTTGTGTGTACACTACACACTAGGACCTGAAGACACTTGTGTTTTAATTGCAGGTTGGGACTCATAGGCTATGTAGTATGCCTCCGTCAATTTTCAGCCTTGTGCAATGTGCATTGTACAACTTTAGGGTTGGAGGTTTGGTTTGGGAGTAGGGTTAAGGCAAGATAGTTTGCAGAGTTAATAACCCTAACCCCAGGCTCCAACCCTAAACTAAATTGATAAGGGCATATTTCACATGAGACCTGGAAAATATACAGATGAAGATATGCATGAATGTGCGTCATGATTAGTAGCAGGGTTGTGGAGTTAAAAACTTAACTCTTTCGCTCCCGCGATCATCGATTGATGATCTCGTGTTTTCAGTGTTTCTCTCAAATTTTTTTAAATTGAGTTACAAAATTAGTTTACTAAAAAATCGATTTGTGACTTTATTTTTAATCCGATTTTCATAAAAATTTCAAAAGATCACGCTTATTTCCTCACGCATCGGATGATGTATAATTTGTGCCCTACTTCTTGGATTTTTATACCCAAAAAGGGTTAAAAACACCAAGAACCCAGTTGCAGACGACAAAATCGGCCAAATTCTCAGCACGTGCCAACTACGCTAAAATCAAATTGAGATTACATCTTTACCACAAAACCAAACCCTCTATCATTGACACAGTCTGAAAACTACTCTTTTGGGGCATCATTTGACAAAATTTCAAGCGATAATAATAAATTTTACTTTTTTGAATTTCCAAATTTTGTAGGGGTCTCAAAACCCCCCCAAACAAATTTGAATGGTAAGTAGATAAAAGTAAATTTAGTGCGTAAAAAATATCATATGTTGCTAAATACCGGTCTCATTTGAAAGCTTAGGAAATTTGCTTTCCAGCAATATATAACTTTAAATAGTTTAGACTAAGTGGTATATGATATTTACTGATCAAAAATGAGTACTGTACATCAAGTCAGTTCAAAACCCCCAAAAATGTTTTGACTTGCCTTCACTAATTTATGATTTTTAGAAAAACTACACCCTATAAAAAGATAAAATAAATTGCAAATGTTTCACCAATAAAGTCGTCATTTTGTTTCAAATTTCCAAGGAGACAAGAAGCGAAATACAAGTTTAAAAGCTAGCAGAAATTTGGCTTTCGTAAATCAAAGTTTGCTGTATCCCCCTTGTTTCTCAACAAATGGGAAGGGTGTAAACAAGCGGCTGTTTCATTGTCAGTGACAGCATATTCTATTTAAACTTGATATTTTCTGAATCTTCAAGAAATTTCCTGTTCAAAAATACATAATGTTACATGGTTTAGGCTAACCTCTAGCAGATAATAACTGATCATATTTTAGGTACTAAATTTAACTACCAAAATTTAGTACCGGTCGGTACCGGTCAAAAAAAAGGTCATTTGTCTCAGAAAATTGCAAATTGTAGAAAACCTAGGCTTTTAGGTAAGTTTTGATTGATGTACCTTGAAAGCTTATTTCCTTAGCATCATCTTGCGACCATTTCTAAAAAAATTGGTAGAAAATTAAATCTGTAGTGATCTTTGAGGTGAGGGTACCTCTATAAGTTTGAAGACAATTACCCCCCAGTTGGGGGGGTTCATTCGCATAAAATTTGCATATTCAAAAAAAAATTTTTTTTTTCTATTTGAAATCCTCAAGAAATGTAGATTTCAACGATATATCACACTTAATGTAGAAGTAGACAGCTTAGTAATGATTTACAAACAAACTTGAGGTACATAATTATGATTAATTATGATTGATTATGACAGTTTTTCGCGCTGCCACCTTACGGACATTTTTTTTCGCTATTTTCGCGGGAGCAAAAGAGTTAAATAGCATGTCTCTAACTCTTCCCTATGAACGATTTTTAACTCAGCCCCAGCACTTTTTTGTGTATTTTCCTTAATTTATGCCTAAAAATGACTTTTGGCAAAACTTTTCAAAAAGTCTACTCTCACTCAAAGCTAAAAAAAATTTCAACTCCAGCCCTTGGCTTTCAAATATTTTTGACTGTTGACTCATGGTTCTGGCAAATTGCCTACCCTACCCTCTCCGATTCCACAATCCTGATATGAAGAGACATCTTACTGGAAGCCATAATGTTCAAATTTCCTCTTTTGAAGAAAGCACACTGATACCAATAAAAATAAATTTGGATTTTAGAAAACTTTCATTGAGCAAAAGCATTTGTTCAGATTTCAGTTTCTACTGTTATCTGTTAATACATCTTTATATGATATTGCTGATACTACATATATGGGTCGCTGCTCTGCATATGGATGTAAAAGTGGATATAATGGACATGAAACACCAGAAAATGTATCAATGCACCAATTTTCGTTACAAGATCGACCACTTTTGTAAAAGTGGTTGCGCAAAATTTCACGTCAGGATTTTGTTCCAAGCAAAAATTCTAAATTATGTTCACTACGCTTTACGGATGATTGCTTTATATCAACATCAGAAGATTCCAACTCACGACGAAAAAAGAAAAAAGACACATCAGAACTCAAAAGAAGGTGAACTATTGCATATTGTGATCATAGTTTCATATATTAGTTGATTTAAAAATTTAAAATTATAAGACCCCTCACTGATTTTAGTATGATTTGGTATATATCAAGTGTACCCCAGAAAAACAGAACCATGCTTTGACAGGTAGTATCTCCATAAGCAGCCATTTAATTTCAGTGACATTTTACCCAATTTGCCTTACATGCATTTTAGATAACTGTGCCAAATTTCAAAAAAGAAATCAGTTGAACAACAAGAGAGTATTGTCTATTTCAATAGAGTATGTCAAAAACTTAATATCAGAGAAGTCCTTTTCATTAGGATGTTTCAAAACATCTTTTCGTCTTTCAACAGTTCAATGTCTTCACATGAGATAACCAAATCTAATGAAA
Organism: Trididemnum clinides; assembly: GCA_963675345.1. Lineage (NCBI taxonomy): Eukaryota > Metazoa > Chordata > Ascidiacea > Aplousobranchia > Didemnidae > Trididemnum > Trididemnum clinides. The sequence goes on from OY776295.1 coordinate 36,502,633, forward strand.
TTTTTTCACAGATAGCCTTTCAAACATTATAAATAAGTGTGCCAGATTTAAAAGAAATTGATTAAGGAACAAGGAAGCAATGCTAATTTCAATATACCATGTCAAGAAATTCAGTATCAGAACTTATCAATGTCATCCTGACAGGATTCTTATGGATACTGTAACCGCAGACTACAACATTATCTTATGTCAATATATTATGACATCATCTTTATCTTTATTTTTACACCAGTTAATTCGAAATGAGCTTAGTATAAATCTTTCAGTTCGAAAACTACAATGTGAGTAACAAGTGAACTTGCATTGTAATAGAAATAAGAATTACAAGGTGTCATTGTTGAGGTGAAGAAAGTAACAGATTTGCTATTGATCTAAGGATGTTGAGGTTTGAGAGAGATCAAAGAAACTCCCGTAAACAACGAGAAGGGGCGTTGTGCTTTTGTTTATCAAGTTATTAGTAACTAGTAAACTACAAATGCCTATTGCCTTTCCATGATAAATTTAGTAAAGCTGCACATTAGGAGGCTAGCAAACTGCACTTTAAAAATTTGGCTTTAAAAATTCTCAGTGAGTTAAATGAATTTCTTATTCTCTGTTATTAAATTTTTTGACATGCTCTATAGACATATATATGTAGTACTCGCTTGTTGCTCAACCGACTTCTTTGAAATGTGGCACTGCTGCGTTGTACAACTTTAGGGTTGGGGTATATTACAATTGTATTTAATTTTCACACTAAATTACAACTCAACACTTTATCTTTTTTGTTCAGAAAACTGAAGAGTGATGCAGTACCAACTTTATTTCACAACTGTCCCAGCTATATGTCAAGTGATCCACCAAATAAAAGGTCAAAAACCAGTTCTGCAAGTGCCAGACGTCAGCAAAGTGCTGAAGATGCCAAGAAAATGAGTCAGCTTTTTCTTGAAAAGGATAAAGTGTCATCCATTCATGATATCTATCAGCGAATTTAATCTGACCCAGCAATACCTTCTGACATCACTGCAATATCAAAAGGTGACACCCTCTTTTTATGCATAATTGACATACATGCTGTAACTCCACATCTAAGCATTGTTTTACGAATTCGTGATGATTTGTCCTATGATTCTTTTGTAGATGGCAAAAAGTTGAATAAGAATGATAATATAGTTGATGGTGCGGAACTGACTCTTTTCAGCCAAGTTTTGAACTTAATTGCCAGTCTTAAATCCAAGGTTGGTCGCCCTTATCAACCTATTTTTGAGGATGCTTTGATTGAACTTAAAAAATCACTTCAAGATGACTCATTTAAATCAGTTGATTTCTTGATTGAACAATTGCAACTGATTAGACTTCCCCCAAATAGACGGCGATATTCTAAATTAAGTACTGTTTTTGCTTATTTGATTTGGACTGCAAGTAGCAGCACATATCGAGCATTGTTGGAAAATGAAATTTTAATTTTGCCATCAGAAAGAACACTGCAACGTATTACGTAAAGTTTTGTTTGCCAACTCAAAATACTTCTGTCAATTACTTAAAGGCTAGAAGGGCTGGTTTGACTTCTTCTCAGTCGTACATCAATCTTATGCTGGATGAAATTTATACTGCTAAAAGAATTGAATATTCTTCTGCATCTGGCAAAGTAATGGGTCTGACTCAGGCTGGAGAAGTTGCTTCCATGATTCTATGCTTTATGGCTTCATCAGTATGTGATAAGTACCAAGATGTGGTAGCCTTGATTCCGATTTCTCATTTGAATGCAGATAAGCTCAAGGAAGCAACATGGAATGTTCTGCAGTTATTGGCCGAATCTGGCTTCAATGTTGTGTCACTTTGTTGCGACAATCACACTGCAAACCGTTCATTCTTCAAAAATTTTTGTGTGGTGGTGTTCTTAGTTCCCTGGTCTATAACCCTATTACAAAGAGGCCGTTATTTTTACTGTTTGACTCTGTGCACAATCTGAAAAACATATACAACAATTTTTGTAAACGAGGAATACTTTCTTTTCCTAGCATTGATGATCCTACTTTGATAAAAACTGCTTCATTTATTGATATCCGTAACTTATATGCTGAGGAATCAAAACAGCCTCTTAAGCTTGCACACAAGCTAACACAAAAATCACTAGCTCCAAAGAACATTGAGAAGACTTCAGTAAAATTGTCAAATGTTATTTTCCATGAAAGCACTCTGCACGCATTGCAGTATTTCAACGAAAATCAAGGTAAACAGTTCTCTGGAACAGCTAATTTTGTAGAGATTGTCCTTAAGATGTGGAAAATCGTCAATGTTCAGACTCCGTCTATTGGTCAACACAAAAAAGATCTGTTTCGAGAGCCCATCGGTAGTTGCGATGATTTCAAACTGCATTATCTTGAAAAATTTGCTCAGTTTATTGAAACCTGGTATTGTAGCAGATTGCCTTGCCTTTCCAAAGAAACATGTTTAGCTGTCAAGCACACCTCTCTTGCCCTTTGTGATATTGCTAAATACCTGCTTTCTGATCTGGGATTTAGTTATGTGCTTCTTGGTAAATTTCAATCTGATGTTTTAGAGTCTAGATTTGGCTGGTATCGTCAAATGTGTGGCGGCAATTACTTCATATCTGTGCAACAGGTTCTACAAAATGAGCAAAAAATTAAAGCCATTTCGCTTATCTCTTAGTCTGGCAAAGCCGATGGGGTCGGCTTTTCGCTAAAGAATCGGCTATAACTAGTTTGTAGTACAAAAGTTTCTGCGTCTCAGAGCTATTGATTACTGTCTAGGAAAGGAGTAAATTGTAGGCATACCTACAGCTTGATGAACAATCTCATTTTCTGATTGGACGATATATGCAAAAGCCGATCCAATCGGCTTACATTATTCATTCTGAACTCGTCATTCTGACTGCTGTGATATTCCTTGTACTGGTGTAACCATTGTTATAGTCGATTGAGTATCCCTCTAACTCTCTACAATACATACTAGACACTTCTTTTCTTAAATTTTTGTGTTGTGAAATGGCAGAAGTGACAGACAGTGACATTGAAGCTGCTGATGAATTACTAAATTTACAACATGATGAAATTGATGAACTTCAAACAGTAACTCTTGACGATTGGATGGATCCTGTTCAATGTACAATTCCCAATTTCCAAGGTCAGTGTGGATTACAAATGACCATTAGTAATGAGGATATTTTATCTCCGATCTCCTTATTCAATCTCTTTGTGACAGAAGACATGATTGAAAATGTTGTTTTAGAGACTAATTCATATGCATCAAAATTCTATTCCAAAACTCTTCATGAAAACCCTCGAGAATGGTACTTTCTGACACCTCGAGAATTTAGAACTTGGCTAGGTTTAGCAGCTTTTAACAGCCTCCATCCATATCCTCGTGTATCGAATTACTGGTCAACTGAATATTGCTTTGAGATGAGGCAAATCCCTGCAACAATGTCCCTGCGAAGATTTGAACAAATCAAGCGATTTTTGCATCTTTCATCAGTGGATACTGCCACAGATCCTTTAGCTAAATTTAGACCTTGGACTGATGGTCTCCTTTACAACTGCAAGCGGGTTTATTATCCCTCAAGGCATTCATCAATAGATGAAATGGATATTTCCTTTCAAGGACGGTGCCGGTACAAAAGCAGAATCAAGTACAAGCGAGCTGGAGATGGTTTCTTGGTGTATGCACTTTGCGATGCTCTTAATGGATACACTTATTCATTTCAGTTTTCCTTTGACACAACAATCCAGAAAATTCAACCACAAGAAGGCAAAGTTGCTAATGCTGTTTACAACTTGGTGTCCCAATTGGAAGCGAAATGGCACATTATTGTAACTGATAACCTGTACACTAGTGTTCGTCTAGCTGAGAATTTATTGAAAGATGAACAGCTGTTCATTGGAACTTGTCGACCAAATCGTGGTTTCCCAGCTTCCATTTTTATGAAAAAACCAAAGACAAAAGCTGAACAGGAAAGAATGAAGGCGGCCTTACATTTCAAGTCCAAAAACGGTGTTCTAGCTGTTGCTTATTATGACAATTCGCCAGTTCATTTTCTCTCAACAGCTCATTCTTCTGCTTTTCTCGTTGATGTTCCTAAAGAAATTTTTGTTAAAGACAACCAGGGAAAATACAAAAAAGAGACAAAAACAATTCAATGTCCAAATGTTACCCACGATTACAACAACTAGATGAATGGTGTAGATGTTGCTGACCAGTTACGATTGAACTATGATTCCAAATTGAAGAGCAATAAATATTGGCATAGTATTTTTTGGTGGGCTTTTGACACAGCAGTAACCAATGCATTCATACTTCATAAGAGAGAGTGCCAACAAAGAACTTTAACAGAAATGACACACATGTCTTTTCGTGCAAAACTGGCAGAACAATTGATTGGTGGAAATCTTCAAGGTATTCGTTCAGCAGGCTCCTCAGGATCCAAACGTGCTTCCGCCACAGCAGCAATTCAGAAGCCAACTGCAGTACGTTTACTGGGTACGCATCTAATCAGACGAGTCCATGGATCAAATGCCAAGCACACACCAGAGAGAGATTGTGTTCACTGCAAAAAGTCAGGTGCTGGTAGAAAGAGAACAGTTTATGAATGTGCTACATGCAATGTTGGGTTACATGCAGATTGCTTTGAAGCGTATCATACTGCTCCATAACATTACATTTTGTTTGATAACATTTGGACATTATTTTGTTGTATTACATGTTAAATAAATCAGCTTCAAGTAGAATTTTATGTCACTTTTTAGCAAAGCCGATACCATCGGCTTAATCTCAGCCAGACCAAGAGATAAAGTTCTCAGGATTTTCTCTCTGCGATGATTTTGATGACAGTTCTCCACCACCAAATGGATTTGTTGAAGACGTAGAGCTCTTTCTTTAGCAAATTTCTCAGTCACCCAGACCATCTTCTTCCGAACTGAATAGCATTTGTTATGTCATAGGGGCAATGGTCCGTTCTCAACTTCGTGCCAAATCTTGTAATTCTTGTTCGAACATTCTTCTGTCGAGTTCTACAGATGTTGTGTTAATTAACCCCGATGTGTTTGATGAGCAATGTCATGAAGCCTGCAAATTTATGAATGAAATCAATCGAGGAAAGTTTATTCCCCCTAATGATATATCATTTTCTCTCTGTCAGCAATGCTACTGCATATTCAATGCCATCCGTATTGATCCTTTACTAGAGCAGAAATTTTTAGCAATTGAAGAAAAAAAGCATTTTTTTGTTTTTCTTGTATCTACTTCATTGGTTGATATTTGGTCAAATTACACAACTTTGTTAAAATGTTCAGTAGGCCATGATATTATTAAAAGCATGATCTGTAAATTTTTTAACTGCTTTATGTCCAATTATATTCGTGATTTAACACAAAGTAACAGACCTTCATCGTCAAGTCCTAAAATTAAGAAGCTTTGTGGTACATTTTGATTGCATTGCATTGGCTTATAATATACGTTTTTGTTTATTTATCACTCTACAACTGACTGTGTACCATTCTGTATCATTTTTGTGAGTGTGTTATCTTTGGTCATTGGTGATGCAGTAGTGTCATGTCAAAAAACAACACACTGTGTGTAGTTTTGTTCAGTACAATATCTGTAAATGTCATGAATATTCCAGCCAGTACCATGGACACCGGCGTCCACAGAAAAAAACACAGGTGTTGAGGGGATTCAGTGCAGATGTTCATGACAGTTGATTCTTGATCTTCATATATTGAGTTGTAATGTGCCAGTCTGGCTGATTTGTCTAGGTATTATACGGTAGTATTGCCCTATTTGTCTTTGTATTATAATGCAGTATTACCCGATATTCGTAGATTTTTGATGCACTCAATATCTGCATGTCCTAGATATAACGTGAATTTTTAACAAAAGCATTTTTTGCTTCAATTTTCTGTAATAGTGACGTCATTATAATGTCATCAGTGTCCGTAGCAACATACATGATGTCATTATGTGTTTGTATAAATCATATGGCAAAGTAACTTTTCGTTTTTGTGCAACAAAGCTTTGAATGTGTGGATTAGCCATTTCAGCATATCGGGCCACTAGTGTACACCAGGAAATCGTGTGTCCAATACAGGTTTTTCTAGAAGTACATGCAGCAGAGGTATGACTATTACGGTGAATAGATTGGTAGCCATCTAGTTCAATATTACTGTGAATCATATTTTCTTTAAGTTTGGTCTCAGATACTGCTACTACATCAGGTTTATGGTTTAAATCAGAAAGGGAGTGCGATAATTTGTCAATATTTTTTTGTAAACTTCTCACATTAAAGTGAATCATGAACAAGTGATTAGATTTATTTTTTGAGCAAAGCAAATTATTAACTGAGTTATGATCGTCATAGTAATCACTTGGCATAGAAAATAAATCATTATAATCTAGCTCTGCATCTATATCAGGTAAATTATTTGGTACGTTTGGATTTTCAGCTTCGATGGTGTTATCAATGGTGCTGGCAGAACCGAAAATTTGTGGCAAACCTGGGCTTTGATTGACTGGTGTGTGATTGCAGCAAAACGATTTTGAAGAATTCTTGTAATTGCTATTTACAAAAAATTTGTCGCAATCGACACAGTTTCTGTAACCCAAACTGTTGTTGCATTAATTGACACCTGTTTTGCAACTGTTAGTTATAGAGGCGTAATTTTGATTTGATTTACAGTTTCCACTACTGTTATCAGTAACATCATAAAAGGTCACGTCGTTTTCGTTGTCAGCATGGGGTTTATCAGTAGGCAATCTGATAAGCTTTTCAGCAGCTGCATTGCACTCATGGTTGTTGTCAAAGATTGCGCAATGATGCATAGGTCCATTATTATCATCAACACAGTCATTTTTTAATTTAAAAGAGGCCATAATTTAACAGAAAAAAAAGATCTTGATAAGCAATTTGAATATGAAAAACATTATTTAAAATCAAATTTCGCTGAGCATTCAATATTAAATTTTAAAGATGTATAATTGAGTTTATCAAAATCTATGTTCATTCCATATTTAAATAAGTCGTCAGGTGAATCAATTGTTAGCTGATTTCCCGTACCTGTGTCGCTTTCGTTGTTGGTGATTGCTCCTGCTTCCCATGCTGACTGCTTCATAAGTATTTTTCCGTTGATGGTATGAAAGAGAACAAATTTATTTTTACCAACTTCTTTCACATATTTTAACATTTTTGCTTGCAAGGAAGTCAAATCTTCTGTAAGATAAACACCATTGAAGTTGGGATGAACTTTCAATTTTGATTGTTTATACATAAATTTCATTCTTTTTCTGTATGAAGCAAAGTGCACAATTACAGGCCGTGGTTTTGCTTTTGGACCTTTTATTTTTTTGCCGAGTCGATGTACCCTCTGAATATCCAGCTCAGGGTTGAGCTCAACATTCAGGGATTTGGCCACATTTGTTACAACTTCTTCACCATCATCTCTTTCATCCTTTCTTTCAGCTACTCCAAGGATTCTAATATTCTCTCGTCTACCATATTGTTCAAGTTCATCTACTTTAAAAAACGTATTGACAATTTGTTTTAGTTTTTCATTTTCAGTTTTGATTTCCTCATACTTCAGTTTATTTTCTTCTACTTCTTCTTTTAAGTATTCGACTTCTTCAACTAGTTTTTTAATTGTTACGTTAATTTCAGTAAGTTGTTGTCTGTCCTCTTCATTAAAACCAGAACTCAATTCATTTGATTAGTTCTATTTTTTGGGCTCATATTGCCAGATCAGCACAAAAAAAAACACGTCCATTTGCTACAACTGCATTGCTGCAAATGATGCAGTTGTAGCGAACGGACGTGTTTTTTTTTGTGCTGATCTGGCAAGGACATTGCCTTCCTCAAAAAGCACGGGTTCAACTAAACAGATGAAGAACTGGAATAGGAAAATTTGGTGACTCAATGGTGAAATAGAGATTTAGTGATGACAATCTATGCCAATGTGGAGAATCCCAAACTGCAAATCAACTGGACCTTCATGCAACCTAACAAATGTTGACAACTCTATGCTCATGCGATATATGATGAACTGCAACTTCTCATGAGACTGTCATACAAATGAATGAAGTGCAAGGTAATATACCCAATCCTATGCTAATGCTTAGCAAATATGACAACTTACTGAGAAATGATACTGAGAAATAAGACTTCAATGAAATAATGGGATGTTAGGTAGGTTATCCAAACTATGAAGCAAAAACAAATTATTGGCAAACCTCTGAATAATGGTAAATAATTATAATTACACTACATGGCTCAATCAATTAAAGTAACAATCAATTAAACAATAGTTATCAATCAAAGTAATCAATTAAACAACAGGCTTTTGCTATTGCAATTAAACTCATGAAATAAAATTGGAAAAGCAGTTAATGACCTGTGTTTCCTCTAAGATTTTAGTAAGTGTGCAACTTCTAGTGCAAGTACAAAATTGGTATCAAATGTACGAAAACTGTCAGACAATTTTTGGTGCACATCATATGTAAGGCGTTACACCAGCTTTAGTAAAATATTTTGAACAATTAAAAAGGATGGTTTTGATGAGTGACTGGTATTTATTCAGTACATATGTTAAGCCAAAGATTCCCAGCTTGGGTGTCACAAGTTTATGCCCTTGATGAGTTTTTGTGCAATCAATTAGCGTTGAGAGCCTTTTGTCTTTATCTGTTTTTTGTTAGTCAACTTATGCAGAGGGTTTTCTTACCCCTATTTTTGACTTTATGACCTTTTTTTGAGCTTTTTTTGAAGGGCAACTTATGGAATGCATTGTTTAATTTTACAAATTAGAAAAATGCGTCCGAAATTCATATAAGTGGGGGTTCTCTGCTCTATGCTAACAAAAAATGTTGTGTACTCTGCTGCAGGTCGTTCATCCAAAATTTTTGCTGAGGGAGCTAAATGGCTAACGTGAACATCACGTAACATTAATGCAGCAGCGATTTTCAACTATGTGAACACTGTTTCCATGATTGTATTGTACAGTAGAATGGTAATAATGGCTTCATTGTTGATGTCAACCGATAGCTTCATTGTTGACGTCAACTAGCCCATGTTACAGAATTCCAATTTTTTGCACACTTAAAAGGTTACTTAATACATTGGTTTGCATGCTTATTGTGTTGGTTTGTGTGTTACGAAACCTTTTGCTTTTTTCTCAGATGTCAACTGTTTCTGGCATGTGACCCAATTTTAAAATGTGTAGAAGTATGTTGCCTGATTGTATGTATAAATATCCTTGAGTTTGGTAAACACAGCTTCTAAGTCTAATAAAACAATTTAAATCCAAATATTTGTAACTACATGCAAAAACTAGAGGGTCTCTCTTAGCAGTGCTTACTGCAAAAAAATACTACATATATTTTACAATTAAAACAGCATGCTTTTACTGCATTGGTTAGGCGACTGCCCTCCATGGAAAAATTTTTGGGGTACCCTGCCAACTTTGCTTGGCACCACCGTGCATGGACAGATGTAAAAGACAGCAATAGTCATGTGCATGTGCAATGACATGCTAGAGGAAGTTGGACTAGACAGTAGATGCTTTCCCGTAGCCTGGTCCATGAGTATGCTTGCCTTCAAACTTGTATAATAGGCAGAAACCAAATCTGTCCAGATGGTAGGGCATCTACTGTTACCGATGTTCTGGCAAGGCCTTGTAAGTGGCAAACGCCCTTCTCAGGGCGACACGATGCATCAAAACAAAACAAAACAATGCATTATCAACAAGTTCCAAAGGCCTGGCATCCTTCAGCTGAACATCAAAGGTCTCTCTGCAAGCAAGATGAGCATTCTTAACCATTTTGCTGCTCAGCATGAGGCACTCATCATCCTACTCCAGAAGACCCACTGCATGTCTGCACAGAGGTTAGTTCTACCGGGCTATCAACTAGTTGGGTTCTCCTTAGCAGAAATCAAGGTCTTGATACATTTGTCCACGAACGACTGAAGTGGACTCTTTTTGACCAATCTCCACCTACAATGGAGACTGAGTGGTTGTGCGTTGATGTTGATGGATACAAGATAGTCAATGTTTACAAACCTCCATTGGTTGGTTTGTAAGTATCTAATCTCCCAGTATTCCCATATCCCTGTCTCTTTGCTAACGACTTTAATTGCCAGCATGTTGACTATGGTTGTGATGCCAACCATGCAGATGGGAAATGTGTGGTTGGCTGGGCAAATAACAACAATTTTGTCTTACTCCATAACCCAAAGAATGCTGCAAGCTTCCACTCTGGTCGCTGGAATACAAGTACCAACTCGGATCTTGCATTTGTTAGTATCGATTCAGACAGTTGTTTACCTGACAGACAAATCTTAGAAAAGTTCCCAAGGTCTCAGCATCAACCCTTGCTTATTACTCAGGTTTGCTCGTTCTGTACCAAGCAAGCCTGTAAAGCAATGGAACTTCTGCAAGGCCAAGTGGAGTTACTCTATTACTCTCACAAACAAACTTGCCAGGACTTTGCTGCTACCTGATGTGGATCAGGCATATCAGTGTTTCTGTAACGCCATCACCACTGCGACGAAAAAGTGTATCCCACGTGGGCGATGAAATAATCGTATACCATGTTGAAAGTGCCAAGTGCGAAAACCTTTACCAAACATTCTTGCATTACCCTGAAGGGCATGAATTTAGCAGAGCTGCTACAGCTTTGCTTGCCAGGCTTGACAGGAAACTGAGGAATTGATGGTCTGAGGCTGTTCAATACATCGACTTTTCACACTCTAGCTGGGTAGCATGGAGTACATTAAACCACCTTACTGGTAGGTCATGACAATATCCTTGTCAATGTTCCATTTCAGCAAATGCTATTGCTAGCCACTGGTAAAAAACGGGAAATACGAGGGTGCAAATTGAGAGACTTCTTGCTCTGTTATGCAGGAATTGTCTGACCTTTGGAAGGCTACATCTCCTGATGCAGTGAATATCTCCGAAGATTTTTCTCCAAGAGAGTTTGCTGCTGCCACCCATCACTTAAAACCAGGTAAAGCTCTGGGCCCTGACTCTATTTGCCCAGACCTTTTAATCCATGTTGGTCCTGGCTTGAAGTTCTGGCTATGTGGCTTCCTTTTCTTCCTGCTTGCGCCAACTCAAAATTCCAAAAGTCTGGGGGAGAGCACTGGTAGTTGCGATCCCTAAGCCCTTAAAACCTGTAGAGGATCCAAAAAGCTACAGTCCCATCTCTCTGCTCTGTGTACCTTACAAGATCCTCGAACGACTGATCTACAATCGTTTTAAACCAATAGTCGACCCTTTGCTTTCAAAGGAACAGGCTGGATTTTGGCACTTAAAGTCTACTGTGGACCAGGTCGTTTTGCTTACACAAAACATTGAGGATTCTTTTGAGGCAAAAAAAGCTGGTGCCATGTTTGTCGATCTGACAGCTGCTTTATAACATTGCCTGCAAGCTGCTGAGATTTCTGCCGGATAAGCACATGGTTCAGATGATCCATAACTTGTTCCATAACAAGTTCCATAATTTATTTGAAACAGAAGCTTCACCCTGACCTCTAGTAAGAGCAAGCCAAGCAGGCTCTGATGCCTGAAGAACGGTGTCTTACAGGGATCAATCTTGGCTCCTCTTCTTTTCAACATATACATCTACAATCTGCCTTTCATAACCTCCAAAAAGTATGCCTATGCTGACAACTTGGTGATACTTTATTCATCTGGAGATTGGAAGGTGTTGGAAAGAACTTTGAGTGAAGACATGACTACATTTTCTGCATATCTCCAGACTTGGTGGCTAAAGCTCAGCCATGCTAAAACGGTGACAACAGCCTTTCATCTCCGCAATCGAGAGGCTAAGTATGAGCTAAAAGTTAAGACTGATGGTAAAATTTTACCATTTTGTCCAGTGCCGACCTATCTTGGTGTAAAACTGGACAGAGCGCAGCATGCATACTCGCCTCGTTGACAGTGTTCGTAATGATGCTTTGTGCATTGTCACTGGATGCCACTTCAACGGACAACCTTCCAGTTTTCTCAGGCATCCAGCCAGCTGAGCTTCGCCGCCAAGGAGCGACACTCTCCTTGGCAATTAGACCTTGGCCACATTCTGCATGGCCAGCTGACTGAGCCACAGGCTGCTAGCAAGGAGAGACTAAAATCTAGATGTCCGATGGTTCCTGCTGCGTGGAAACTATTGCACAACTTATCTAAGTTGGGCATCCGTGCTGTCCAGTAGACAAACTTTATATGGGACACAGAGTACTCCCAAGAGTATGTCAGCGCTCGGTGTTTACATTCCTAGGACAAGACCCATTGGAATGAGTTTGACCAGAACAGCTTGGATCAAACTCAATCACCTGTGTACTGGCATTAGGGTTTTGGTTCGTCCATGCACAAATGGGGTCTTGCTTCCGCAGTGAAATGCGAGTGTAGCACTAGTGAACAAACTGCAGACCACATTATTTTAGCATGTCCCACACATCGGGCACCTCGAGGAGTAGTGGGTCTGACAGTTTTGGATGACGAAACAAGGTGCTGGCTCAACTCTATCACTGCCAGCATCTGATTTAGGCAACACAGCAGGTGGGGGTGGTAAAAGGATAAACCCTCAGTCCCCATCCTTTTGTTGTGTCTGACCTGGATCATAGATATCCTACCATACAACAACGAAAGAGGAAGTTTTCTTTGTGCAGCGCACAACTTTTTGTGTTTTGACAATTTCTTTTTGCTGGTAAACCTAATTAGATAGTACACCTTAATGTTAATCAAGAGACAGATTTGGAATGGTACATAGTAAAAGCCAATGTTTTACGGTTCCCTAGCAGTGTAGTTACAGGCAAATTTTTTTGTATTACATATTAACTTTCAAGTAATAAACATCAAGAAAGGCTTCATTTTAAAATAAAATATTTTTAAAAAGATTAAAAATTAAAGTCCACATTTTTTGCACATTTCAAGGCATATTTCAACAATGACTGGTAAGCTATCACAGCACATAGCTGTTTGCTACATTTTATTGAAAAAGTATTCTTTTTTAGGAGGGTACTGAAAACTTGAATTGGCTTAAAAGTAATTTTCAAAACCTGAACCATTTTCTCAAAAGAAGGTGTTTTTGTGCTAAAATGAAACTGAGACCTATGTGCTGTTTTCTTTTTTTACAGGTGTGATTCAAATTTCCATTGAAATGTCATGAAAGAATATAGATTTTAACCAATTCTTCTCTGAAAAAATAATACAGAAGACACCACTTATTAAGCCCACACTTTATGAGCCTACCTGCCTATTAAACCCAAATTTCATCTGGTTCGGAATTCTTCCATTTGACTGTATATTTACAAAACTCGCTTTATATGCCCAAGAACCCATTTAATAAGCCCAAGTTTTGTATGCATTTCTTTAAAATTTGTTTAAAAGCTTCATTACTAACAAATTTCATTATGTAATTCTTGTTTTTTTTTCTGTATGGATAAACATGAAGCCTTTTAGCTACTGTCTAGAATTCTTCTGTTTTGTCACAAACAGTTCATGTCCGAAAACTGATTATGTTTTACATGAAGCAGGCTGCACCTGCACGATAATGCGAGAAAAAGTGAACTTAATGAAATAATAAAACAGTGCCACAATAGACAAATTACGGTCAATCAGTGAAGCTGCAGTGATCAAAGGGAAGACCCATTGCCAAAATATTTAGAAAAAGTTGTCTGTCGGTTAACAAGACCAAAATTATCCAGTCCCAAGGCAGGCTTAATAAGCGGCATTTACTGTAGTTTCAAACTTTAGCTGCAAAATTCTCTTGAAAATGAAGCCTAATTGAGAGCTGCTTGCTATTACTGCTGTGTAGCTGCGATTGAAATTGGCTGATAAAGCAAGGAAAAAGACCATTTTAATTCTCCTTATTGTTAATTGCATGAGGGAAAATTTGTTATGCAAAAGAAGTGTGGTAACAGTGTGCATAATACTTGGTTGCAGTCACTCACTGGTGCATCTCAGCCACGCAATGTTTATGTGAGACGTTGCCATGCTCTAAGAAAGTGTTGGTCCCAGGGTTGAAAATTTTGCTAGCAAAATTGCAAAATCTTTAACAAACTAAAAGAAGTGGCCAAATACCGCCTGACTGTTTTATAAACCATTAAATTTTAACTGCAAACCCTCTGAACATGTTTTCACACTTTTCACTTTTTTGTGTTTATAGGGATCTTTGGTCATCTGTGTTGTAACTCTATGAAATGTCTTTTAATATCCACTATACACACAAAACATTTTTTACTCCTGCCTGGTCTAGTAACCCTACTCCCTGTTTGATTTACAATTTCTGAAGTCATCTTTGTTTATGAAGGTTAGCACCAACACACTTGTTGGCTTTTCATCTGCTGTTCCTTTTTATTTAAAATATGCTGACAAAACGCTATCATAGCGACAATCTTGTTCTTCACTGTCACATATAATCTCTGCTCCTGCTTTATAGGGTTCAGCTGTCTTTTCTGGTTTCATTGCTGTTATTGCTTTCCCAATTTTTGCCCTAGTTTTACTATTTTGGTGGGGCCCTTCACCTTATTAGCTTTTGTTGTGTGATCCTCTTTTGATGTCTTTTTCACTAAATTCTAATTTTCAGTCTTTTTTCTTTTAATATATTTTTTATCCAGTTAACATAAATTATAGTTTGCATTTATTTATTTGTAGGAAAATCAAGGAAACATGCCACAAGCTACATTCTGCAATTGCAATGCTGCTTCTTCAATGCATGTTTGGTCAGTGATTAATTTATGTTTTCATAAACAAGTTCATATGTGTCTATGTTAAGCAGTGTTAAGGCATCAAGGTGCCTTTTAGGTATACAAAAAGAGTACTGATGTTTGACAGGGCTATAGAACTTATTGAGCTAGTTATAAAACTTTCTCCACTCTCACCTGGATTAGAATTCTTTGGGATGGGGGTACAAAGTAACTTCCTTTATTTACTGTTGAGAGTATTCAAAAAGATTGTAAAGTGGCTTGTGGTCCAAGCTTTGACTTAAGTACTATTCAGGAGGTATTATTGGAAAGAAAATGACAAAAGTAAGTGGCTTTTCATAGCAGAGAAAAGCTTTTTTGAGATAAAAAATGATTAACTGGAGCATATATATATCCTGTTGTAGGCTTATGATACTCCTCTCTGAAAAGAGATAGTTTGCAGCAATTGGTGTTGTGCACCATCTGATTCAGAACATTTGTTTTGCAGTCAATTAACCTGGTTGAAATCATTTTTCTAGCCTTGCTTAACTCATTTAGTTCCAGGATTGTCATGTTACAATTTTTTGAAAATTTACAAAAAATTTCAAAATTTATTTACTTAAAAATGGATTTGTGACATTATTTTTAAAGCGATTTTCAACATTTTTCACTAAAATAAAGCTTAAATTTTTTGAATCAGATGAACATACCCATACCCGCCTCATTGACAGCATTCTCAATGATGCTTTGCACATTGTCACTGGATGCTTGCATCCCACACACCAACAAAGGACTTGGCTGTCCCCGCATGCATCCAGCCAGCTGAGCTCCACTGATTAGGAGTGACACTATCCTTGGCAACTCATGCTATCCATGATCGCACCATGTACTGGATGGATAGTTGGTTGGGCAGCAGGATGCGCCATGAGGGGAGACTTAGATCAAGACACTCATTTGTACCAGCTGCATGGAAACTATTAGGTAATTTGTCAAAACTGGACATCTGTATGAAGCAGTGGACAAAACATCAATGGGACGTGGACTACTTGGAGAGTACTTCAAGGGTCCATGCTTTCATTCTCAGGGTCAGTTCAAGGCCACTTGGAATGAGTCTGCCCAAAATATCTTGGGTAAGGCTCAATCACATGCGGTCTGGTATAGGACGTTTTCATTCATTCATGTACAAATCGGGTCTTGCTCCATCACCGAATTGCAAATGTGGTGCCACTGAGCAAACTGCATATCACATTACATCCTCTTGTCCCGTTTATCATGTACCAAGAGGAACACGAGGTCTGCAGGTTTTGGATGACACAACTCAATGTTGGCTTAACACCACCACTGCCAGCATCTAATCTGGGCAGCGCAGCAGTCTGGGGTGGTAAAAGGATAAACCCTTGGCCCTGGACTGATTTGTGCTGACCCGAATTGAGTTTGGGTGCCTGACCAAACAACAACGACGACAAATTAGAAATATACTGAAAGTGCTGCTATTGTAAACTAAACCAGCAAAATTTAAATTTCAAACCATCAGTGACCTCCAGCACAAGACATGCAAATCTCAAAGTATTGTCTTCATGCACAAAACCCCTGACTTATTAGCTTTGTTGTTGTTGTTATTACCTCACCCCTTCTTAGAGGTAGGAGCATGGCAGAAAACCATGAAGCCCCAGAAGCTTGGCAACTCCCCAAGGCCTGGACCAGAGGTTGTAGAGAGACAGAGACTAGCCAGAGAGTGAGCGGCACAAAGAGTTTGTAGCTGGACAGTGCAGAATGAGATCAGAGGTGTCTGGGAATAGATGTCTGCAGGTGCTGCAGGAAGGACTCTTGATTTTGCCAATCCTAAAGAGATAAGAGCTTAATAGAAGGCTGTGTCTGTTGCAGCAACTATGAGAGAACACAGCGAGCATAACAAGGGAGCACAAGTTTCTCCGTGAAAATCAAGGGAACTTGTGGGTTGAAGAATTTAGATGAGATCATATCCCTCCAGTCTGAGAAAAGAGAGGAGTGGATACGAGAAATAAGAGGAAAGAGACTACAAGGGATTGCAGAGGGCATGAATAGCGCTTCCCATTTGGCCAGCTCATCAGCCGCATTGTTTCCCGGGAGAAACAAGTGTCTGGGGACCCATTGCAGTCTGACAGAACAGGAGGAGAGAGAAGACAGTTCCTGCAAGATCTGCATGAAAGATTGAGGTAAAAAGAAAGATGGAGAAGAGGACAGAGTGCGAGTCAGATAGGGAGGAAAGAGAAGTCGCAGACTTGTTGGTGCTGCTGAGACCAGCAAAAAGCTTGCATAATGGCACAGGCTTCAGCAGATAAACTTGAGCACACTGGGCCTGCTGAAAAGGAAAGAGTGGCCTCAGTGCCACTGAGAGAGCAGTTGGCAAGTATGCCGGAGCTGTTCTTGCCAAAAGGAAAAGGAACAGAGTCGTGTGACCAAAACACCAGGTCAAAGGTGGTAGAATGTCAATGTGAGCGAGAGAGTGGGATCAGAGTAGGAGCATGGAGAGGAAAGGGTGTGCTTCACAGTGAAGGAATGCAGGTTCCAAGGAGAAAAGGGAGGGCAAGCAAAGCAAGCTTTCCTAGGAGAAGTAGAAGCATGAGCAGGTGAGTGGATGCAAGAGCTCTCAGGTGGGAGTTGAGTAAGAGGAGGTTGGGCTGGAGGTTAGCTTGGTGGGGATGTACTGAAGAGAAGGAGGCCTCACATTTGCTTGGATTGGCAGGAAGACACCAATACTCAGACCAGCGCTACAGTTGAAACAGAGCTGTTTGTGTGCCCTCTATCGCAGTAGGGACCAAGGGTGAGGAGGACCAAATGGCCAGATTGTCAACATAATAAGAGCAGCTGATGGAAGAAAGCAGAGAAACAGGGAGATCATTGATGAAAACAGCAAAAATACAGGGCCAAGAACAGAAGCCTGTGGAACAATCTGACGGACTTGAAAGGAACGGCTTTTGTGATTTTGATAAACCACACAAGTGTGCCTGTCTGAAAACAAAGACCGAGTCCAACAAGCAAAGCAAGGAGGCAGGCTGCCAGACAGAGTCAAAAGCGTTTGGGAAATCTATAGTAGAGAGGATTGTCCAAAAGTCCAGCCTGGGTTTGTTAAACCTATCCAAAATGAACTGAGAGAGAAACAGAATTTAATCGAGAGTGGATGGAATTAGACTCCAGAAAAAAAAGTAGACTAGATAGTATGATGCGTTCTAAAAGCTTTAAGATGCAGGAGGTCAGAGAAATAGGTTGGAAGGAAGCAGGAGAGTCTAGAGGCATTCCTATCTTATGGATGGGAATAATAGAAGATGTCTTCCAGATGAAAGGAAAGGAATGCAAAGTCTAGGAGAGATCGAAGAAAATGTAAGGAAGAAAATCCATGCCAGAGTGAGGAAAATGCTTTACCATGGGATAGGCAACTCTGTCTGGTTCAGTGGCAGTGGACAGGGAAAGGTTAAAGGCAGCCACAAGAAATTCAGTGGGGTAGAAGGGGGAGCAAAAGGACGAGTAAGACTCCTCAGAGCATGTGGCTCAGAAGAGCAGCACGTGGCTTGGTAGAGCTCGGAAAGGTGGCCTTTGGCTCTGCTATGCAAAGCCTTTGGCTGGATCTCAGGTAATTGGCATAGACCAAAGCCGACTCCCTAAAAGAATAACAGTTGGGGAAGTTAGGACAGGAGGAAGATGAGGAAGAAGAGCCAGCAACAAAACGAAAGAGAGAGTACACAGATTTAGAGTTAGATTTTGGTGAGAGAGAAGAGCAAGTTGTCTGCCATGTCACAGCCTTGGCCTTGGCAATGACAGATGAAACATGTTGGGAAGTGGAGATGTAAGTTCAGAGATCTTCATCACTTCTGTGATCTACAGCGAAAGTTTTACGTCTTTCATTAACTGCTTCTTCCACTTCAGCAGACCACCAGGCTTGAGGATTGCATTTGATGCAGCCAAAAGGAATGGAAGATTTGGCTGCAATTAGTGTCAGAGAAGTAAAGAGAGCAGCAGCAGAGGAAAGAGAAAGAAATGAGTATTCCTCTGCAGAGGGACAGTAAGAGTCAAAATAAAAAGCAAAGTCATCCCAACAAGCTTTGTGAAAATTGAAGGATGGGGATGCCTGTTGGGGCAAAAGACCATTTTGAGAGAAGGGCAGTTGGAAGAATTAGTAGGTGATCAAAACCCAAGTCCGGAAGCACCTCCCAGGAGCAAGAGAGGAGGGAGCAAAGGAAATATCAGGGGAGGAACCACTGCCAGAGGAGCGATGGAGAAGTGTAGGTATGTCAGGGTCGTTGAGGGGGGGAAGTCGAGGAATACTTCTCTTCCATGTGGTCAGAAGTACCTTTTGAGTCTCAGAAGGAGTGATGGCAATTGAAGTCCCCCAGAATGAAGAGATTTTTGGTAGAGGGAAGAATGGAAGGAGAAAGGGAGTCGGTTCTGCAATCCATCAGAGAAGAGCAAAGATGGAGAAGATAAACATTAGGGAAAGAGAGCAAGGAGAAGTTGTTTGGTGAGATGTTGACTCCTGCATAATGAGAGTAAGGGTCAAGTGAAGAAAGAGGTAGAAAGTTCAGAGAAGGATAAACCTTGATGAAAATGATGATGCCGCTGCTAGCATGCATGGCATCAGGAGAGAGAGAATGCCAGACCGGGGAGTGGGTGCGATCAGATCGCAGAGCAGAGAATCCAGGGATCTGTAAAGAGGAAGATGAATTAAGGTTAGATTTGTGAATGCAAACAAGGTCAATGAAATGAGACAAAAGGAAGTGTTGGAGTTCAGTGCTCCTTGCTTAGAGACCCCAGCATTCAAATAAAGAACCCTGAGAGATTCAAGGGAGAAGAGGAAGCTGGAGGTTTAGAGAGACAAACAAGAGCAAGAGGTGGTGGTGAAGGAGCAGAGAGAGAAGATGCAAAATGGGCAGCAGGAGGATAAGAGGTTTGAAGGCAAGGATGGGTCGGAAGTGGTGCATTAGCAGAGGAGGGGGGCCAAATCGCACAGTAGAAGTATACAAGCTGGATGAGTCTGAGGAAGAAGTCACAATGTTGTCTCCAGAAAAAACAGGAATGCAGCAGGGGGAAGCTCCAGGAGTGAGAGCTGCCAAGAGTTCTGAATTTAGCAAAGGAGAGTGGTGAGCACTTTAAATGGACCCATTTGAAGAAGGTGCAGCATTGCACTGGCCTGCTCTTCCAGGTCACATTACCAGCACAGGATACAGGAAAAGATTGGGCCAGGGTTGGGGTGAAGGTTGTCACTCATCAAAAGTAGGAAAAGAATGAGCAGATGGGGATGGGCAAGAGAAAGGCAGGAGAAGAGAGAAAACAGGTGACCGATTTTAAAGAAGCTAAGTGCTGCCCTTCTGTGATGGTTCATGGGGCAGCATGGTCTAAAAATGGATTGTGTGAGGGGAGTGCCTGGGGTAACTGGGACCCTGGGAAAGGCCAACAGCCATTTTGATTCAATGCAGGCAGGGTTGGGGACTGCACCACCATGCCGAGGTGGTTGTTGATTGGTGCAGACATTGCCTTTGGTTCAGACCATTATCATGCTCATGATAACTTGTTGGTTGCCTTTAACGAACTTGGTACACAGCTTCAACTATTCTAATTTGGCTGAAGTAGAGTACTTGCTAACTGCACTTGTATGTTTTCAAAACAACTGCAGGTGTATTTTTGAAATAATATTGCAAAGTTTTTAATTGTGTTTGCTATCAAAGGCACTAGGTTTTGAACTTTGATACCAATAGTGTTTTTTTTTTTTTTTTTGGTAAAATAGCTAGTGGGCAGATTTAAGCTTCAGCTTATATTGCCAAGGTTTTAGAGCACTTGCCGAGTTGTCGGAAGCCTATGTCTGTGAACTTTAGTCTGAATCTTAAGTTGTATCGACTACAATTAAAATAGAAAGTGGATTCAGTGAAAACTTTCTCAGTAATTAGTAAATTTTAGCAGTACTCTATGGGATGGGGTTTGCAGTAGGACTAGCAGTAGTATTTATATCCCGCTTGTAGCACCCTTTAGTGTTTGCAAGTGGCATCCTAGCCGGAAACCACTAGACTAGAATATCACATAAAACAAATACATGAATGTTGAAAAGGTAGTAGCACACATTTTTTCTTTGGTTAAGGAAGTGACAAAGAAATTAAAACCTCAGTAAAAGAGTGCTGCTCAAAACTAAATTCTTATCAAATCTACAACCTATATTAATTTTGAACAAACAACAGCAAACATTTTTTTTGTTTTGCACAGTGGCAGATGCCCTGAAACATTTTTTTTACTCCTTCGAGTTTCTAGGTTTGTTTATAAACTAGTTGCAAACTTTCTGCTTACAAAATATAGTTGTTTGGTTAGTCTATGCCGCTTTATCACTCTATCTCAACAACTTTTAAAGATATAAAGAGTTCTGTTTTGGTGAAGCTGATCATCTCAAGTTTTTGAATAAAATTTGAACGCAAATATCTAACAAATAAATGCATTATTGATTTTTTTTGCATGTGTTCAATATGAGAGCCTTTAGTTATATGATACATCTAAATAGTATTCCATTTCTTGCTATACCCAACTCGTTTATTGGGTTTGATGGTTGCTTTTGCTTCAGTTATCCAAAATCAAGCAATTCAATGATGATAGGAAGGTCTGCAGCTGTCTTTTGGTGGGCACATACACCCCTCCTTAAATTTTGCATGGCAGCTCCATTTGGCAAGTCTTAGCAAGTGACTTTTGATAAACAACCCTACAACAATTAGAGCTCAACTGGCAATACATCAACAGACTCTTTACTTAACACGTTATGTGCCGCGTGTATATCGCGCGCGCATACTGGCTGGTGCCGGCCATTTCTGTCTGCGGTTTTCCAGTGCGTTTATTTCGTATGCATAAATCTTCTAGTTTTAGTTTTGACGAGAAAAGCAAGCAAAATTGATATACTCCGTTTCATCATCCCCTCATCGATTGATATTTGCTCTATACCAACGTTAAATTACGTCGAATCCAGCGATTTGGCAGTTAACCGATGGCATTTACCGAACGACGTAGATTTACGTCATAAAGCACTCTGTGCAAAAAAACTCGACGACGTTAATCTACGTCATGCGGCACTCAACGTGTTAAGAATTTAAGCATGCTTGGTTTTTTTCTGCAAGCTTCAACTCACCCTATGATGTCATAATACTCTCTGGTACAGTAAACACAG
This sequence comes from Trididemnum clinides, assembly GCA_963675345.1. Classification (NCBI taxonomy): domain Eukaryota; kingdom Metazoa; phylum Chordata; class Ascidiacea; order Aplousobranchia; family Didemnidae; genus Trididemnum; species Trididemnum clinides. Next base: position 36,524,469 of record OY776295.1, read on the forward strand.
CTTTTCCTGCAAAAGATCATCATGTGATGATGTTTTCAATAATTGCAAAACTTACAAAATCAGTTTACTTAAAAACTGGTTTGTGACCTCGTTTTTCCACTGATTTTTGCAATTTATTTACCACGTTCTTACCAAAATATTTGGTATATTCAACATGATGGTATAGTGGTTAGATTGTCTGCTTTGCAATTGGTAGACCTGGAGTTCATTCATTCAGGGTTCCCACGGTCATGAAAAATCATGGAAAAAAAACTTTCCTGGAAAGTCATGAAAAATTTGTTAAAAATTGAAAGTCATGAAATTTTGCTGAGAGCTGATAAAAAACTTTTTAAGTTATTAGTAATACTAGAAACAGTAACTTAGCAAATACAATCTGGTGTACAAATTTCACTCTCTGCTATTTCTGAACAAACCAGTGATGTGTCAACTGTGCCGGTATCATTACCAAGCACATTTGGATCATATTAGAGGAAGTGTTGCATGCAGAAGTTCTTTGTGCTATTAAAGTAATAACCAGTCAATATTTATTTAGTTCTTGCTGAGTTGTTAGCTGTTTATTTTCTTAAATGTTTCCAGATAGTCAGATTGCAAAGTCATTTTCATGTGGAGTTACAAAGTGTGCTTATTTAGCGTGTTTTGGCATTTATCCTTATTTTCATGAGCTGCTTATAGAGAAAATTAGTGCAGTGAAGTACTATACTTTTTCGTTTGATGAAAGCTTGAATTAAATCAACCAGATAAAGCAAATGAATATGATAGTTAGATTTTGAGACAGCAAAAGCAATAAAGTCGCAGAAAGATATTTTAATTTAGAGTTTGTGGGTCATGCTACAACAGCAGATATGTTGACTCATTTAAAAAATGGATTGGCTTTACTTAACCCCAGCAGTTCGGTGTAAATATCTATGGGTGGTCCCAATGTAAGTTGGAAGTTCTATCGCAATCTTTTTCAAGAATGCAAAGGTGAAGAACTCCCAGGCTTGCTAAACATTGGAAGTTGTAGTTTGCATGTTGTCCATGGAAGTTTTAAAATGGGAGCAAAAGAATCTGGATGGAATCTTGGCAATACTCTGCATTCTCTGTGGCAAATTTTTTTATAATATCCTGCCAGAATGGAAGATTTTATTCAAATTACAGGCAGTGATTTGTATCCCTTTTGGCTTTGTCAACATAGATTGGTAGAAGATATCAAAGTTGCTAACCAAGCTTTGAAAATTTGGCCTCGTGTCAACAAATATGTCAAAACTGTCAAGAGTGAAAGAAGAACCACAGCTTCTGCTTTTTTTGTTTTTGTTGCATCTGCATGCGACGATACTCTAAATGAAGCTAAGCTGGAATTTTTTGTTGCTCTGGCAAAACCGCTGCAAGAATTTTTGTTGGAGTTTCAAACCGATGCTCCAATGACTTTTTTCTTGACTTTGTCTGAAAGATTTGTTACCATCTATCATGGGTCATTTTTTAAAAAAAGTTTTAGAAAAAGCCAATACTTTTAAGAAGTTATCTACTATTGACCCTGCTGACAAAAATAAGTGCCACTGTGATAGTTGGTATGTAGAGCAACTTCTGCAGATTTTGCTCAATGGAAAGTGTCTGCCATAAAAGTTCTGTCATATATGAAAATAAGGGCCACTGCGATAGTTGATATGTAGAACGAATATCGCAACAGCTACGGAATCGCATCAAGCAACATGTTTTGCAATGGCTGAGACAACAATTGACCTGTCCATGCTGATGTCAACCACACAGATTGTGCAAACGAAACGACACCAAACTGGACTGTGACTCTGCTATTGGTCAACATTCTTTAGAAAATGATCAATGTGCATTAAACTATGATAACAAGCGGTTTTCAATCCTTGCCACAGCACACACCTCTTTCCACCTTAATCTCTTTGAGGCTGCTTATATCAAGACCAGGCACCCAATTTTATGCAAACAGAAAGAGTTTGTTTACGCTCTCAAACTCTTTCGATAATCGAAGAGCATTTGGTCTCCTGTTGTGCTTTCTCTAACTTTTGCTGTTGCAAAATCTTCCTTTGGTGCACTTTACAATAGTAGCACTATCATTGGCTTGTCTTGATTGCCTAACATCCAACTTACCCACATAAAACACTTATTCACTCTAGATCTTCCCTTTTGACATGATTTTGCCACTGATTAGAGTGTCACGAAAAGCTTATGGGTCAAACAGCTTTTTTCAAAGCTATATTAAAATTCTGTAGCACCAACAAGATTTTTGCTTCAAATTCTTCTTATGCAGCATGGAAGATATTTGTAGATGAGACCATGCTTAGAAATATTCTAAACTGCATCGTTACTGAAAGCCAAACGCACAGAGCAGGTTGGTCCATCACCATAGAAATGCTGGAAGTATGCTTAGCTTGAGAATATGCTCGGGCATATATGGCAAAGGGCACACTACTGAATTTCTTTGCAGTAAGATCTACGGCTCAACCATTTTCAAAGACACAATGTCAGATTTGCTTGTAGAGAAATTAAAAAGTTTTTGCAATTCAATATGTAGGGCACACAGTTTAGTTGCATTCAGAATGACAGGTTCACCCACATCCAAGACATTTTTGACAGATTTGCAATGAACTGCAGAAAAGTGTACACACCATCTTTTAGCCTGACTATTGATAAACCGCTTTTGCCCATAAAGAGTTGCTGTCCTTTCATTGTGTATATGCCAAACAAGCCAGATAAGTTTGGCATAAAGTTCTGGATGCTTGCTAAAGTTGAGTTGAAATACATCATAAATATCACGCCATATTTGGGAGCTCAACAAAAGCAATCCAGGGAAAGTCCTTTAGCAGAAAGTGTGGTGATAAAGATCGTGGAACCAGTCCAGAACAAAGGATACACTGTGACGACAGACAATTTTTTTACCTCATTTGAACTAGCAAAAAAACTTCAAAAGGAAGGAATGTCAATAATTAAGACAGTTTGTGCCAACAGTAAACATTTGCCCAAGTAAATTGCTGGTCCTGTAAAAGGTGAAAAATACGGCAGCAAATTTTACTATAAAAATCATTGTAAATGTAAAGACCAGAAGTCTGTATGATTTCTATTGACCATGCATGCATTCTCTTCTGTTTCAGATGGGGAAACAAAGAAACCAGATGTTGTTCATTTTTATAATTGAGACAAAGTAGCAGTTGACGTTGTTGACCAGATGGTTAGAATGTATTCAACAAGGTGTGTGACAAGACGTTGGCGTGTGGTGTAATGTTTTGGACTTGGCAGCTCAAAATAGTTGGATAATTTGTAAAAAATCAATCGGAAAGAAAATGAGTCAAAAACAGTTTTACTTGAGCTGGTAGATGAATTGAGATCGCAGCACACACAAGCTCAAAATCCAACGCAAGCACTACTACAAACAATTTTTGAAAGCAACCAAGAATCATTCACAAACAAGCGGAAGAAGTGTCATGGCAAGAAGTGCACCGACGCTACTGTAGCCACATGTAACGTTTGTAGTAAACCAACCTGTGATAAATGAGAAAATTAGAGTTGTTTTTGTTGTTTGCACCAGCTGCAGTTTGTGATCAAAACATATTGTAGGACAAATATGGAATTGGTTAGATGATTTCATCAATTCACACATTTACTAAATACGTCCACCAGATATCAAGACAATTTTTTGAATTGGGCTAAATTGCTGTTGAAGGACTGTGTTATTTGTGTAAATACATGTAAAATATTGCAAAACATCAAGTGATATTGCAGAAGTACCTGCTATTAGATTACCAGTGTCAAAAACGACACCTTGGTTGTTCTAGGTATATATGAGTAGCTGGTCTTTCTAGTGTTAATGACAAAAGATTTGGTAATTTGCAAGGCCATAATTTTTGCAGTGCCTCTGGGTCAGTGCTCCATCTTTGAAGGAAACATTACTACAGGAACAACCAATCTTGAAATGCTCCAAAACTGGCTTTTCACATTACTGCAAACATTTTTGAATGATTTCATTTTTCAATGAGATGGAGCATCGTTCCATGAGCATCTCGAGGTTCAAACCTTTTTGAATGAAAATGTGCCTCAGCAATGGATTGGTAGGAGAAGTACTAAGTACCTTGCTCTCTGCGTTTGTCTTGCCAGATCCCTGGACATCACTGAGTGTGACATTTTAGAAATTCTCACATCAGCTTGATATTGTTCATGCTGCTGGTAATGGCCACATTGAACAGCAGTAAAACATAAAATAAAACTTGAATGTATGTTTAACATATTTGTCTAAGCTAGAGTTATGCAATATTTTTCATTTTTGATATATCATGTGATGATTTTTGTATGCTTATTTTGAATTATCATGTATATCATTCATTTGTACTATTCTGCTGTTACTTCTAAGATAGTACTGAATTGATGCATATTTTCTGACAAAAACTATCAATCATTTATTTGCACTCATTTTTTTTGGTGGATTCGAAATCAGTTATAAAAAAAATGCTTGGTTTTCTGGAATCTACTATTGATTGTTGGGGTCGCTTTGTGGCTAGTAAAAAATCGTTTCAGTCACTTTTTGGTACTAATTTACTGCTGTTTTGGGCACTTTTCAAATTTTTGTGTGGCATGCTGATATGTGTCATGAATGTAATTTGTAATGACATTATTACATGACAATCACTTTTCTGAAACCTATTGCAATGTAATTTTTTAATAAACTTGCTATAATTTGAAATGTTGTGAATTGAATGTGAGAGAAAGTTGAAACGGTTAAACTAATTTGCAGCAAGATCAACCCACTGTACTTATACTATTCTTGCAACATGTAGCTGCAATTAGTTTAAATCCTTTTTTTTGAATACTTGAATTTGAACTTCCATTTGGTTAATTACAACGTCTTGTTGCCTAAACTCATCATATATACTTGCATATAGGTTGTACCCCTAGTTTGTGGCTGTCAAAGTGGGTAATTGTGATTGACCCATGTATAGGTTGGACCCCTAGTTTGTGCTTGTCAAAGTGGGTATTTGTGGTTGATAGTCTATATTTTGGTGCATTTACAGCAATAGATATTCGATGTTTGCATGCAACAGGTTAAAGTATGCAAACTACTAGTAATAATTACCTTTTAATTTTAAATCAGTTGGATCGGCGAGACTGAATTGGATTTTTTTGTAAACTGGATTTGATTTGGATCGATTCTATGAATACCCCTTGACAAGAGTACTGGTGTTTGTATATGCATAGTGTATAGGTCGCACCTAAAATTTTGACTCAATTTTTTGGGTAAAAAAGTGCAACATATACGTATGTATGGTAGTTGCAAACTGTCTCTATTGTTGTTTAAGAATACTGAATTGCAAAAACTTTTGCTAGGATAGCCTAGATATTGGCTACATTTTTGTAAAGCCTAGATTCTCAGATCACATTGAGTCACAAAGCCAGAAAGGCTATTTAGAGTTTTTAACTTGACTTTTTGGTGACACAGCAACCACAGTCGACCAAGGCTTTGGAAACATATTGATCGTCTAATCAGTTGTCAAATTTTCACTATCTGTGTATATCTGGCACTTTTATAAGTTTTATTATATCTACTATTGATCCATATTTTTTATTTTAGTTATTTTCTTTTCTTGATATTTAGTGCAAAACATATCGAAAACAGAAAAGCTACTTCTCATCAAATGCATTTTCAATCGGGGATTAATTCAAAAATTTACAAAAAAAATTCTGGATCAAAATTTCGTGGCTGGGTTCGTTCAGTATTCAAACGTTCAGCCACCTCTCATAAATGCAACAAAATTAAGAAGAAATTGCAAGGTTAGTTTGCATTAATGAGATAAATTTTCGTTACTACATTTGATTTATCTTTGTTTAGAATTTGATGGAGCCCAATCAATCGCAGACTATCAGCATGAGGTAAAACAGATTAGTTTTGATTTACTTTTTTTTTAAATTATGCAAGAAATTGGGGCTGGGAAACTATTGTAGAAGAACATTGGTTTTTGTTCAAGCTCTGAAACTATCAAGCATTTATTTTTAAAGCTCTGGCTCCATTAAGAATTTTTCATGACATTTGTCGTAATAGAACACAATATCATCTAGAGTGCAAAACAAATTTAATTTGGCAAAAGGGCAGCAGGTATTCTAAATTACTTGCATGCACTTACAACTTCGTGTCAGCAGTTTATCACTACCAGATTTTAAGCTAAGGCTAAGAGTTGCCATTAATATTTACTGTACCCAACACTTGCGATGGAGGTAATAAAAATTTTTTAGAATGTTTAATTTGAAACAGCTCCAGAAAAACTGTCTGGCTCCACAGGTCCTGCCCCCTAGCCCTTACAATTGTTTTTATCTTTCAGCCACTGTATAAATTGTTAAGTAAAAAGCAACAACACTTTTTATAATTGTGAAGTTTTCTAAAACTAGAACTCCAAAAGCATCACCCTGTGGACTTTTACAAGATATTATGGATTTGACAGGAAATTAGAACTAAATTTTGTGGGATTTGAATGGAAAATTGGATATTATGAGATTCGACTACTATGTAAGATATTGATTTGGGCATAGCTGCAGTCAAATCTCACTAAATATCAGATTAGTTAGCTTTAAGTACAGAAACACACCAAGCATACTGACTTGTGCTGGTACTCATTATATTTTATACTAGCCAACATCACCCAGCAGAGGCCCTTCATCAGTATTGTCTGGGTTTAGTATTTCGGTACAATCAGCCAAACCTGCTTCACCTATCTGGCTCTTGTGTAAGCAGCAAAAAGTTAATGAATTTTATGCACTTTTACAATTCTTGTACACAAAATTATGATCATCATATTCTCTTAGTCATGACTGGCAATGCTCACAAAGAATCTTGCCACAAAATATTATCATTAATACCTGTGAGGAAGCAGGGATTGTACATAATCAAAACTGATTGTAGTGATGAAATGGTGGTTGCTTTCACAATTAAAGAGAAAAACTATTCAATGGTAAGCCTATTTTGCCAATTGGTGCTGCTGCTTTCCAATTTATATTTGTGGTACTAAGTTCCTAATTTGGCTGCGCTATTGGTCTTGTTTCCAGCATAGTGACAAAAAAGGCTATTGTTCTCTGTATTTTCAGTTTTACAAATTGTTATGGTTAACTTTTTATGTTGATTTTTTCTTAAACTTGAGGTTTTATTACAATGATGTAGAGTATAGACATATATAACATCAATACCATAACAGGCAGCATATCAGGGTAAGAAAAAATCCTTGCTTTATAGTATATATGATGACGTCACCCCCAGAGACTTTGTCAGTGACATCGAGATTGAGAGTGTCGGTTCAGTCGGCTGAGCTGGCTTTACCTATCAGTTTCTTGCATGAAGAGTTACCAAACGTTTATGTTTTCTGCACATTAGATGTTTACGACTATTTGTGCTCCTTTTCCTAATAGCATATTTCATTTCAAGATCCTGGCTATGCCTTAGGTCTAAGTGCTCTGTTCATCGCTGACATGAACCCAAGGGAGCCTTGCGTTTCCTGTAGTTTGGAAGTAGGAATTACATTTCTGATATTAAGTTATTTTAAAGCAAAATACCAAAAATATCTTGCATGTGGTGCGATTTCACACAGTGACACTATTTTCTTTTGATTTCCTTTTACACTTTCTGAAGTCCTCACTGGCTACGCATTATGTAGCATATTTTTTCTCCCTGCTTGATGTGCCCTGGGAAGTGAAAAGTGTCTTTGGTTTTCCTCAAATGTTTGGTTTGATCCCAGTAGCTATAGAAAGTGATTATAAAGCAAAACACCAATAATATCATCTATGTGGTGTGATTTAACGCTGTGATGTTAATTTTGATTTTGCCTCTAAACTTTCTTAACTCTTTCACTCCCGTGATCATCAATTGATGATCTCGTGCTTTCCTCAAATTATTTTCTGCCGAGTTACAAAATCATTTTACTAAAAAATGGATTTGTGACTTCATTTCTTATCTGATTTTCATAAAATTTTCAAAAAATCACTCTTAATTCCTCGCACTGGAAATGTAAAATTTGTGCCCGAGGTCTTGGATTTTCTTACCCAAAAAGAGTTAAAAAACCAAGAATTCAGTTGCAGACAACAACATCTGCCAAATTTTCAGCAGACACGTGCAAAAGCCAACTACCGTGAATTCAATTTGAGATTACATGTTCACCATGAAACCAAAGCCTTTATCATTAACACAGTCTGAAAACTATTCTTTTGTGGCATCATTTGACAAATTTTCAAGCAATAGTAATGAAATTTACTTATTAAAATTTTCAAATTTTTAGGGGTCTCAAAACCTCCAAAAAATTTTGTCTGGTGGGTAAAAAAAACAAATCTGGCTCATAAAAAATATGATATGTTGCTAAATACTGGTCTAATTTGAAAGCTTAGGAAATTTGCTCTCCAGCAATATATAACTTTAAATAGTCTAGGCTAAGTGGTATATGATATTTACTGATCAAAAATGGGTACCACACATCATATCAGTTCAAACCCTCCAAAATTTTTCAACTTACCTTCACTAAATTATATATTTCAGAAAAACTACATCCTTTGAAAACATAAATTAAATTACAAATATTTCACCACTAAGGTCATTGTTTTGTATCAAGTTTCCAAGGAGATAGAAACTAAAATACAAGTTTAAAAGCGAGCAGAACTTTGACTGCTCGAAATCAAAATTTGCTGTATCCCTCTTGTTTCTTAACAAATGGGAGGGCTCTGAAAAAGCTTCTGTTTCATTGTTAGTGACAACATATTGTATTTAAATTTGATATTTTCTGAATTTTGAAGAAGTTCCTTTTTTCAAAAATGCACAATGTTTCATGGTTTAGGCTAATCTCGAGCAGATAATAACTGATCATATTTTAGGTACTAAATTTAACTAACAAAATTTAGTACCAATTGGTACCGGTCAAAAAAAGGCCATGTGCTTCAGAAAGTTGCAAATTGTAGAAAACCTAGGCTTTTAGGTAAGTTTTGATTGATATATCTTGAAAGCTTATTTCCTTGGCATCATCTAGCGACCATTTCTAAAAAAATTGGGAGAAAAACAAAATCTGTAGTGATCTGGAGGTAAGGATACTTTAATTTCGAAGACAACTCAGCACCTATTGGAAAAGGTGGTAATTTGCATATTCAAAAAACTTTTTTGTTTGAAATCTGCAAATTTTATGCTAATTACCTCCCCAAAATAGGTGCTGTGTTTTTCTCAGGAACACAGGCGCCATTGCTGGCTTTTTTTCACAATAGTGACTGCCAGTTGCCAGTGATATGCAGTAGGGCAAAGTTATTTGCATACCTGTCTTTAGGCAATAAGTGATTATCATAACTCAAGTTTAACTCGTTAAGTGTGGAATTAATTTATCTCTTTTTGAGTTACAGTGCGTATTTAATTGTGCGTTTTGCATTTTTTTGTCTTGAATATTTTTGCAACAGTCAAGTTTTGTGGGAAAGTCTCTGATAGGCAGTTTCAATTCACGAGAGCAAAAATTTGTGTGCAAGTTTTTGACAAAGTACAGGGTATTTGGAAATTCACTGTGCATTTTTCTAATAATTTTTTTTGGGTAATCTCATAATCCTCACACTTTGGATGAAACACCTCTACCTGATAAGAAGGTTGGTATGTGTGTTGCAATTTGCAGATGTAGAATTGTTAGCTGTATTTTTTATGAACACAGTAAACAGTGAGCGCTATTGAATTAAATGCTGTTTAGTAGTGGGAGACAGTGAATGGGAATGAAAGGTGGAACAGCCACTTTTTTATGGCAATGCAAGGTCTCTCATAAACATCGCCCAGCTATGATGCAACCATAAGTGATGGTGACTTAAAACGTTGCAGATGCTGTTACCAAACTTATTTTGTATCACAAATCAACCCCAAAGCAAGTAACATAAAGTAAACCGGCCAATTTCTATCATAGCTAAAGAGCAGTAATAGCAAGTAGATTTCAAACTTCACTTCAACACCAAAAATAGTTTTGGAGGAAAGTTTGAAACTGGAATTACCTAACTTATGTTTTCTTTACGTTTTAACGCTAATTTCAATCGTGCTTATTAAGATAAAAAAGTGCATAGCTCTCGGTGTCACTTTTGCATACAAAACGCCATTTTATAAACCAGAAATAAGTAACCTCTCACTTGCTATTTATAAAAACTAAAAGTAAAAAAACAGTACGATTTTTAACCAATTTTAGTTTTAAATCTCCTCCAAATTTTTTTTTAAAATAAAATGCAGCTGACAGCCATGTGCTGTGATAGCTTACCAGCCATAATTGAAATAAGCCTTGAAACGAGAAGAAAAAACATAAAGTGCAGTTTCAATTTCTTTAAAACACGTTTTTTGTTGAAGTCTAGCCTATTTTCAATTGCTGGAAAGAAAAACTTTTTCTTGACTTGTTTATTTTATTTTAGTTAGACAACGCTTCTGAAATTTACTTAGATAACTTTTTTGAGGTTGCGCATGAAACGATAAAAATATCACCAGACCACATGCCTCTGTGCATTTCGAAAATGGGCAAAATGCCAAAAACGATTTGAGCCAACAAATACAAAAAAATGCTCATGAAAACAAAAAAAATATAACTGGGCCACATGCCTCTCTGTATTTCCAAAATGGCCAAATGCCAAAAACGCTCATGAAAACGAGAAAATGTATAACCATGTCACATGCCTTTGTGCATTTCGAAAATGGACCAAATACTAAAAACGTTTACAAAAACAAGAAAAATGTATAACTGGGTCGCTTGCCTCTGTGTATTTTGAAAATGGGCCGAATGCCAAAAACGGTTGAAAAGCACTGAACTAAAAAAGTTTCATAATCAGAAGACGCCTGAAAGGAAAATAAAGGATGTTGTTGTATGCCAATCAACATTATCAGCAAACTGTAAGCTATGCAAAGTTAGTGTAGCGTATACACTGACTAAATAGCAGCAGGCTACTGCAAGCATCTGCTTTTACTCCTTCAAAATATGTTACTAAGACTGGCATAACCGTTTGTTCAGCAATGTCCGTCAAAACTTGTCTGGTGGTTTTCGTACATTTGCTAACAATTTCACACTTGCACTGGCAGTTACGCACTTACTAAAATCTTGGAGAGAATGCTACTACATGTCCTTTTCTGGTTGGTAACTGCTAGAGAATTTTGTTTTCATGTGTGGCAGAATAGGCCACGATTGGAACCGTGTTTTAGGGATATTAGAGTTTGGGTTGAACTGCTGATTATTGTTGAAATGGGGAAAACTGCTCAACAGAATAAAGCAGTTTTTATTTATGACCTCTGCAAAGAATGGGCTTTATATGGATGCTCTTTTGCTGAAGTAGCGCTGCATTTCTGGCTTGTGATTAACGCCATGCATAAGCAGCAATGCTAGAAAAACCCTTGTTTCACTGCTGTTGGTGTCAATCCACTCTTTTGAACGTGAACCTGCCATCAAGTTGGCCAAGCGTTTCTCCAAAAATTCCCTGGCATTTCAATTTGTTTCTGCAGCAATTAGGTCTATGATTTTATTGTGAAAAGAAAGCTAAAATAATGTTATAAATATATTTGGAAAACTAAAAAATGAAAGTGAAATAATATATTGTAAACATTTATTCTACAAATCTAAATTCTTGCCCTGATTATTACGTTAAAAGCTGTCTAAATGCTATTTTTGTACCTTTTAGAACATTTGATAAATTGGTCTGAACTGAATGAATAGATCTAGGGATGATAGTGTTTTATGCAATAAAACTTTTTTAGTAGTACAAAATGCTTACTCAAGGTTTTCTCACTTTGGCAGTGAAAAAATGAAATGCAAAAGTGAAATAAAACGCCCAGTTAAAAGTCATGACGACTCAGACGTATATATACGTCTTACACACTGAAAGAGTGACATACTTTGACAGATATATATGTCTTACGCACTGAACGGATTAAGTAGCAAATAAAAAGTTGATATTATCACTTACACTTATTTTTATTTGTTCATTTTCTATGTTCATGACTATTCTGCATCCTGTATTTGTTTTCTTTTCTCAATTTTAATGCTACTTGTTATCCTCACATTCAACTTCTATTTTTTTGGAAACAGGGAACAGACAGAAAAACAAAAAAATAACAGTGAGCTATATTCTAACACCATGGCCATAATAACAAATAGAAAATATATTGTTGTTGTGTTATCAATATAGTACCAATCATTCATAAAGTTAAAGACATGAAAATGATATTAGTGTAAAGTCAATATCGGTTTTTTCAATACAGTCATCAAAAAATAGTAGACATTTTCGTTTTTTAGTTTATGCCACTTTGAGAACAGCACTTGATTACCAATTAGGCAATCATTTGTTTATTTGAGGAAAGTCAACAATGCACAGTTAGGAAGGAGGTGTATTGTGTTACCAGCTGCTTGAGATTCAAAGTGAGTAATGTCTCTGTGGCAAAATATCCGTTTTCACTGTCTTGTAAATCAATCAATTTTCAGGAATTTTCCAATGTGTTGTGTATCATCGTAAAGAAAATGAATATATGAGGACAAAATTGTGGAAGAATGCAGTTAAATCTTTGTGGTAACATTAACAAAAGTTATTATAGCCAACTATCTAATATTTACTAACTCTGAAACAAACTGGCGTGCTGGTATTTCTTTTTGAAGTTGTTTGTCCTTGCAGTGGGTGCCAAAAAAGGGGTTGCTAAGCTTGCTGTGCTTGCAATGGCTAAGCTTCCTAAGCCACAGGTCGTTGATTACTCTTCATTTTCTTAAGGCAAAATACAAAGGCCAGATACTTTAATAGACATTAGTTTTTCTATGTAAGGTCCTGTAGTACTTTAATGATCAATCAAATACCTTGCTCAGTTCTAAAATTTGCTGTGCTGGAGGTTGTAGAAAAAGCCATGATGAGAGCAATGTGTGGAGTTAAGTTGATTGAAAAAAGGAGCCAAAAACTTGTGAGTTTGCTAAGTTTAAAGGATACTTTGGATGGACTGGCCAGGATGTGTGGAGTACAATGGTGTGGGCATGTTTTAAGAAGAGATGATGTTGACGTTTTGAGAAAAGTGTTGAATTTTGAAGTAGCAGGAAGAAGAGGGCATGGGAAACTGAATATGACATGGAAAAGACAAGTGGAAGAACATTTTGATCAGATGAGACTGAAAAAAGAAGATGCCATTGACAGAAAAAAGTGGCATGGTGGTGTTTACAAACTTTCAAGAAACACGAGGGGAATCTAGCCACCTGTGTTAATGGTAACAAAACCGGATTTAAAAAAGTGTATCTCTCTCTAGAGGTTGTTGAGCATAATGGTTTCTTGCTAAAACATGCATGTAGCTCAATTAATGCTTGTCAATAAAGTAGTGTGAATTGCATGTGTGGAGCTTGATATTTTATTAAAATGCTAAGCTTCAAATGTGTGTGTTTAGTTGTTAAATGTGCTTTGTGTTCATGCTTCTCTTAGAAACTAAACTTTTTGTGAAACTGCCATTGTTGCATTGAAAATACTGAGGTTGCAACATTTCTTTCTTGTCATATTTCCAAGAGTGAAATTTTGCCACACTAAAGAGATTGAAATTCTTGCTAAGGTTTTGCATGGAAGAAATTTTTGATGCTTAAAGCTGGATAATTTGAAAATCGCTGATGTTTTATTAGGTGAAGAAACTGAAGTCTTGCTGATTTGTTATTGAGCTATAGTGATATAAAGTCCAAATTTTAAAAGCCCAGTTTGACTTCTGAGGACATTTCGATAAATATATGTAGATAGAAAAAATTTAAAACTTGACGTTTTGGGCAGTGCCCTCCCAAATTATTTAATTTGTTTTCATGTGTTGCGTCATATTGCTGAATACTAGCAATGTGTTGCACAACTGAATAATAGTCCTGAAGACAAGCCTAGCATATTACTGAATAGTTTGGTTTTGCAAGTTAAAAAGAAATAGTTATTGTTGTATCAGTTAAAAATGTTTTTATTGAGTGTACTTGCTTTTGTACAGTTTAGCTGGGATCAACCGGCTTGTTTTGCTGATGATGCAAATGCTGATGGTCAGAGAACTGCTAAGGTGGTGGATAGATTTGTTCAATCTCTTTCTCGTGTCTCGTCATCTTACATGAATCTTATGTGCCCTAGGTAAGTGCATGATGTATTTGTGTGCAAACTACTGTATAAGTTTTAAAAGGAATTTTGTTTAACTTTTTAGTATTGTCAAGCAAAGTAAAAAAATCTTTATCCTGTGAGAAAACAAAAAGCTATAGCATGGTATTTTTGTATTTCTCTGTTTGATATTTGATAAATTACTTTTCCTCTCAACTGTTTCATGTCTTAAAAGTTGACTGTTGTATAATTTTATACCAATTACAGTAAATCTTAGAAAATTGTTTTGCTTTTCTTAATATTGGCAAGAAACTTTGCTTTGAATTACTGCAAGCAGAGGTAATAAGATATTTTTGTCTAAGGAAAGAGAGAGAGAGAGAGAGAGAAAAAATTTTATTTTTTATCAAACATGAACACAAAACTGTTGTCTATTATATAGTGCAATTTGTGTGCCCAAGAAGGGTCAAACAACCCTAAATTCTTGGTTGAAATGCTTTATGGGCTGAGTGATAATGTGCAACCTGCAAGATTGTATTCAGATAAGTAAGTGATGAACAAGACAAGTAAAAATATATATGCATGAAAAATACCATGTGAAACTAAATTGAAATTTACTATACACCGTAGGCTACAATAAAAAGCAATTATCTTTTGAAATTATCCAACAGAATCTGGAGAGAGGAGTTGGAATTGGCCATACCACTTATTGTTGCTGGTCTGACAAATATTATTAGAGTGAAGGCAGTGCAGTTGGCTGAACCAATGTTTTTAATTCAACATAATTAACTGATGCCCTGCTAGGCAATGTTGGCAGAGCCGTCTACTTATTTATAAATTTTATGGTGCTGAGATTAAAGCTGCCTTGAAAACTGTTTCATCACCTAAGATCTTTTCCTTTAAATATCGTATATCAAGCTGATTTGTTAAATTTTTCTTCATGCTATTGTTTTTGTGCTGAATGCCAAGCGAAGAAGCTGTGACTGCTGTTAAGTAGTGTTTGGTATGACTCAGCAATGGAATTGAACTCAGGTCTCTGCTACAATATCGTGCCAGTTTAGAAATAAGGATATTCATACTGTGTTTCAGTGCTAGCATAGGAGGCATTGCTCTGTGCCTCTGATTTGATTGTTGTACTAATGCTTTAAATTATGACTCATCTTGCAAACTTATGTCTTTTTGCAAATTCTATACGTTTCTTCCAATAAGTGTGGAGGCATGCAGTCAAATTTGACAGTGGGAGCCATAATTGTCTTGATCCACAATTATAGAAATAATTTATTCAGTGTTTCCTTATTTCAAGACTAGGTGCAACCCCCTCTTAATATTTGTAACACAAAATTTATGGTTGTACCTATGTGCATTGATCCCTGAAAGAGCAAAAGGGGCCCATACCTTAGTGTTGAACCAGGGGAAGATATGGGGAGTGCTTCCATTTTACTAGCAATTCTTAAGTCTTGGTTTTGTAAATTTTATTTGTTTTGACTTTGAAAATTTGTCTAAAATGAAGTTTTCACCTCCAATGATCATGAATTAATTTATTTGATTCTTTATCCTCCCTCCCAAATTTTCGTAGATCCAGTTCTGTTGTTCTTCTAGCATTGAAACATATGGCAGGCCATTTTTAAGAAAAGAATTTTTTCTATAGTTATGATTGTACATTTCGTGACTATGTATGTGGTCCAAATTTGGTGTTATTTTATGAAGACTTTAAGTTAGACCCTTTTAACTTGTTGCATACTCCAAATCAAAATACCATACTCCAAATACAACACAGACGAACACAAATCTTTACTGTCTGAAGAATTCACTTTACATGAACTGGATGAAGCAATTAAAACCCTTGTGAATGGCAAAGCCGCTGGAATAGATCATATAAGTACTGAACTCCTCAAACAGCTCAGACCTAATTGCCGAAAATGGCTTTTAAAAATGTTTCGTGCTTGCATCAGAGAAAGCAACATCCCAAAAGTGTGGCATAAAGCAAAAACTATAGCCATTTTAAAACCTGGCAAGAACCCAAAAAATTTTGACCAATTTCTTTGCTGTGTCACACCTACAAGCTCCTGGAACGAATGATCCTTAATCGCCTCCTGCCTATTGTTGATGAAAAACTAATAGCAGGCTGGCTTTCGACCAGGTCCAGACCTGCACAGGTCAAATATTAAAGCTCACACAACACATTGAAGACGATTTTGAGAAATTAATGGTGACTGGTGCTATTTTTGTAGACCTCAATGCTGCCTATGACACTATAAATCATTGAAAACTTCTACACAAACTTTTAGAGATAACAAAAGATTCATCTTTGACTAAATTCACACAAACTATGCTTAGCAATCGACACTTCTATGTTATTCTAAATGGTAAAAGAAGTAAATGGAGAAACCAAAAAATGGCCTACCCCAGGGTAGTGTTCTAGCCCCACTACTCTTTAACATCTACACAAATAACCAACCTTTACCAAAAAGTACACAAGGATTTCTCTATGCAGATGACCTTTGCATCACCGTCCAAAATAAATTTTTTGAAATGGTTGAACAGCATCTTCGAAAGGCACTAGCAATCTTAACCGTATACTACCAAAACAACCAATTAAAAAGCAATTCGGCAAAAACACAATCCTGTCTATTTCACCTATGCAACCATCATGCTACCCACAAAATCAACGTAATATGGAATGGAACACCAATCTTGCACGACAAATATCCCGTATATTTGGGCATCACAATGGATAGAACCCTCTCCTTCCAAGAATACACAAGAAAACTAAAGGCTAAAATTCAATCAAGAAATGCTCTGCTTTCCAAATTAGCAAACTCTGAATGGGAGCAAACCCTTATACTTTGCTCAGAACTGCTTTAGCACTGTGCTTTTCTACAGCTGAATACGCGTTCCTGTGTGGGATAGATCAGCTCATGCAGCAAAAATTGACTCAGCTCTGAATGATACACGCCGACAAATTACAGGATGCCTTAAACCGACCCCCCTTAACAAGGTGTACAGCTTGGCAGGAATCACCCCCCCCCCCCAGCATTTGTTGTGAAGTATCCAGCCAATCTGAATGACAAAAATGCAATTTGGACCAACGACATCCCATGTACGAATTGACAGCTGCCCCATCCAGACTAAAATCTAGAAAGAGTTTTTTAAGAACTGTTCCTCCTCTCGACAAGCACACTGCGCACCAACTCAAAACAGAACCTATGGCAGAACTATACAGACAATATTCCAGATCAATATAAGCTCCAAAATTTCCCAGTTCAAGAATCTCTCCCCCCAGGATACAAGTTACAATGGAATAAATGGCGTTGTCTTAATTGTTTAAGATCAGGTGTAGGCAAGACCAAATGTCTTCTACTTAAGTGGAGCTACTTACCTCCTGGCACTGATACTATCTGCCAGTGTGGAAAATGTATTTCAGGGCCTTAGTATTTTTCCAAAAATTTTGTATTGTTTTGCTTTCTCTTTTCATGTAAGATGATGCTGCATTGAACTGTGTACACAAATCATTCCAGGCTTTATTTTTTTCAGCTGTTGTCTTTGAGTCGTTTTTTTTTGCATTCAATAATATTTTTATGCTGCTCGACCAAATTGAGATTTCTTTTTCGTGATTAGTAAAATTTTTCGATCTGTTCAATTATATTAAAAAAATATAAATTCAAAATAGTTATTAAATACCTAAAGTTAAAAAAGCTAATGACAATTAAAATTTGCAGATTTTTTGTATAGTAGCCTATGGTGTAGCTATTAAAAAAGCAATTATGAATTTTAGTGGGAGCCGTGTATCAACTTACTTTTGGTTTATAATGCTTTATTTGCTTATTTAGCCTACCAGCACATACTGCTTTACAGCAAACAAACTAGCATATTGACAAAACAAAGTTAGATATACTGTCGACCTCGGTTAAGGTAAGCAAATAGGGGAGCCTACTTTGCAAAACTTCTTGTTTTATTATAATTGCTTTTGTTTTGTTTTTTTAAAGTCTGCAGCAAGACTCCATAGGCTATCGCATTCCTGAATAGGCCTATGTATTAGAAGAAAGTGGGGCAGTGAGGGACACCAAAACAAATATGTATAAAAGTTTTTGTTTAAAACATAAATAGCTTCATTCTTTATGTCATTTGATACATTGGTAAGAGTGCTACATACATGCAGAAGATGTTTGACCAACTAGCTAGCATATTAGTTATCTTAGCAAAACTGTTTTTTTTGTCCCTTATAGCTCCTGCACTGGGGAAAATAGGGACAGGTGTTTCTTCTGTTATATTACATGCATAAAAATTTTTTAAAATTTGCAGGCTTAAAAATATTTTTATGCCAAATTTTATCAAACTTTGGGTGGATTAACAGCAACAATACCTTAAATTAGCCAATTATGTAGTTGCTTTTGATATTACCCCGTTATTGACCTGCTGTTTGCTGTTTAGGGCTAAAAAAGAATTCAAATTTAAACAACTAATATTGCTTTCAATAGCCCACTATGTCATAAAATATCTGTTAATACTGTACTAACACAACTTAAACTGTGTTTGTCCCATGTCCCTCGTTTCCCTGCTTTCCCCTATTTAGCTTCTGCCACAGTCATCTCTTTCAAAAATTTTTCCAACCTTCTAAAAAGCTGCTGAATTTATTTACCCTACTGCTTTCGGATGTTTCTAAATTACTACTGTAAGCAATGTGGGCAGTGCATTTTGCTTTTGCTGCCTACCTACCCCACACTGCCCACACAGCCTACCTTGCCAACCTTTTCTACACTGCTTACCTTGCCTACCCTGCCTACTCTAGTAATTTAAGGCTGCCACAGCTTTTGCAGCAATGAAAATCTATTCACCAAACCAATACCTGCAAAAACACCTTGTATGCGTTTATAAAACATATGTTCGAATGGACTATATTTTAACCACAATCTTTCAAATAAAAGTCCCTGTGCGATGTTTAAAATTAGTTGGTTTTCATGCATCACTTGAGCAAATTTGCATCTTGGCTACTGTTTGATTCGGCGATCAAAATCAAGCCTAGAATCAACTGATTTTAATTTTATTCTAGTTGGTGAATACGAAACCCAAGTTTCAATCAAAGGAAAATCAGTTGATTTCACTTTGATTTTGATTGATGAATCAATTTGATTCGACTTGGTGAATAAGGCCCTAAGAGTAGTGATGAGGTTCTATCACAGGGCAAAAACGAAAGTTCAAGTGGGATCTGAGTCATCTGAAGAATTCTTGGTACAAGTTGGTGTGCATCAAGAATCTGTGTTGTTGCCCCTGCTTTTTGCAATTGCAGTGGATGTAATCTTGGAAAATGCAAGAGAAGGATTGATTAATGAAATTTTGTATGCAGATGACATGGTTGTAATGAGTGAAAGTATAGAGAATTTGAAAGAGAAGATTTTAAAATGGAAAGAGGGGTTTGAAAGCAGGGGGCTGAAGGTGAACCTCAAGAAAGTGATGGTAAGTGGTTCGAAAGGTGAGATTCTCAAGAGTAAAGTTGATCCATGTGGCAAGGGTGGCAAGAGGGTAATGGAAAATTCAATAATGGGTACAAAATGTGGTAAAATGGGTACATGGCAGATGTTCAAAAATGAAGAGGGTGAAGTAAGGAATGAGTAAGGTAAATGTAAGCATTGCAGGATCAATATAAAGCTAGGCACTCAGCAACAGCATAAACAAAAGTTAAATTGGTGGTGCTCAAAGAGTGTGTACTGGTTTCCCAATTACTGCCAAATAATGTTATTGTAGCGCACAAAATTGCAATGGTTTGCCATTGATCTGTACCTTCAGTTGAAAAGTTTAATGTTTTGGATTTTTATGATCGAGGTGAAAATTATTTTGTTTTAAAACAAATGGTTTTGTGTCAACTGAGTTTCATTCCATTGCTGAAGGCATTCAGATAATGTTTTCATTTGTTGTTGTTGGTTACTCGACCTCTTTCGAGGGATGGGGGCATGGTGGAAGACCATGGAGCCCCAGAAGCTGGGCAACTCCCCAAGGTCTGGACCAGAGGTCATAGCGAAACAGAGAGTTGCCAAAGAGTCCATAGCTGGACAGTACAAAATGAGATGAGAGGTGTCCTGGGACGAGTGTCCACAGGCGCTGCAGGAAAGATTCTCAATTCTGCCAATCTTAAAGAGATAAGAACCTAAAAAAAGGCTGTGTTTGTTGCAGCAAAGACGAGAGAGAACACAGCAAGCATGACGAGGGAGCACAAGTTCCTCGGTGGAAATTGAGTGAACCTGTGTGTCAAGGAAATTTTGATGAGACAGTACGCCTCTAGTCCAAGAAAAGACAAGAGTGGATACAAGAGGTAAGAGGAGAGAGATGACAAGGGATTACGGAGGGCGCAAGTAGCGCTCCTCATCTGGCCAGCTCGTCAGCTGCGTTCCCTGGGAGAAATGAGGGTCTGGGGACCCATTGTAGCCTGATAGAAAAGGAGGAAAAGAAGACAGTTCCTGCCAGATCTACCACAGAGTTTGAAATAAGAGGAAAGATGGAGGAGAGGACAGGGTGGCAAGGACAGAACGAGAGTCAGACAGGAGGAGAAGAGAAGAAAAATGGCAGACTTGTTGGTGCTGCTGAGACCAGCAAAGAGCGTGCAGAATGGCACAGGCTTCAGCAGATAAACTTGAGCATACTGGGCCTGCCGAAAAGGAAAGAGTGGTCTCAGTGCCACAGAGAGAGCAGTTGGCAAGAATGCCGGAGCTGCCCTTGCCAAAAGGAAAAGGAACAGAGCCGTCTGTCCAGAGTACCAGATCATGAGGGGGGAGAGAGTCAAGGTGGGCAAGAGTTGCACCGTGATGAGAGAGAGGGAGGATCAGAGCAAGATCATGGAGAGGAAAGGGTGGACTCCACCATGAAGGAAGGCAGATTCCAAGGAGGAAATGGAGGGCAAGTAAGAAGAGCCTCTCTAAAAGAGGTAGAAGGAAGCATGAGCAGGTGAGTAGACGCAAAAGCTCTCCAGGACGATCTGCAGAGTCTTGGTTTCACTCCTAGTCTGGCCAAACCTGAGATAGGAAACGAGGTTGAGAGACAAAGAGCCCACTCATAAGATAAGAGAGTGAAATGAGTCAGAGTGACTCATAGGGGAAGTAAAGAAGTCTCGGAGAGAAGCAGAGGGATAGGGGAGGATAAGAGGCAGCTAATGATGGTGCAACAGGCTGCTCAGTGGAGGCGTTCCAATTTGGTGAAATTGGTAGCGCTTAGGAAAGGAAACCATCTGGGTGAAGCATAAGTGAGAAGGGACTGAAGAAAAGATTTATACAGAACAGAGAGGGACTCTTTAGATGGGCCCCATGATGAAGCAGAGATACAGCGTAAGGCCTTGAGACGTGGGAAAAACTTGGCCTTCAGCGAAGATACATGCTTAGAAAAGGAAAGAGTGCGGTCGAAGATGACCCCGATTAAAGTTGGAGTGGGATTGAAACGGAGGCGGGAGCCGAGTAGGAGGAGGTTGGGTTGGAGGTTAGCCTGGTGGGGATCCACTGAGAACAAAAAGGCCTCACATTTGCTCGGATTGAGAGGAAGACACCAGTACTCAGACCAGCACTCCAATCAAAACAGAGCTCCTTGTGTGGCCTCCACCGCAGTGGGGACCGAGGGGGAGGAAGACCAAATGGCCAGATTGTCAGCGTAAAGAGAGCAGCTGACGGAAGAAGGCAGAGAGGTTGGAAGATCATTGATAGGCCAGAAGGAAGCATAGGCTGGAAGGAAGCAGGGGAGTGGAGAGGTTTTCCCGTCTTGTGTATGGGAATAATGGAAGATGTCTTCCAGATGGAAGGAAAGGAATGCGAAGACCAAGAGAGATTGAAGATGTGAAGAAGAAAACCCATGCCAGAGTGAGGAAGATGCTTTAGCATGAGATAGGCAACTTTGTATGGGCCAGTGGCAGTGAAGGAGGAAAGGTTGGAGGTAGCCACAAGAAATTCAGCGGGAGAAAAAGGAGAGCAAAAGGACGAGTGAGACTCCACAGAGCATGTGGTTTGTCAGAGCTCAGAGAGGTAGCCTCTGGCTCTGCTACGCAGGGTCTTTGGCTGAGAAATAGAAAAGTGGGATTTCAGGTAATTGGCATAGAGGGAAGCCGATTCTCTGGGAGAAGAACAGTTTGGGAAGTTCGGACAGAAGGAAGTGAGAAAGGAGATGCAGCAATGGAGCAAAGAGGAGAATGCACAGATAAGGGTTAGATTTAGGTGAAAGAGAAGAGCAAGTCGTCTGCCATGCCTCACTCAGCCTTGGCTTTGGCGATGACTGACGAGATGCATCGAGAAGCGGAGATGTAAGCCTGGCGATCTTCATCACTTTTGTGAGTGGCTGTGAAAGCCTTACATCTTTCTCTTACTGCACTTTCCACCTAAACAGACCACCAAGCTTTAGGATGGCATTTGATGCAACTGAAAGGAATGGAAGATTTGGCCGCATTCAGTGCCAGAGAGGTAAAGAGAGCATCAGCAGAGGAAAGAGACGAGTATTCCTCTGCAGAAGGACAGTAAAACTCAAAGTAGGAGGCAAAGTCATCCCAGTGAGCTTTCTGAAAGTTGAAGGAAGGGGTGCGTTTGTTGGGGCGATAAGCCGGAGAGAAAGGAATGGACAGAAGAATTGGTAGGTGGTCAGAACCCAGGTCCTGAAACATTTCCCAGGAGCGAGAAAGGGCAAGAGAAGAGGGAGCAAAAGAGTTTCAGGAGAGAAGCGACAGCCAGAGGAGTGTTGTAGAAGGGTGGGTGTGTCAGGGTCATTGAGGGAAGGAGGTCAGAGGAGATGACCCAGTTGAATACTTTTTCCCTGCAGAGGTTGGAATTACCTCTTGAGTCCCAGGGGGTGTGAAGGCAAGTGAAGTCCCCCAGAATGAAGAGATTTCTGGAGGAGGAAAGAATGGAGGGAGAGAAGGAATCGGTTCTGCCATTTGTTGGAGAGGAGCAAATAGGGAGGTATACACATTAAGAAATGAGAGCAAGGAGGAGTTGTTGAGAGAGATGTTGACCCCTACATAATCAGAGTAGATATCAAGTGAAGAAAGAGAGGGGGTAGAAAGTTCATAAAAGGATAAGCCCTGTCTGACGAAAATGACATCATCATCACTAGCGTGCGTGGCATCAGGAGAGAGAATGCCTGATCAGGAGTGGGTGCAATCAGAATGCAGAGCAGAGAATCCAGGAATCTGGAAAGAGGAAGATGAGTTAAGAATGGATTCCTAAATACAGATAAGGTCGACAGGATGGGATGAAAGAAAGTGAAGTAGTTTAGTGCTCCTGGCTTAAAGACCTCCAGCATTCCATTAAAGAACCCGGAGGGAGTCAGGGGGGAGAGGAGGCAGGAGGTGCAGAAGAAAAGCCAGGAGCAAAGAATGATGGTAAGGGGGCAGAGAGAGAAGATATAAAATGGGGGATGAGAGGTTTGGAAATGAAAGGGGGGCAAGAGTGCAGCATTAGCAGACAAAGGACTAGATTGTACAGTGGAGGTATACATGTTGCAAGAGTTCAAGGAGGTAGTCACAGTGTTACAGCAGGGGGCAGCTCCAAGATTGGGAGCTGCCAGGAGTTATGAATTTGGAGAGGGTAAGTTGAGCACCTTAGATGCACCCATTTGGAGCAAGTGCAGCATTGCTTTGACTTGCCCTGCCAAGTCACATTTGCAGCATGTACAGAGCAAGAAAAGATGGGGCCAGGGTTGGGATGAATGTTACCGCTCATCAAGAAAAGGAGAAGAATGAGGAGACAAAGAAGGACAAGAGAAGGGCAGAAGAAAAGAAAAAGAAAAAACAGGCAATCGATTATGAAGAAGCTGTGTGCTGCCCTTCTGCAGTCAATCAGAGGGCAGCATAGCAAAGAAATGAAGGGGAATGCTTGTGGTAACTGGGACCCTCGGGAAGGCCAATTGCCATTTCGACCCAACCCAAATGAGGTCAAGGATTGCACCACCATGTTGATGGAGTTGTTGATTAGTGTAGAATGTTTTCATTTCTTTGTTCAACATCTCATCTGAAGATTGTCATTTTATATCAGAATAAGTGATTATGGAGATATCAGTTTATGCATAATTCTTAGAGATAGTAGATGGCAGGTTGTAGTTGTAGATCATAAAATGAAGAGGGGCCATTACTACTTTTAGAGATGTCATTTTCAAGTGTGGTAGTTTACTTAATTTTCTGCTATTTTGTGCTACAATGGATTAGATTAATGAAGTGCTTATATAACAGGTCCACAGGGGCAACTTTTAGCCTCACAATAATATCAATTTGCCTTGGTAGTAGTTGGGCAGACACACGAATTTGGAACTTCTTTTTATGCTTGTTCTACTTGGTGTGCCATTTTCCTCTAAGTTGATTCTAGTTAGTTTTGTGGCCAAGAATAAACACAGCAACTAGTGAATGAGACAAATCTTGCAGGAACTACAAAAAGTCCAGATATAGCAAGTTGTTGATATAGACCGGTTTCATTTTTACTTTTAAAATATTTTATCTGGGGAAAGAGAGGTCCTAAAGCATGTGATGCTTTGTGTCTTTAGAATGGTTTTGTTTTATCCTCTTGTAGAGGCACAAATTCTGAAGTAGTAAAAAAAAATTATAGTTAAAAGTGAAGGTTTATAAATTGGTTTTTATGAAGAATTCAAGTTGCACCACAATTGAACAATCCATGTATTTACAGCACTAAATTTTATGTTTTCTTAACAACAAGTTGCTGCTTTGTTGTTCCAAGAGGTCTGAGCTGTGTTGACGTGGCCTGTTTCAAGAAAGTCTCATCTATCAAATTTCTTTTGTCACATTAACTGGAAAAAGACTGCTTATTTGTCCAGAACTGGGTCAGTGATTTTCAACTGGGAATTAATTTCTGCCAAGGGAAGAATTTTACGCTTCAGGGAGAAATTTTGAGGGTGACACACACACACACACACACACGCACGCATGCACATGCACACACACACACACATACGCACCATGCACACCACACATACAGGGTGCGGACAAAGTTCTTGGACAAAATATAATACTTAATTTAATAACTCTTAAACATATGCATTAACTTCACACTGTTGAATATTAATAATTTCATCACTCCTCTTTCAGATTGTAACATATATTTGTCAAAATTTAGCTTTAATATCGAGTATGAGCGATAAACGTGCAGCCATCATTGAGCTCTATCGCGCGGGAAAGACAAATTCTGAGATTTTGAAACTTCTTAAAGCTCCGAGATCAACTGTTTACCACACGGTTAGCAGGTGTAAAGAACTTCAAAGTACCGAAGATCGTCCTCGAAGTGGAAGACCACGATCTTCTTGGACGCCAAAAATGATTAATGCTGTCAGAGCCAGAATCCGACGCAATCCCAAAAGATCCATCAGGGCAATGGCCCATGACATGAATGTCGGTGAGAAGACGATCAGAAACATTGTTAAAACCGATTTAAAGATGTCGTCTTTTAAAATGCAAACTCGTCAGCACCTCACAGACCTCCAAAAAAAAAAAGACTGGCTCGAGCGAAGATTCTTCTTAACAAGTTGAAGGCTGGTACGGACACGAGCGAGGCTTGAACGAAGATTCTTCTTAACAAGTTGAAGGCAGGTACGGACACGAGCGAGATCATTTTCTCTGACGAAAAGTTGTTCACTGTCGAGGCAATCTGCAACCGACAAAATAACAGAGTCCTAGCGAAGTCTTCTGCAGACATTCCTGACTCTACGCAAAACGTTTTCAGGCGACAGAAATCTTCTTCTGTCATGGTGTGGGCTGCCATTTCAAAAACATGGAAGTCCCCCCTCATTTTTGTTCCACAAGGAGCAAAAGTGAATACAAAAGCGTACATTGAAACAATCTTGACTCCTGCGCTTCAAGCAGCCAAAAAGCACTTCAAAGACAAGCCGTTCATCTTCCAACAAGACGGTGCACCATCACACACGTCCAAGAAGACACAGAAGTGGTGCCAAGACCATTTTCCAGGATTTTGGAGCAAGGAGGTTTGGCCACCCTCATCACCAGATCTCAACCCGATGGACTTTTGTGTTTGGTCCCTTTTGGAGGCAGATGCCTGTGCTTCTTCTCATGTGTCAGTTGGAGCCCTCAAGAGTTCTCTTGAGAAGGCATGGGCAAAAATACCCCAAGAAACCCTGCATAAAGCAGCATAGGGCTTTCGTGGCAGACTTGAGCGTGTAATTCAGGCCAAAGGGGGACATATTGAATGACATTTTGTACTACTGTTCATGAAAGTCATGCCAAATAAAAAAAATTAATTGTTTGTAGTTATATTCATGATTTACAGAATTATCAAATTTTTTCGTTGTCCAAGGACTTTGTCCGCACCCTGTACACTGTGCACACACATGCAGACCACAGACAATTCATACACACACTAGAACATTGTAAGATCTTGAATGCAGGGCAAGTTTTGCTGATAAGGGCTTTTTCATTTTTTAATCTGTGTTTTATTCATTTTCAAAAAGAAAGTTTTTGCCAAAAAAAGGAACAAATAAGATTTGACACTGAATGATTTTCAAAGAAGGCAGGTTTTCTAGTACAGGTGCAAATGCGACCCTACTAGAATTTCACTTCAGAAGTTTGCAGATTTTTCTATACTTAAAGATATTTAAAGGAAAAAAACTTCAAAAATCATTTTTAGAAATAGAGCACTCCTACCCTTTGCCCATGCACAAACACACTTATGTGCGAGCACATGCACATACACACACAATCATTACACTCTTGCATTATACAGGTGATGTATTCTGTTTATTTGACATTTTTTTGCTCAGTTGTGTCTGTCAAAAGGCATAAGATCTTTTAATGGTGCTCCATTGAAGGCTCATATGATATTTGCCCTTTGTTCCACGCATTATTGTGCAGTTGTATTGTACAGTAATTTTAAGTTGAGCTGATTGTCATTACTGTAAAGCAGACATGAAGATGATGGATGCTTTCACGGAGTCATGGGATGGGAATGGCATCCCATCCCACACTTTTTTTAGCCTGGAAAAGCGTTTCTATATTATTTTTATAAG
Source organism: Trididemnum clinides (assembly GCA_963675345.1). Taxonomy (NCBI): domain Eukaryota; kingdom Metazoa; phylum Chordata; class Ascidiacea; order Aplousobranchia; family Didemnidae; genus Trididemnum; species Trididemnum clinides. Next base: position 36,551,484 of record OY776295.1, read on the forward strand.
AAATCTTTCCAAAAGTGCTTTGTAATTAGGCCATACCATCTCAATAAAGCAATAGAATATTTGGCTTATAGACTATTGGCAGCGGGGCATGCAGTAGACATATTGCCTCGTGCGGCTGACAGATAGCTACAACATGCATTTAAAATCAACTAAAGATAGCCATTATATAGTCTTAGTTTTTGTTTTAAAAGATTTAAGAGAGTTTTGTGGTGCCATTTTGATCTGCTCCACTGACGCAGGTCAAATACTGGCAGAATATCAACACCTATGCATCTGTGGTGTAGCAATATAGTAGATTGCTTGATCTAATCAACACATTGAAAATTTTTATTGCTAGCAACTTTACCATACTTATTATTTTACCATGACAACCCTGGATGTAGCTGCTCACTCAGGGGTTTGGAGTTGTGGAATAGCCACACTTTTTCATGGCTACTCTGGTGTGGTCTGCTCTTCTGTGGTGACGATTCTAGCATCTTTGTATGGCCCCAAATGGCGTTATTACCTGATTGAAGGTCATTCAGATGGAGGTATCTTGTCATTCTAATGTTATGGCTAGGATATCTTGCTCGAAAGTTCCTTTCAAAGCATTATTTCTTAGTAGGGTGGTTCATCCAAGTTTGTGGTGCATCTGATAAAGGCCGTCTTTGATTTTAGTTGTGTCAGTGTACTTCGTCCATACAAAAGAAGTCTGTCATCACTGGTTTTTCTCCAACATTCCACATGATTGGCAACTTTCTTTCTGATCTCGGATGGGGCAGTGCTGGCTAATAAGTGGAATTTTATTGGTGTTAGTAAGCTTGGGGCACCCAGTTTTAAGGCGACAAGAGTGGTCAAAAACTGAGTTGAGTTTTTGGCTTGGCAAGATCTTTCCCATATTGGTCAGGCATATTCTACAATTGAGTAGCTTCAGATAGGGCTGTCTATTTCAGTAGAAATAGTAATTGTTTTGATGTTGAGTTGTTTTTAAGTCCAACTGAAATGCAGTGTTGCACTATGCTATGGTCATTTGGGACAATATTAAGTAATGTAAGATGTAAAAAAAGGCTCGCATTTTTGTATTTTATTTCAAGAAAGGAGGAATGAAAGCCTTAAAAACGTTTAAGGCAGGAATGCATTATAAATGGTAGGGAACCACTGAACTAGGTGAATAAACTACACAAGCGGTTTGGATCAAACCAGGGTAAACATTAATCTAGTTAAATTTCTGGATGTTGCTGGGGATCATGAGGTAGCTGGAGATCATTGGAAACAAATATCGTCTAAGTCCAGAGTGCCATGCTTGGCCAAGGAGAGTGTCACTCTCAAGCGGCAAAACCCAGCTGGCTGAATGCTTGAAAGGATTGTCAGGTGATTCATTGGAGTAGGACACAGGCATCCAATGACTATGTGCAAGGGTTCAAAACACTGTCAATGAGATGGGTGCGTGAACTGTGATTAAAAACTGGTGTGCAGTAACTCAACTTTAAGAGTAAACCAAGGATAGAGCTGCTGTATGCAGTGTTTTAGTGCTAGTGCCCCATCACAAACCCTCAAGTTGCCTCAGGAGGATGATCAGGGTAGCTAATTTTTTTCCCAATGTCTTGAGATGGTGGTGGAACATGAGTGATTTGTCCAGTTTTACCCCGAGGTAGGTTGAAACTGGGCAAAATGGCAAAAGTTTACCATTAGTGTCGACTTTTGGCTCATGTTTGGTTTCTTGATTGTGTAAATAAAAGACTGCTGTCACTGTTTAACATGGCTGAGTTTCAACCTCCAAATCCCGAAATACACTGAGAGTGTAGCCATGTCTGGGCTTACAGTTTCCTCCAAGCCCTTACAGTCCTTACAAGAATGCAACAAAGTTAGATCATTTGCACAAGCATACTTTCTGGATGTTGTGGGGGGAAGATTGTATGTATAGAAATGAAAAGGAGGATGTCAAGACCAATCCCTGAGGGATGCAGTTTCTCAGACGTTGAAGCCTGCTTTGCTTGCTATCATCAGTGGTGAGGGTGAAGCTTCTATTTCAGATAAGCTCCAAAATCATTGAAGCCACATACTTATGTGGCAGAAGTCTCAGCAGCTTGCAGGTGAGGCCACACTGCCAGACAGTGTCATAAGCCACTCTCAGGTTGACAAACATGGTACCTGTACCAGCCTTTTTAGCCTCAAACGCATCCTTGTTATTTTGTGTAAGCAAACAGTTTGGTCCGTGGTTGACTACCGGTTTCAAAATCTAATATGCACCCTAGGGAACTGGATCAATAATTGGTTCTTCACGGGTGTGAAGAAGCATTTTGAGGGTCTTGTAGGGGACACAAGAGATATAGAGTGATAGCTCTTAAGGTTCTCCACTACCTTCTTTGGCTTTGGGATCATGACTACCAGGGCTCTTCTCCAGATTTTAGAAACTTTGAGTTAATGCAAGCAGGAACAAAGGAAGCTACTAAGCCAGGACTTTTGAGAATCTCCAGCATGGCGTATAAGCTTTGGGAAAATAGAGTCTAAACCAGGAGATTTAATAGGCTTTAAGTGTTGAAAGATGACAGTGAATTTTCTTGATGCAAAACTTTCAGAGATATTTGCTGGACTTGATGTTGTGGCTCTCCAGAGGTCAGACACTTCTTTAGATATGAGTCGAGATTACTCATGTTTAACATCCTCATATCCCCATTTTTAACCAGCTGGAATGTGATGGTGTCAGCTGAGACGGCACAGTTACTAGGGGAGTGTCATGACTTTCCAATAAGATTACTCAAGGTACTTCATGCTTCAACTGACATGTGAACAGTCTATGCTCTGAACTGCTTCAGACCATTGATCCCTCTGTTTCCTGTTGAGTGTAGCAAGTTTAAGTTGTTTCCATTGGGAGATCTTAGGAACACTCAGTAGAGGTCCTGACACTCTGCGTTGCAGCATGGTACATGGTTCTTTTGACAATGACATGGGATAGATTTTTTGACTGCTAAGCTGATGACGTTGCAAAAGTCATGGCAGGCTCGATCCACATCTGGTGAATCAAGTGGTAACAGAGTCTTCATGAATTTATTCATCGAAGTTATGCAGTGGCTCCACTTGGTCTTACGCAAGTACTATTGTGTAACAGGCATGCTTGGCACTAGCAAAGCAAACCTTGGGGTGTGATTAAACGATGGTCAATGTTGTGACCTGGAAGACTTCTCTAGAACACGTCTGTCAAGTAAGTGGCTGTCCAAGTCAACACTAGCAAATGCAAGATCACAGTTAGTACCACTGTTCCAGTAGCCAGAGCAGAAGCTAGCAGAATCCTTTGCGTTATAAAGGAGAGTAAGGCTGTTAGTACTTGCCAGACATTCTCCATTTGCGCTGTTTGCACCATAGCCTCAGTCAGCATGAGGGCAGTTAAATTCGCCAGTGAAAAGACACGGGTGAGAGAACACCGGGAGATCAGAGGCTTGCAATTGTGTTTGCACAGCACCTTTCAGTCTCCGATTTAAGTGGAGATTGCCTTTAAAGCTTGTATTTCAATCGCTCAGGGAAAACGTGGCAATGCTGTGTTTTCTGCTCAAGGAGAACCAAGCTAATGCAAAGCTTCCAAGTATGAATGTTTCGACAGAAGTGCAGTTGGTTTTCTGTAGTGGAATAACAAGTGCCTCGTGCTGTGCAGCAAGATGGTGAAGAACGTTCATCTTGCTTGCAGTGAGGCCTGTGATGTTCAGCTGTAGAATGGTGGCCCTCAAAATGTGTTGACAATGTGCTGTGAAAAGGGCAGGTTTGATCCACATGCATTGCTCAGTCATGAAAAGGACAATTGCCTATTAGCAGGCCCAGGCTGGAGATTGCGATGGGTAGGTACCCTTGCAATTTGGCAGACTCGGTTTTGATCTGGCATGCAAGCTACAACAATAGACTTACAGTCAGGGCTGTGAGAAAGCATTTGCCATTCATGCCAAAGAAATTAGTCATCTAGCTAAGCTTCAAATTCACAAACACTAGCACGTGAACCAAGTGTGCATTCATATGTGCTGCAAAGTCTCTGCTGGGTCACCAGATGTGCCCCAGGAGAGAATGAAGTCTAGACGGCTATTTGTGCCTACTGCACAGAAATTATTTAATGGCCTATCAGAGGTTCAGTGGACAAATTATAGGTAGAGCACAGAGTATTTCAAAAGCCCATCCATAGTCCATGTTTTCATTCCTAGGACCAGTACTAGGCCCCTTGGAAAGGGCTTGCCCAGAATATCTTGGATTAAGCTTAATTGCCTGTGGTCTGGTGTTGGGTGTTTTCATTCGTCTATATACAAATGGGGTCTTGCTCCCTCATCAAATTGCGAGTGTGGTGTCACGAAACAAAGTGCTAATGATGTTTTCTCAGCACACCCCATACATCGACTACCTTGAAGGGTGGTTGGTCAATGGTTTTAAATGACGATACTTGATGCTGGCTTTACCCTTTCATGCCCTATCTATACAAGTGTCTACATTAACTTTGCAGTCAGTTTTGAACCTTATGTATATAAGATTTAGGGTGTATTTTTCATTCAACCTCTTTAGTACCTTTGCAGCTGTAATGAAAGAGCCTACATTGGCTCTGCTTAATCTTTATGTCACCAGTAGCAAAGGGAGAAAGTTGCAAAAATAAGCTTGTGGAAAATTTTTTATGATCCACGTCTGTGTTTGCTTCGGTAAGAGATAATGTATATGTTTTTATACAAATATTTTTGCTTTTATGTAGTTATATAGTGACTAAAGATATTAGGAATTTGTTACTGGTTTATTTGTGAATATAATGATTTCATAAAATAAGCCCAACTTTCATGTATACAAGTGGCAAGATCAGGCAGAAAGCTATGCTCTGTGGTATTTTTAGAGAATTAGATTTAAATATGACCAATCATTTCGGTTCTGTTATTTTATTTATTGGTCTTTACTATTTCAAATTTTTGTACTTTGCCATAGCACACAAATTTGCATCACATCTGTACCCCCACAAGGGGGTGGGGGTTAGGTGGTGTCGCTTTCAGGTGGCTTTCCTCTCGGGAGCGACACCACTTGACCTCCATCTGGCAGTTCCAATCATTCGCCTGGTACCAGATCATTGTCAGCAGGAACTGTAGTCATTGGCACTAGCCCTGCCTGCAGTTTGGTGAGTTTCAGTGGCTCGCCCTAGCCTTGACTCTCTCTCTTGTTTTTCTCTTTACCCTTTTTCCTCTTGCTGTAAAGTTCCTTTTTCACTCCCCTGCTCTACTCTTTTCCTGTCTCTTTTTCTTTTCACTTTATTCTTTTCAATTGTAGGGGGACATTGTGATCGGCACTAGACCAGACTAAGTTTTGACTGGCTTTGGCAACCTGTCCGAGCTCCCCAGCTTTGCCTCTTCTACTTATTTTCCTCTTCTTCTCCTTAGGCTTTTCTCTTCCTATCCTATTTTGCATCCCTTAATTGTTGACTGGAGGGACGTATTTCTTTTCCATGAAAAAACATCTTTACCAAATTTATCTACTGATTAGATTTTTTCAAAAGCAATGTACAAATCACCAACAACAAATTGCCCTGCATAGATTTCTAAAAACTTTGTTGAATATAATGGAGTAACACAGAAATGTTTCACTTGAGTGGTTGAGTGAAATATTTTCCTTCTACATTTACACCTAATATGTAAAAGGAAAATGTCTGTGTGAGTGTTTGTTGCAAAAAAAAAAGTTAGAGGCACCTGGAAAAAAGTGCTTACACCAAATGCATTGTTGGATTATGTTTACTAAATGATAGGAATTGCTATATAACATACCATGAGAAATATTTTGCTCTATACAGATATATAGTACCTGTCTTTATTTTGAAGGAATTTTATTTGAATGTATTCAAAGATGAGTTTTAGTAAAATTTATTGAAAAAGGAATTTTTATTGCATGTTTTATCAATATCTGCTTGATGTAGCCATATGAAAACATTTTGTAATTTATATATAAAATTAAAAAAATTATTTGAAAGGTGTTTTGTCATTTAAAACCTAAGTACTAATAAGAAAAAAGCAAAAAAAGATTTTTTATAAGCGTTTTCATAATTCAGGCATGAAAGAATTAATACAGCCACAGCCAACATCTGATCCCATCAATAAATCGATGGCCCTCCACATGTAGAAGATTGAAATCAAAGTCTCAATTATAGAAATTTCAAGCCTATGTGATCTGTCAGGAAATGACCCATTAATTTTGTTTTTTGAACCATATTGTTACAGTATCCATGTACTAGGATTCCTATTGAAGTGTTAAATTTTGTGCAAGTTAAATTTACCAAAGTTATTAATTTGCAACACTGCATAATAAATAAAAGATATTCTTGTACACCATGGATTTTAGAAACTACAAGGAATAAAAACTATGCCAAGTCCGTGATGTTGCTGCAGTTCACACAGCTAGACCAAGGTGGCTGAAATTTAACAAAAGATAAGCTACCCACAAAAATATAATGCAAGATGAAGAAAAAGTTCTAGCAGAAATCAGAAAAAAGACATCAAAATATTATGATATTAAAGAATATAATATTATAATATTAAAGGCATCATCATATTAAAGGCTGACAAGGAAATGCTACAGTTGTAATGAACTTGACTGATTATGATGCCAAAGTCAAAGCTTCATTAAATGACTAATATTTGTACATCAAACTAGCTACTAAGTCTAATATGATTAATCGTCTCACTTCTAATGTAAACAAATACGTTTCGAATTTGTTTAAAACAAACAAAATTAGTAAAGCTTGTTATGATTTTTTTAAGATGTAGCAAGGGAGAAAGACCCTGATTTTACAGACTGCCTAAAATTCACAAACTTTCAGTGCCTCTGTCACTTCTAACAAAAAGCTAACACTTTCGCTTCTAACAAAAACTGTTTACATGGTAAATTACTCAATATATGCTACACCTTTCATCTTAACGAATTTCCAGCTAGGCTGCTTATTTCTCTTATCAAACTCAAACCAGTGCAACACGGCTAATTCATTCTACTTCTATATTTTTCATTTCAGGCATGTCAGAAAAGATTAGATAAATTATACATAAGGCAGGAGTGAGAGTAGCCATGCAACGTATTAGTACGATTTGTCAATTTTTACCCTTTCTCAAGGACCTACATACTGATGAATAAAAGACTTGTTTAAGTTATTCCATCACTTGTTCTTGCTGCAAATATCTTTACATTGGGCAAGCCAGGTGAGATCTTAAATCTTGTTTGGCTGAACACAAACGAGCTATCAGATACCAAAAACCAGAGCAATCTACCCTATGTAAACCTATCATGCAATTAGATCATTCAATTGATTGGAGTAACTCACCTATTTTGCAAATTGAGACAAACCACTTTTGAGGTCTTGCTGCTGAAGTACAATTAATTAACTCATATCTTGATGTTATGAATATGGAAATGTAACCTGTCGGGTTAAATTAGTGCAATGCTGTTCTTGCTCCAAATAGATCCATCTGAGGTGCTCACTGCTCTCGCTCTCCAAATTCAGGACTCTTGGCAACTCTCATTCCTGGATCTGCTTCTTTTGTCCCTGCTATCTATAACACTGTGACTTCCATCATTACACCTCACTGTAGCACTGTGACTTCTTCCTCAGTCCACTCCAGCCTGTATACCTCCACTGTCCAATCTGGCCTCCCTTCTGCTAACGCAGCACCCCTGCCCCATTCTTGCCTTCAAACCTCTTATCCCCCTTCTGCTCATTCTGTTTCTTCTCCCTCTGCTCTCTTACCAGCTCTTCTTGCTCCTGGCTGTTCTTTTATGCCTCCTGCTTTCTCTTTACTCCCTGTCTCCTTCAGGGTTTTTCAATGAAATGCTGGCAGTCTCCAAGCCAGCAGCACTGAACTGCTACATTTTTTGTCCCATTCCGTTGACCTTATTTGCATTCAGGAATCAAATCTTAACTCATTTTTCTCTTTTCAAATCCCCTGGATTCTCTACTCTGTGATCTGATTGCACCCACTCCTAATCTGGCATTCTCTCGCGTGATGCCATGCATGCTAGCAGTGGCATCATAATTTTTGTCAGGTAGGACTTATCCTTTTCTGAACTTTCTATCTTCTCTCTCTTTGTTTGACCCCTACTCTGATTATGTAGGGTCAACATCTCTCTAAACAACTCCTCCTCTCATTTCTTAATGTTTATGATCCCCCCATTCACTCTTCTCTGAAGGATGGCAGAACTGACTCCCTTTCTGTTTCCATTATTCCCTCCAAAGTCTCTTCATTCTAAGGGACTTCAATTGCCATTACCCCTCTGGAACTCCAAAGGTATTTTTGACCCCCGTTGGGGGGAAGTATTCAATTTGGTCATCTTTTCTGACCTCCTACCCCTCAATGACCCTGACACGACATATCCACTTTTCTCCATCACTCCTCTGGCTGTGGTTCTTCCCCTGACATTTCCTTTGTTCCCTCCTCTCTCGCCCTTTTTTGCTCCTAGGAGGTGCTTCAGGACCTGGGTTCGGATCACCCACCAATTCATCTATCTGTCCCTCTCTCTCTGGTCTCCCTTCCTACAATTTTTTGAAAGATTGCTGGGATGACTTTGCCTTTTACTTTGACTCACACTATCCCTCTGCAGAGGAATAATCGTCTCTTTCTTCTGCTGCTACTCTCTTCACTTCTCTGACACTGAATGCAGCCAAATCTTTCATTCCTTTCGACCGCATCAAATGCTATCCTATAGCCTGGTGGTCTGCTTAGGTGGAAGAAATGATTAGTGAAAGATGCAAGGCTTTCACTGCCACTCACAGAAGTGATGAAGATCACCAGGCTTACATCTTCGCTTCCTGATGTGCTTTGTCAGTCATCAACAAGGCCAAGGCTGAAGCATGGCAGAGGCTCTTCTCTCTTGCCCAAATCTAACCCTAAAGCTGTGTACTCTTTCCTTTGTTCTGTTGCTGGCTCTTCTTTTCCTGTCCTAACTTCCCAACTGTTCTTCTCCCAGGGAATCAGCTTTGGTCTTTGCTGACTACCTGAGATCCCACTTTTCTGTCTCCCAGCCAAAGGCCCTGTGTAGCAGAGCCAGGGGCTACCTTTCTGAGCTCTGCTGAGCCACATGCCTTTAGGAGTTTGATTCGTCTTTTTGTTCCCCCTTTTCCCCCGCTGAATTTCTTGCGGCTGCCTCTAGCCTCTTGTTGTCCACTATCACTGGCCCAGACAAAGTTGCCTATCCCATGCTAAAGCACCTTTCTCACTCTGGCATGGATTTTTTTTTCACATTTTCAATCTGTCCAGGATTTTGCATTTCTTTCTTTTCATCTGGAAGACATCATCTATTATTCCCATTCACAAGATGGGAAAGCATCTCGACTCTCCTGCTTCTGGTCTATCTCTCTCACCTCTAGTGCATCAAAACTTTCTGAACACATCATACTATCTCGTCTACTCTTTTCTGCAGTCTAATTCCATTCTCACCCCACCTGGCTGGTTTTCGCCCTGGTTGGTCAACTCTTGATCAAATTCTCTTCATTTCTCAATCCATTTCGAATGGGCTCAGCAAAGCCAGGCCAGGCTCTTGGACGATCCTCTGTACTATTGATTTCTTGAAAGCTTTTGACTCTGTTTGGCATCCCTCCCTTTTCCATCAACTCATTTCAGCTGGTCTCCCTCCTTGCTTTGCTTATTGGACGCAATCTTTCCTTTTTTGATAGGCGCACTTGCGTGGTTTATCAAAATCACAAAAGTCGTTTCTTTCTATTCCATCGAGGTGTTCTGCAAGGATCCGTTCTTGGCCCTGCTTTTCTGCCTTCTTTCATCAGCCATTCTCTTTATGCTGATGATCTGGCCATTTGGTTCTCCTCCCCCTCAGTCCCCATGGTGGTGGAGGCCACACAAGGAGCTCTGTTTCGACTGGAGCACTGGTCTGAGTACTGGTGTCTTCCTCTCAATTCGAGCAAATGATAGGCCTTCTTCTTTTTGGATCCCCACCAAGCTAATCTTTATCCCAACCTCCTCTAACTCAACTCCCGCCTTCGTTTCAATCCCACTCCAACTTTTCTTGGGATCACCTTTGACTGGACTCTTTCGTTTTCTAAACATGTATTTTTGCTGAAAGCCAAGTTCTTCCCACATTTCAAGGTCTTACACTGTATCTCTGCTTCCTCATGGGGGTCCCTCTAAATAGTTTCTCTCTCTTCTGTATAAATCTTTTCTTCAGCCCCTTCTCACATATGCTTCACCTGGATTTTTTTTTCTAAGCATTACCAATATCACCAAATTGGAACGCCCCCATCGAACAGCTAATTGCACCATCACAAGCTGCCTCTTATCCTCCCCTATCCCACTTCTTCTTTTTGAGGCTTCTCTACTTCTGCTACAAGTCACCCTAACTCATTTCACTCTTTTATCTTATGAGCTGGCTCTTCATCTTCTAACTAACCTCCTTTTCCTTGTCAGGTCTGGCAAGACTTGGAGTGAAACCAAGACTTTGCAGACTGTTGTGGAAAGCCTTTGTGTCCACTCACTCGCTCATGTTTCTGTTTTCCCTAGGGATGCTCTCCTTGCTTGTCCACCCTTTCCTCACCACGCTCTTGTTTTGATTTCCTTCTTTCTCACCAAGGTGCAACTCTCGTGACTCTATCCCCCCCTCATGATTTGGTAGTGTGAACAGATGACCCTGTTCCCCTTTTTTTGGAAAAAGCAGCTCTAACATGCTTGCCAACTGCTCTCACTGTGGCATTGAGGCCACTCTTTCCTTTTCAGCAGGCCCAGTATGCTCAAGTTTTTCTGCTGATGCCTGCACCATTCTGCATGCTCTTTTCTAGTCTCATCAGCACCAACAAGTTTGCCACTTCTTTTCTTCTATCTGACTCTTGTTCTGTCCTCACCACCCTATCCTCTCCTCTATCTTTCCTGTTCTTCAATCTCTCAGGCAGATCTGGCAAAAACTGACTTCTCTCCTGTTCTATCAGACTACTATGGGTCTGCAGACACTAGTTTTTCCCAGGGAATGTTGCAGTTGATGAGCTGGCCAGATGGGAAGCGCTACTTGCACCCTCTGCAATCCCTTGTAGTCTCTCTCCTTTTATGTGTTATATCCACTCTTCACTTTTTTTCAGACTGGAGGCATACCGTCTCATCAAAATTCTTTCACACGCAGGTTTCCTCAATTTCCACCAAGTAACTTATGCTCCCTTATCATGCATGCTGTGTTCTCTCTTGTCTATGCTGCAATGGACACAGCCTACTGTTAAGCTCTTATCTCTTTAGGATTGGCAGAATCAAGCATTCTTTCTGCAGCATCTGTAGACACTTGTCCCTGAACACCTCTCATCTCATTCTGCACTGTCCAGCTATTGACTCAATGCTGCTTACTCTTTGGCAACTCTCTGTCTCTCTACGATCTTTAGTCCAGGTTCTGGGGAGTTGCCCAGCTTTTGGGGCTCGATGGTCATCTGCCATGCCTCCATCTCTCGAGAGGGGTCAGGTAACATCAACAACAACATATTATGAATAAGTTGGATGGTGGTGGTTTACCCCATATTTATCAAACTTTAGTGTTTTGAGTTACAGGGTTTGAATGCCACTCTGAGCTCTGTTTTTTTCAGATGAAGCTTGGCATATTTGCTGTGTAAAATGTTGATAAAAGAAATTTTTATATTGCGTGTTCAATATATTACACCAGAAGAACAACAATATTCCTTATAGTTTATTGATTTGCAGTACTTCACCCTGTCAGTTGTTGGGTTCACAATCAACATCAGCTGAGAAGCAAAGGTGTTATGAGGTATGATGATACAGTAAGAATGTTTTGACAAGCATGAACAATTTTTATTTTAAATTTATTTTGATTTGAAGCAATGGGTATCTTTGCTATCGTTAGATTGGTTACAGTATGCTGTAGCTCCCTGTTTGCAGTTTACTGCCAAACTTTTCCATAAAACTCTTTGATAGTACTACATGTATTTGTAAAGCAATGTTGAAAACACATAAACAGTAGATGTAAAATGTACAAATTATGTTAGTTGCTTGTAACATTTTTGAAGGCTGTATAACTTTTTCAACTAAATTAATAAACCATTCCATAGCAAAGCAAATTGTAGATAAAATGGTATGCATATTTGTTAAAAGTCTGAAGTTTTTGGCTATTCATTTTGCCCTTAAAAAAAATACTTTCATCATTACTGTATCAGCAAATTGTACTAATGAAAAACAACATACGAATGGCTTAGGATTTTAGATTGATAGGGGCTAGAAATAAAATAACATACAAAATCCAGTTTGGTGTCTGCTATCAGTGAAGGCTAGATTGATTTCATGTTTCTCTTAATTTCATAAGCTGTATTTTTTCACTTCTTTTTGTCAATGACATTTTCATTTTATAATGCAATCTTTTTTGTCTTCTTCAACCTGCATTTTTCATGTCATCTTTGATCGTTTTTCCCCTTTTTCTTCTAACCATTTCAATGTCACAACATTCTTTATTTTTCCTTTTTTTCTTTTTTTCTTTTCAGCATTTTTCTTCAAATTATGCTCATATTTGCTTTTGTTGTCTAGCCACAAGTTTTTATATCAATTTAAGGCTATTCCATTTATCAAATAAATTAGCTAAACTTATTAGTTTATTGTCGCTTTTTCATTCCTACTCAAAATTATTATGTGCTATTTTCTCTCAAACATTCCTATGTACAAGATTGCTGAGCTCACTCAACTTCGTTAAATCCTTTTATCTTTAACCGATGCTTTGTCACTAAAGCAACTATTCACGTTTTCTAAATTTTTTCCAATTTACTGGTTTTTGGTGTCACCTCTGGCATACAACCTATTTTCCAGATTGCACAACTTCTTTACGTATTTCACTCGGTCATAAAATAGTAATTTCATATTTGGTTTTTCTATGCCGTTGTCTTTCTGCATCTTTGACAAACAAATACTTTAGCCAGACTTACAGACGCTTTTTTTTTATTTTGATGCATTTTTCATGTGTACATATTTATCAGATTTGTTGCACAGCACAGAATTTTTCTTCACCCTTTGAGTGCATATAGCTTATGGATCAATCTCACTTTTGGGTATCTCTTCTTTCAGACCACACCATCACTTTTGCCTTAAAGTTAACCTTTTCTCTTGCTTTTGAACACCTCTTTCCACTACGAAAAATTGTCCGAAATTCTCCATGCTTTCACTCATCAAAGCAAAGTTGTCAGTTTACAAAATTTCAATCATCAAGCTTTCTCTTACACATTCTGTAATTGTGAAAATAAGCAAAGACTACGCTGATCCTATGTGAGCACTGATTTGCACCCAATTTTTTTAGGTATTTTATTCTCATAGTAACTTTCATCTCTGTTGATTGATAAAAGCTGATTGTTGCTGTTGCTATACTCATTACTTGTAATAAATCTTTTTTCCTCATCCCCCACTTTATCACTTAGTTGGTACTCTATCAAATGCCTTCTCACTACCCACAAAACTCATGCGCAGCTTTCTTTGTTTCTATATTCCTCATGCATTCTCCACAAAACATATCTAAAGCTTTTGCTCCCTTTCTCCATATTCTTTATTTTCAGAGCAAACAATTCATCTGTCATTTCTCTGCTTGGCATAGAACCAAATTGTATTCATGAATACTGGAATTCCTTTTTGTCACTTTTTCTACAATCTTTTTTGGCTTTTTCTTATGAAGATTGTCATGAAACACTTGCTTGCCACTCATTTGGAATTCTGGTTCCATGTAACATATGTAGGCAAAGTTCCATCATTGTGTCAATTCTTATTTTTCTACTGGCATCATCATTTCTATTCATGAGGTCAATCTGCCTGAATTTAAGTGTATTGTTTGTACTTCACCTTTTTTGTACACTATGTTCTTTTTGAGTAGTTACTATGCATTTTTATGCTGCCTGCAAAGATTGGTCCAACCTTTTTCAATCTTTCTCAAGAAACATGCAAGATATATCAGGCTGCATTTTGTATGGTATGAGCTAGACATTGTGGCATGTTAGCAAATGTTGAATGTTTATTTGCTCCTCATACGCTGAAGTATTGTTGCTACCACCATCCTCATATCAATTGTTATGAAATGGATTGTTCCTCATCGGCTGAAATATTGTCATGCCAGCCAAGAACTTGGCATATACAGGGTAATTCAAAAACAATGCCCCAATTTTCACTTACTGTATCTTCATAACCACAAATTACGCACAAATGATACATACACAAAATGAAAGAGAAGAAAACGAAATTTTAGGAAATTGATATCATCGTGACGTCTTAGACAAATAAACTTCTGTGATGTTGTAATTATGCAGACTCGGATTTTTCAGCATGATTGTTTTATGCTCTTTTTTTTATTTTCTACATGATGACAAGCATGCAACAAAAATCTTTCTGTGCTTTTCAGCAAAACTGAATCTGATATTTCAGTCCACTGGGTGTTCCAATGACATTTTGTTATTGCTGCAAATTACCAACAGCATTTGTCATTGGTATGAACAATTAGAGGAATCAGGCTGCTTGTGTAAAAAAAATAACCCATTGCGACCAAGAACTTTAGTCTTTAAAATTAAAAAAAATTTTTTCATAAAGCCCACAAAAGTTCACCTGCCATGCCAGACAAGAACTTGGCCTCTATCAACAAACTGTATGGTGTGTGTTAATTAAGGTGATGTTCAGTCACGCAACTATACTAATTACAGGATGCGGACAAAGTCCTTGGACAACGTAAAAATTTGATAATTCTGTAAATCATGAATATAACTACAAACAATTAATTTTTGTTATTTGACACAACTTTCATTAACAATAGTACAAAATGTCATTCAATATGTCCCCCTTTGGCCTGAATTACATGCTCAAGTCTGCCACGAAAGCCCTCTGCTGCTTTACATAGGTTTTTTTTTGGTATTTTTGCCCATGTCTTTTCAAGAAAACTCTTGCGGGCTTCAACTGACACATGAGAAGAAGCACAGGCATCTGCCTCCAAAAGGGACCAAACACATAAGTCCATCGTGTTGAGATCTGAGGGTGGCCAAACCTCCTTGCTCCAAAATCTTGGAAAATGGTCTTGGCACCACTTCTGTGTCTTCTTGGATGGGTGTGATGGTGCACCATCTTGTTGCACCGTCTTGAAGTGCTTTTTGGCTGCTTGAAGTGCAGGAGTCAAGATTGTTTCAATATGCGCATTTGTATTCACTTTTGCTCCTTGTGGAACAAAAATGATGGGGGGCTTCTATGTTTTTGAAATGGCAGCCCACACCATGACAGAAGGTTTCTGTCATCTAAAAACGCTGGTCATGAAGTCAGGAATGTCTGCAGAAGACTTTGCTAAGACTCTGTTATTTTGTCGGTTGCAGATTGCCTCGACAGTGAAAATTTTTCATCAGAGAAAATGATCTTGCTCGTGTTCGTACCTGCCTTCATTTCGTCAGAGAAAATGATCTTGCTTGGTCCGTACTTACCTGCCTTCAACTTGTTAACAAGAATCTTTGCTCGAGCCAGTCTTTTTTCTTTTTGGAGGTCTGTGAGGTGCTGACGAGTTTGCATTTCAAGACATGATATCTTCGAATTGGTTTTAACAATGTTTCTGATCGTCTTCTCACCGACATTCATGTCATGGGCCATTGCCCTCATGGATCTTTTGGGATTGCGTCAGATTCTGGCTCTGACAACATTAATCATCTTTGGTGTTTGAGAAGATCGTGGTCTTCCACTTCGAGGACGATCTTTGGTACTTTGAAGTTCTTTAAACCTGCTAATTGTGTGGTAAACAGTTGATCTTGGAGCTTTAAGAAGTTTCAAAATCTCAGAATTTGTCTTTCCAGCGCAACGGAGCTCAATGATGGCTGCACGTTTGCCACTCATACTCGATATTAAAGCTAACTTTTGGCAAATTTATGTAACAATCTGAAAGAGGAGTGATGAAATTATTAATATTCAACAGTGTGAAGTTAATGCATATGTTTAAGAGTTATTAAATCAAGTATTATATTTTGCCCAAGAACTTTGTCTGCACCCTGTACCTACGGTACTGGCCCTTCATGCTGATGACCAAGCAAAGCATGCATGAATAACATCATCTTACCGCATTTGATTTTTAGTGATGAAGTAATATTTCATATCAGCAGCAAAGTTAATCATGACAGTGTATGAATATGAAAACACAAAAATTAACAAGGGATTTTAGAACATCACTGTAATTTCTTGAAGGTCAATATGCTTTGTGCCATTTTCTTGGGAAAAGTTTATGACTTTTTTTCTGAGTAAAATACAATTTCAGGACAAACTTAAATGCCACAGCAATGGCTTTTCTCCTAATCAATAAAGATTTTGAAATTTATTCTTTCAAGAAGACGGAGCACCACCACGTTGGCATCATAATGTACAAAATTTTCAGAACAAAATTCTACCTCAATGTTGGGTAGGACATAGGACCCCTCAACTTAGTGCTATACTTGTGGCCACCAAGATCACCAGACCTTACACCCAGAGACTTTTTCTTGTAGAGTTACATCAGAGATGTGATTTTGTACCAACATTAGTGACTAGTCTGGATGATCTTAAAAGCAGAATCACGGAAGCAGTGAATTCATTGGACAAAGGCACTCCAAGGGGTGTTTGGGACCAGTTCATTTATCATCTTAATGTTGTTTGTGCAGTTGGTGCATGATACATAGAACGCTTATAAAATGATTTACAGCTTACCTTTCATAGCTTGTTACACCATGTTGCTGTTTCTTGTAATTGTTGCATTTACAATTGTTTGCCATGCTTCACCAGTTTTGAAGAATAGTGAAGCTGTTTACTGAGCGTCGTAAGAGTCAACTATTGGGTTCTTACCAATAGCAGCCTGACTGTTAATGGTGGGGTTGCCAGCTTGTAATTGCTTAATTGGATCACTCTCGTCAGAAAACTGAAATTGGGGGTAAGCAAGGCATGCTCTCCATAGAAAAATTTTTCAAAAAATCCACGTGATGAGAAAAACAAACAAATGACTCCCAGTTCCCAGCAGCTCTTAAACAGGCAAGGGGTGTGAACAGTCTCTGGGTTTAAATCTGAATGTGATGGGATAAGATTTGGTACGTTGAATGTGGTAACTCTTTGTGGAAGGAAAACAAAAGTGTGTGAAGAAATGAGGAAGAGAAGAGTTGATGTGTGCTGCATGCAGGAAGTAAGATAGAAAGGTGAAGGAGCTCATTTGGGAGTACTTCGAGAGGATGGTACAAATGGTAGTGGTAAGGAAATGATGCAGGGTATGGACGACTTGAAATCTTAATGAAAGAGGAAATATCTGGAAATGTGGAAGTTAGAACTGACAGAGTAATGGCAGTTGTGCTAACTTTAAGTGGAGAAATGATGTGAACAATATGTGCATATGGGTCACAAAGCAGAAGACACCAAAAAATTTCGTTTTTATGATTAAGTGGCAATTGAGATGGACTTAGAAAGTTCTAGTAAAATTATCATTTCTGTGGGAGATTTCAATGGGCGTGTGGGGAAATGGGGAAATGAGGGTTTTGAAGGTGTGAACAGGAGAATGGTATTGGGAAAAGAAATGCAGAAGAAATAAGATTGCTGAAGTTCTGTAATAAAAAAGAGCAGTTTGTGGCAAGCACATACGAGGTGTGTCCGAAAAGTAATGAGACTGGTGTTATAAAAACTGTATTGAAAAGTATTGAAATATACCAAAGTCAAATTCCTTCAAAGTAATCTCCTTCCACTTTGAAACACGTGTGCATTTGCCTTTTCGAGGATTCAATACACTTTTGGAAGGCATTTTCTGGGATCTTTTGGAGCTCTGTCGTCACGGCCATTTTGATGGAATCGATGTCAGAAAAATGGGTTCTCTTCAGAACAGATTTGATCTTGGGAAAGAGGAAAAAGTCACAGGGGGCCAGATCTGGAGAATATAGGGGTATTCCAAAATTGCAATGTTCCTTTCTGCAATAAACTGACCAATACTCAGGGCTGTGTGATCAGGAGCATTATCGTGATGGAGCGTCCATGCATAGGCTTTCCAAAGGCTCCATCTCTTGTCACGCACTGTCTCATAAGGCGCTGAAGAATGTCTTTAAGACATCGTTCATTTCAAATTCCTATCCCAAGGCCAAACAGTGAACCAAACGGTCTGTAAAGACATTCTTCTGAGCCTTATGAGACAGTGCGTGACAAGAGGAAGACCTTTTTGGGAAGCCCACGCACGGACGCTGCATCACGATTATGCTCCTGATCACACAGCCCTGAGTATTGGTCAGTTTTTCGAAAGGAACATTGCAATTTTGGAATACCCCCATATTCCTCTGATCTGGCCCCCTGTGACTTTTTCCTCTTCCCCAAGATCAAATCTGTTCTGAAGAGAACCCATTTTTCTGACATCGATTCCATCAAAATGGCCGCGATGACGGAGATCCAAAAGATCCCAGAAAATGCCTTCCAAGAGTGTATTGAATCCTCGAAAAGGCGAATGCACACGTGTTTCAAAGTGGAAGGGAATTACTTTGAAGGAATATGACTTTGGTATATTTCAATACTTTTCAATACAGTTTTTATAACACCAGTCTCATTACTTTTCGGACACACCTTGTAGTTTTACAAGGAAGAGAAAGGGAAAATCACTTATAGCGTGAGTAAATGAGTAAATGCAAAACAGAAATTGATTTTGTGTTTGTGAAGAAAAAGTACAGAATGTATGTAACAGATATGAAAGTGATTCCATACGAATTTCAGCACAGGCTGGTGTTCGTAGATAACTTCAACACATGGAAAAGATCAGGAAGGAAGAGAGCAAATGGGACCAGATAATGGAAATTCATGTAGTAGAAAAACTGGTGGAAAAAGTTCCTCGCAATGAAATTGTGGAAGCAATGCAAAAGATGAAATCAGAAAAACCACCTGGATCATCTGAAGTAAGTGTGCAGATGATAGTTGCAAATGGCAAAACTGAGGTGAAAGTGATGATGGATCTGTGTCAGCACATATTGGATGGTAGAGGAATGCCTGATGAGTGGAAGATTAGTTTGACTGCACCTAAAGGAAAGGGTGATGTGATTAGCTGTGGATCATATAGAGGAGTAAAACTGCTAGAGCATGCCATGAAAATTATTGAGAGAGTACGAGAGAGACAAATATGACCACTTATTAATTGGAATAAAATGCAGTTGGATTTATGCCAGGAAAAGGAACAGTGGATGCAATACTCATTTTGAGGAGAATGCAGGAGGAATATCATAAGAAGACAACAAGTTGTATAAGTTTTTATTGACTTGGAAAGGCCATTTGATAGAGTGCCTAGAAAAGTGATGAAGTAGGTCATAAGAAAGAAGGGTTCATCAGAAGTAATGGTTCAAGCAGTTATGAATTAGTATGATGGTGCAAAGACAAGAGTGAAGATGGCATCTGCATATTCAAAGAAATTTGAAAAATGATTGGTGTACATCAAGAATCTGTGCTGTTGCCATTATTGTTTGTCATAGTTGTGGGCATTATTACTGGAAAAAAGGGGTGTGGTTAATGAATTACTATATGTAGATGATCTTGTTCTCATGAGCAAAACCATGGAAGACTTGAAGAAAAGAATTTGAAAGAGAATTTTTTCAAATGGAAAGAGGCATTTAAGAGCAAAAGGTTAAAGCAGGGGTCTTCAACCTGGGTTCTGTTGAATTGTAGGGTTTCCTAAAACATCGACAGGAATTCTGCGAGTGATCACTATTTGCTCAGCTGAAACGATTTTGAATTGACATCAAAAATGAGTATCCTGAAATGGTCAAAAAAGCTGTGAAGCATCTTATGTCATTTGTACTAACCTTTATAGGTGAAAAATCTTTCCTCTTTGTATGCTAGTACAAAAATAAGACACAGAAACAGTTTGGATGCTGAAGGTGACATTAAGTAGCAGATTTTAACAATCATTCTCAATGTAAGAATGTTTTGTGATGAAAAACTGCACAGCCAAATCATTAATTTTTTTTTTATCAGTTTGCTATAATTTATAATATTGTTCCTTTTGTTTATTATTCATAAAGTGAATTTTAAAAAACAAATGAAATAAAGTTGATTCATGAACTCACTACTCATTGTCTTTTTAATATGTTTGTATAAAAATTAAATAAAGATATATAAATAGTTTTGCACAATTGAGAATTTGTGTATTCACGTGCTAAGTGTAGCTAGAATATTCTAGGGTATTGGAAAATTTGGTGTTGTGCACAAAATGTGCTGAAAGGATACATGATAAATGTGCAAAAACAAAGAGAGTGACTTTAACTCGAGCAAAAGGTTTTATTTACAAGTAATGCGTAGAGACATAGAAGCAATTATTGAACCAGATAAAAAATATTTTTCGACCTGATCGAGTTTGTGAAGAGTTTTTGTTACTTGAAGGGTAGGTTGAATGCCTGTGGTGAAATTGAATCAGTGGTGACAGCAAGAACGTGAATTGCATGGATAAAATTTAGGAGATATGGGGAGTTCGTTGATGGAAGAAAGTTTTCATTAAAGATGAAAAGAATGATTTATCAGAGTTGTATAAGATTGGCAATGCTGTACAGAGTGAGACATGGTGCCCGTGGGAGAATGAGATGTCAATTTGGAGAAGAATTGATAAAGCCATGACAAGAGCAATGTGTGTAGTTAAGTTGCTTGAAAATAGCCAAAAAGTTGTGAGTTTGCTGAATTTGGACCATACTTTGGATGGCCTGGCCAGGGCCAGTGGAGTGCAATGGTATGGGTATGCTTTCAGAAGGGATAGTGATAATGTGCTGAGAAGAGCATTAGATTTCCGGTGGTGAATCCGACCATTTGTGTTAATGGAAACAAAACTAGATTTTAAAAAAATAGATCTCAGTGAGTACCATTTCAAGTAAAAAAAGCTGTTTATAAAAAAAAAAATATGTTGCCTAACCATTATCAATACAACCTGAAAAATATTTTGATATGTTAAGTATAGTTGTGCAACATGAAAATAAAGTTAGTAATTGTGTCGATTTCAACTTTTTGCAACTACAATACAATTAGCAATGGAGAAGTTATTGTTGTAATTCAACTTGCAAACCATCTCAATTCCTGTGAAGCATTCTTTTTTGGATCCAGCAATTCAAGCTGCAAGTATCTTTTCTGAAGTCCAGTTCTTGGATTGTTTGCATTGCTGATTTGAATTTGACAATCAGCTGATTGATGTCTTCCAAGTGAGATTTGACTTTGATGGCACAATAATTCAATAAATGTGCTGCACCTGTGACGTGTAACAGCTTAGAATACAAAGATTCTAGTATTGCACTTGTAGCCACCATATTTTTGCAGCATCAGGGAATAAAAAGCAGAAAGAGTTTCTATAGATTCCCAGAGATCTAACAGCATTGTCAACTGCTTAAGCAATGCTGTTGCTATTTGGTGCTCATGGTAAAGGTTAACCCTTGTACAAATAACTCATGTGAGGTGTTTCTATGCTCCCAACTAGAATATTTAACTATTGTATGCATAGTTAAATACAATGGAGTGCTTTTATCAACAACCAGAAAAATTTGTTGTGTATGCTATTTGTTATCTACTGTAACTCATCTGAACTTAATTGCAGCACTGTTTTTTGACAAGTAGTTTTAGATGGCAAGTACGAATTAAAGTTCATATGTTTTGGTAGCTTTATCTTTTGTTGGTGAGCTTGCACACTGCATTTGCATAATTAAACTGTTTGCTCTTTCTTGATTCATTTAAATAATGAAAAGATAGTCTAAAGTAGAATTGTGGGTACTTTGCAATACTACAAACGTTTTCACCTAACAAGTGTACAGCGCTGGGCCTCGTAATTGTCATAACTGCTTAATTGCATCACAGTTACAATAATTTCATTTGACTTTGATTATTGCACAACAATCATTTAATTGTGACTAGAAGTAGCAATCTTTACTATGGTACAGTGTGTTACCAAAAAAATTGTCACAATAAAAACTGGCTCTCATTTTGTTATCAATTACCTGAATTTATTTCATTTATGCTGATAGTGTAGATCTAAGCTAAGCATTTGTTTTGATGTAATTTGAGAGCAAACCATTGCGTATGAAGCTTACAGATGAAGAAAAAGCAAAACTGATAGACATCTTAGCAAAACTGCAGAGAGTGACATTGTTTCGACCTATCAGGTCTCTTCAGTGCAGTTGGTGACCGACAAGAAGCTAGGAGCTTTTAATAAAGCATAGCTTAGACCGCCACACTTGCAGGATCTATACTAGATCCACTTGGTGGAAGGTCTGTCAGTACTCTGCGAAGCCGTATCACTCGTGAATAAGTGGCAGTTGTCGCAGGTGCACTAGGTCTAGCAACTGCTAGAACAATAGTGCTGTCACAGCCCAGTGGTCACAAGGTCTTACATGTATAGTAATGCAAGAGGCTAGCAATGCACTTAGCAAAACTGCAGACAGTGACACTGTTTCGACCTATCAGGTCTCTTCAGTGCAGTTGGTGACCGACAAGAAGCTAGGAGCTTTTAATAAAGCATAGCTTAGACTGCCACACTTGCGGGATCTATACTAGATCCACTTGGTGGAAGGTCTGTCAGTACTCTGCGAAGCCGTATCACTCGTGAATAAGTGGCTGTTGTCGCAGGTGCAATAAGTCTAGCAACTGCTAGAACAATAGTGCTGTCACAGCCCAGTGGTCACAAGGTTTTACATGTATAGTAATGCAAGAGGCTAGCAATGCACTTAGCAAAACTGCAGACAGTGACACTGTTTCGACTTATCAGTCGCAAGTGTGGCGGTCTAAACTATGCTTTATTAAAACCCTCTAGCTTCTTGTCGGTCACCAACTGCACTGAAGAGACCTGATAGGTCGAAACAGTGTCACTGTCTGCAGTTTTGCTAAGTGCATCACTAGCCTCTTGCATTACTATACATGATAGACATCTATTTTAATATCAATTTATTATAAAATCTCAACAATTACATTAACATCATTTTGGCATTAATGCAACTTTGGATCAAAAGGCAATGTGGAGGATTGTTAAGAAGATTAAAAAAACTAATAGAACTGTGCATAATCTGACCAAAAGAAGATATGGTACACAAAGAGATGTACATTAATGCTGAAAAATCATTAATGCTGATCATTGCTCTGCCATTAAAAGTCCAGAAAAGTCTTTTCAGTGGCAATCTCAAGAGTTGGGCATGAATCAAATGAGCATTGCCCATATTTTGAAACTGAATTTGAAACTTAGTTTGCATTGCATTTAAATAAAACATCAACTTAGAACAAATGATGAAAACATCTGAGTCGATAGGTGCAATTAGTTTAATGACACAATGGAGGAAAACTAGGGACTGGATGGACAAAGTTCAGTTCAGCAAGGAGGCCCAATTTTATGTTGATGGTTACATTAACTCAAAGAACAAGTTTTGGGAAACTGCACCACTGCAACAAGTGTCGCAATGACCTTTGAACTCCTCTGAAGTTGCTGCATGGTGTGTCATAAACCCAAAAGTCATTATTGGGTTATACTGATTTGAAGGTGAAGGTGGCAAATCAGTTACAGTGAATTAGGAAAATTACTCAGCATTTGCAAGTTTTGCTCATTTCTCAATCACCACTGAGGAATAACTATGAACCAGAAATGGTTTATGCAAGACTGTGCTAGTCCTAACACTGCCAATGCAACCCTGGAAGTGTTGAAACAAAAATTTGGCAACAGAGTGATTTCTCAAATGAATGGTCCATGGGCTGCTCATTTTCCTGATCTTAATTCCGTTGACTTCTTTCTTGGGGATATGCCAAAGATCATGTGTATGTTGACAAACCAAGGACACTTTAGGTGCTAAAGTCAGCTATTACAAGATTTATTGAAGCAATCCAGACAGATATGTGCAAGAGAGTTATTGGAGGCTTTGCAGTCAGATTGAATGAATGTCTTAACTGTAGAGGTGGACATATTGAGTATGTACTGCGAGTAATTAATGTACTGAAAACTGAGATGTGATATTTTTGAATTTGCCAAAGCTCGCACAAACCAAGTGAATTTGGAAATAAACATGGCTATTCAAATTCCTTTATATGCAATTGAAGATGACACATTAAAAACATAAATTTGTAAAGTGTTATGGAATTCGTGTAATTTTGTTTTGTGGCATTTTTTTGGGACACTCTGTACAAAACTGAGGCAAACATAGCGAGTTAAAACAAAAGTTAAGTCAGTTTTGTTACAGTTATTAATTTTTCTCACTGAAAGAAGCATTTTAATTAACAGCATTAATTATAAAAAGATACTTCTATCAATGTAGAAAGAAAATTGACCTAACAGTAAAAAATTGACTTTTTATTGACCTATCAAATTAAAAACATGAAACTTGCTAATTGTATCCGGAATTTTTGCATAAAACTCACTGCTTAAGTTTGCTTTCAAAAAAATTCACTATATTAAAAAAACTTGCTGCAGTTATTACTAGATGAACATCTGATACCAGTGCTAAAGGTTTAACATTGAGGTTATTTAGGTTAGGGTGTTGTGAAGCAAATAACAGATATACTGGTAAACATGCTTTTTGAAAATTTGATCGTTTTTGGTGATTCATTGGGCCTGCCTCTGAGAAATTGTTTTGATCTTTTCTGTGTCAGCAAATTTTAGAAGTGGAAAGTGGTATGTTTGACTCTTGTAGCAATTATTTTTCACGCCAAATTTTGACAAGGGTAAATGAGGACAAAGTAAGGATAAAATTAGATGCAGATGCGGTATAGTAAGTTGGGGCAAAAAATTCAAGGGGATTGTTGGGGAAAAACAATCCTCTTATCCCTACAAGTTGTTGCACTAAATAAGAAATGCTTTTCTGGCAATGGTCTAAAACTTCTAAAGAGCTTTTCTTCCAACTGAAATTTTTTGTTTGCTGCATTTATTTTTTTGATGAGTTGCTTTTACGTATTGAACCAAAAAACTCACTCAAGAAACTTTTTCCAATTTTTTAAACTTCTATGTGACAATTGCTGCTGAATATTTTTCTCTGTTTTACGCAATGTGATTCTTGGCTGCCCATGATAGTCCAGTAAAAACTAGGTCATTGTTTTAAACATATTTTATGTATTGATATTGATTTTTCTACCACAGTTTAAATAGCATTTGATGCCAAAAAATTTGTTGTTTTTTTGCCACACATATGATTGTTTATGTTTAAAAGAAGGAATTTGCTTCTTTATAGATTTTTTGAAGCATTGGAAAAATAAAAGTCAGTCTTCAGAAACAGAACTTAATGCAGAATAATGATACCATAATTGAAACTCAAAATATCTAGCAGAAAATTACTTGCTATTTTGAGTGTGGTACATACATTTTACTAGAGCATCAAATAACCATAAAATGATGTATATTTCTATTTGAACAGCTACAGAATAGACATTAAAAACATTAAAACCACAACAGTCTGTTTCGCCTAGTGGCTCATCAGGTGATACATCTGCAAAATACATACAAAACACTATAAAACGCTATAAAAATCGGCATAAAAATTAACCAATAAGTGCAATACATTTGAAAATTCAGCAACTAATGCAACTCGTCTCAGAAGTTAGGAAAGATATCAATTAAGCCGCCAGTGGTACTAGGCGATAAGACTTTTGGTGAAGGTTGATTACCAAACTCAAAGCTCTAGAGAAGGACGGGATCAAAAATAGTGTTGGTACTAGGAAAAAATTTTCAATTTAAATCTGTTGGTGTGGCAGCATTTTCCCATCAGTTCGGTTCTTTTGCTCAATGGTGTAGCAGGATATGCTTGGAGAATAGTGCACTTTTCTGTGAGACACAGCATGCAAGCCATGTCGGGAAAGGAAAAGCCCTCAAATCACTTGGAAAAAGTTAGAGAAAAGCCTTCAAATCACTTGGGAAATTGTCACACAAACCACCCCTTGCCAACCAGGGGCAAGGGCTTGCATGCTGTGTCTCACAGAAAAGTGCACTATTCTCCAAGCATATCTGGCTGCATCATTGAACAAGAGAACTGAACTGATGGAAAAATGCCACCACACCAACAAATTTAAATCAAAGAATTTTTCCTAGTACCAACACTATTTTTGATCCCGTCCTTCTCTAGAGCTTTGAGTTTGGTAATCAACCTTCACCAAAAGTCTTATCACCCAGTACCACCGGCGGCTTAATTGATATCTTTCCTAACTTCTGAGACGAGTTGCATTAGTTGCTGAATTTTCAAATGTATTGCACTTATTGGTTAATTTTTATGCCGGTTTTTATAGCGTTTTATAGTGTTTTGTATGTATTTTGCAGATGTATCACCTGATGAGCCACTAGGCCAGTGGTTCCCAAACTGGGGTCCGTGGACCAGATGGGGTTCGTACAGCAGTTTCAGAGGGTTTGTAGTCCGTACACGCTATCTGAAACACATAAGAATTGCGTTGTTGCTGTATAGCGGCTATACGGCTTTTTGAAATGTCCCTTGTGACATCATAAAGCATCTATTATGCTGTACTACCTGCTATCAGCGAATGGTTTGCATTAGTTAGAAAGTTGTTAACATTAGAAATGTGATGCAACAACGCAATTCTTATGTGTTATCTATAACTTCACAGTTGAGTAATTTTACCTTTCTTTTCGGTTGTTATTACAAGCACATTATGCAATAACTTGAGAAGTGCACGTGAGGACGGAGGAGCAAGGAAAGCAGCGATATTTAGTTGAGAGTAAGACAAGTCGATTTGTATGAAGTGTTGTGGAGATTATATAATAGTAATTAATTATTTTATAAATTTTGCTGCAGAATGGTAGGGGTGAACAACTCCGTGGTAGGGTTGAACAAAAGCAAAAACGTTTAAGAAGCACTGTTGTAGCAGACTAAGCTAGTAGTATTTAGTAGATAGGAGAGTTACTGTCAAGTAGCCCTAGCCTTCGTCGTCGGAACCATTCATACCAGGAAACCATGACTTGTAGAAAGCAGAGCTTGCCTCCTTTGGAAAACTCATTCATATTTTCAGCTATTAAATTTAGTCCTATTTATCAGTTTTTACTAATGTTTTTCAGTATATTACATAGGGATGGGCAATTCAGAATACCGAATCCGAAGGATTCAAATCCCAAACTATCCGAATCCAATAATAGGATTTGGTTTATATCCTGCTTACAAGCTTTATCACGTTGCTTGGTCACAGATTTTCTTTTTGTAAAAGTATCGATTACATGCAGTGTTCCCTCTAAGATTTTAGTAAGTGTATAACCGTCGGTGCAAGTGCAAAATTGCTAGAAAATGTACAAAAACCGCCGGACAAATTTTAGGGGACATTGCTGAACAAACCGCTACATCAGCCCAAGTAGCGTATTTTGAAGTTGTAAAAAGACATGTCTGTGATTGTACAGTAGAATTAGTCTAATGGCTTTATTTATGACGTCAACCTGCTTTTAATAACATAACGTTTTCCTCAGTCCCTGCAGAATTTCAGTATTTTGGATACCTAAAATTTACCTATAACGTTGATTTACGTATAACCGCACTCTTTGTTTTTCCCTCAGTCGTATTTATTTCAATTATGGCACGTTTAACCTAGTTCAGTGCTTTTTAACTGTTTTTTGTGTGTGGCCCATTTTCGAAAAGCAGAGACACGTGGCCCGATCATTAATTTTTCTCGATTTTATGGGCGACCTCAAAAAAGTTGTCAATGTAAATTTCAGGAATGCTGTCCAAATAAAATAAAAAAACAAATCATCAAGAAGATTTTCCAATTTCACTCAATGAGAAGGTTAAATAAAGTACTGGCCTCGTAAAGACCATGGTTCGCCGATCGAAAATCTCTGATTTAGGCCATCATCATCTGTCACGAACAATCTTTATTTTTTAATTTGATTAAGACGCCAGCTTGCGAGTTGTATCTTGTTTACTCTGTTACGTCTTTTGCAGCAAGAACTGAAGTTAACTGCGCATTAAAGATCTTTAACGATAAATGTAAAAGCAAGTCCAAACAACAACTCTATTGGTGTAAGCACAGAGTTTTCAAAATTTCTGGGGGGAGAGAAGTATTTCAAATTACCTTTCAAGTAAATTACATAAAAAAAAGCTACAATTTAATACATACGCTTTTAAAGGGATCAAAACTAGAATCCTTTTTTTTTGCTTCGCATTTTAGGGGTTGATCAGAACTTAGAAGTCGTATATTTTTTACTTTTGGTTTTATGATTGGCAAGAGTGAAAAGGTTATTTATTAGTATTTAACAAAAACTGAATAATTCCTTTAATAAATGGTATTTTTTGTGCTAAATTGAAACCGAGAGCTGTGCGCTTTCTTATCTCATCAAGCACTATTGAAATTGGCGTTGAAGCGTAAAGAAAAAAATACACATTTTAACCACTTCCAGCTTCAAACTTCCCTCAAAAAATGATGTCTGTGTTAAACTGATGTTTGAGAGCTTTTTAGCTACGATTGAAACTGACCGGAAAAAGTAAAAAAAAAACTTTTTTATTTACTTTGTGTCAATTACTTGAGTGATAATTTTTGATGCAAAAGATTTTTGAGTCGTCCTCACTCGCTGTTGCGTCAGAATCATGCATTGTTTACTCAAGACGTTCCTTTTCTCTAAAAAAGCGACGGTTCAACCTTCAATTCTTATTCATTGTCTCTCACGTGAAACAGTTGGTTCCAAAGATTTTAACAACTGCGAAAAAATTAACAAATACCGCCAGACTTTTTTATGCATCTTGGAGTTATAACTGCGAATCTGCCGGACATGTTTACACCAATTTGCGAATCCGCCGGACATGTTTACACCAATTCGCACTTTTTTCGCGTTTAAAGAGAACACTCATTGCATGCAATGATCCAAAAACTAAATCGCACACACAGGCAAAGATGTAGAAAGCTTAAATGTATTGCACTGCAATAATCTCGTTATCTGGTTGTGCTTTTGTTCTTGTAAACTTGTAATAAATGCTTTCATGTTGATTGTGCTAACTGCAAGAAAAAGATTTGGATTCGGATTCTGGATTCGGTTTAACTATTCTAGAATATTCTAAAATAGTAAATTATTCTGAATTGCCCATCCCTAATATTACATTATCAGCATTGTAAGATTATTATTACAAATGCCTTCTAAAAAGAAATTTAGATATGACGATTCATTTATCCAATTTGGGTTTATCGTGATAAAATGTGGTAGAGAAGAAAAACCACAGTGCGTTTTGTGCAATAATGTTTTGGCAAGCTCTTCACTTAAGCCATGCAAGTTGAAGAGACACTTGGAAACTAACCATTCTAGTTTGCAACACTAAGGCGTAGATTTCTTCAAACGCCATGGTGAAAACTTAAAAAAATCCAGGTTGGATGACACAGGAATGTTTTTCAAGAAAATAGCAGCTGGTTTGAAAGCTTCTTATGAGGTTTCAAGAGAAATAGCCTTTGCAAAAAAGCCACACACCATTGGAGAACAGTAAATTTTGCCTTGCTGTAAAATTTTAATGTCAAACCTGGGAAATTCTGAACTTGAAAAACTAAAACAAGTGCCCTTATCAGAAAACAGTGTTAGTAGGCGAATAGCTGACATGTCAAATAACATTCTGTTATAAGTGGTCTCAAAGATGCACAATTCAAATTTAAAATTTTTTCGATTCAGCTTGACGAAACAACAGACGTTGCTAATCTAGCTCAACTTTGCGTATATGTGCGCTACGTACACGAAAAACATTCGGAAGACAAATTTTTGTTCTGCGAACCTCTTGACGCAACTACAAAGGCAAAAGATATATTTAACAAAGTTGACAGTTTTTTTAGGACTCATGATCTACGATGGGAGCACGTGATTGGTGTTTGCACTGATTGTGCTCCAGCAATGCTGGGATGTCACTCTGGTTTTCAGACTCTGGTCAAAGAAAAGTCCCCAAATGCAATTGGCACACACTGCATTCTCCATCGTCAAGCACTAATGGTCAAAACAATGCCCGACAAGTCATGCGTTCTTACCACTGTAATTAAAGCAGTGAATTTTATAAAAGCGAATGCACTTAATTCCCGTCTTTTTCAAGAATTGTGCAAAGAAAGTGGTTCTGCATTTCAAAATCTTTTGCTTTATACACATGTCAGATGGCTGTCAAAGGGAAAAGTCCTGAAAAGAGTCTTCCTTTTAAGGAAAGAAATACAAGAGTTTCTGAGAGAGCGAAAACCAGAACTACACAATAACTTTTCTGACAATAGTTTTTTGATACTTCTTGCATTTTTGGTTGACATTTTTGAATCTGTCAACCGTGTCAATCTGGGTCTGCAAGGAAAAGAAATAAATGCTCTTCACTCCCATGAAAAGTTGACAGCTTTTAATACGAAAATAGGGCTGTGGGGTTCCAAATTGGAAAAGAAAAACTTTGCCCCTTTTCCAGAGCTTAACCAGTTTTTGGATGATAACGAACTTGAAGCAAGTGATGATATTATTGAAGTGATGAAACAACACGTGTCCATTCTCAGTGAAGAGATCTCACATTATTTTCCAAATTTACAGGAAGTTGACAAATTGAACCTTTTTATTAACAAACCATTTACACTCAAGTTGGATGATTTACCTTCAGAATCGAATGAAATTCAAGAAGAATTTATTGATATGATTAATGATGGTGGTGCAAAACTTCTTCATCGAGAAATGTGCTGCACTGACTTTTGGATAGAAATGGGACAGTCCTATCCAAATCTTTCCAAGATGGCTCTAAAATTCCTCATTCCTTTTGTAACTACCTATGAGTGTGAGGCAGCCTTTTCCACTCTACTCAATATGAAAAACAAATACTGAAACCGACTGGATGTAGTACTCGACATGAGAGTTGCACTGTCTAAAACCAAACCAAACATTGACGACATAATTGCAACAAAACAAGTGCACCCATCCCATTAAACGCTTACCGTATTTGATAGTTTCTGCTTTTCTTTCATTGGTGTAGTTATGGCATTTTTCCTATAGCGTTCTTTGATTTTTAAAGGGCCACAAAATATCAAAATAATTGCAAAAGGTCCACCAGGCTAAATTTTTTTAAAGTTTGGGAACCGCTGCACTAGGCGAAACAGACTGTTGTGGTTTTAATGTTTTTAATGTCTATTCTGTACTTGTTTAAATAGAAATATATTACGATTCCGGCAAGTTTGCTGTTAAGCACTGTGAAGCTAAGTGATTATTTTGTATGTATGTGTATATATATATATAAGCATAAATTCTCGGTTAGGGAGACATGCTATAAAATTCTGGGTTAGGTCGACACCACTTTGTTAAAGCTGCAGCAGCTTCAGACTCAGCACATAAGCTCAAAAAATTGTGTTTTTCACATAATTGAAAAGAAGTTACGTAAATTTGAAGCTACTAACAATATAGTTTAGTGTCGCCTTAAAATCGTCGCCTTAAACTTTTCACTTTTTCTAACGCTAAATTGACGGTTTGGGCGACACTCAATAATGTTTTTTTTTTCGGTTTAGGTCTACATATACTTGGCTAACAAAATAGCTTAATTGTGTTGTAATTTCTTTTTTATATCTTTTGTTGAAGTACTTTGACGGTTTGTTGGCTACAATTAGTACTTGTTGGCTACAATTTTTGGGATTTTATTCAGATTTGATTAGGCTGGAAGTAATCAGACCTATATAAAAATTTTCACAACGGCATAAAAAGCGGCTTTATTGCAATACCTGCTTGCAGCAATTTTCTCTGGTCATTACTACAGTTTTCTAGTGTATGATGGAGTTCATTATATATACGAGTATATGCTGACACCAACTCCCTCGATGGTTTTTGGCACCCTTGGACACGTATGAAGTTGGGGTCTAAAACTATTTAAGAAATCACCTGAGCATTGCAGTAAACCTGCAAAGCATGACATTTAAAAAATATAAAGTTACTTCAATTTGTGCAATGCTTGCTTGAAATCACAAAAAGTGCGGTTTAATTATTAAGTGAAGATACATTACTATTAATATTGAAGTCAGAATAGCCATGATATGTATAAAAACCCTATATCAGAGGTTCTTACGCTTTTAAAACGTACCCACTCTTGATCATGCAAACAAAACTCGTTCCCCACTTTCAAATCAAACCATCAACGTCCCTCAGCATTAGAACCCCTTCTTTAAATGCTCTGTTAAATACTAGGCTAAGAGGGCATTTTGTAAACATATTTCTAATAAAGTCGACAACCAAAACCATATTTTACGAGTTTAAGTCGACAAAAAATAGTAATAAGCTCTAATATACTGTAATCTAAAATATTATGTAAAAGAGAACACCTTAAAATACTTTTAGTTTAGTTGACAATTGAAACTATATTTTATGGGTTTAAGTCGACATATAATAGTAAGCTTCAATATACACTCTGGTCCAAAATGCAATGTTAAGAGGACCCCTCAAGACATGTTTTGGTTTTAGTCGACAATTAAAACCATATTTTACTAGTATAAACTGACATAGAATGATTATGAGTTTAAATATTTTGAAATTCTGTATTGAGAGTACATCTAACATATTTTTAGTTTAGTCGACAATTGAAACTATATTTTACGGGTTTAAGTCGACATATAATAGTAAGCTTCAATATACACTCTGGTCCAAAATGCAATGTTAAGAGGACCCCTCAAGACATGTTTTGGTTTTAGTCGACAATTAAAACCATATTTTACTAGTATAAACTGACATGGAATGATTATGAGTTTAAATATTTTGAAATTCTGTATTGAGAGTACATCTAACATATTTTTAGTTTAGTCGACAATTGAAACTATATTTTACGGGTTTAAGTCGACATATAATAGTAAGCTTCAATATACACTCTGGTCCAAAATGCAATGTTAAGAGGACCCCTCAAGACATGTTTTGGTTTTAGTCGACAATTAAAACCATATTTTACTAGTATAAACTGACATGGAATGATTATGAGTTTAAATATTTTGAAATTCTGTATTGAGAGTACATCTAACATATTTTTAGTTTAGTCGACAATTGAAATCATATTTTATGAGTTTAAATTGACATAGAATAACTATAAGCTTGAATATCTGAATATGCCATGTTAAGAAGACCCCTCAATACGTGCTTTTAGTTTAGCCACAAATCAATCCAAATTTTACGAGTTAGTTTATATAAAATAATCATAAGCTCAAATATTTTAAAATTCTATAGGGGAGACTACACTTTTACCTATTTTTAGTATAGTCGACTTTTATAGCTGACTGTATTCAAGTACTTACCCAAATAAGAAATAATTTTATTTGTTTACGTTTCATTGCTAGTAATTTTCTTATGATTACACTGGTCAACAGCAAATTTTAAACAAAGATTCTGATGAGCCTATCTTAAAGTATTTGTGATGCAGATCCCAAAAATTATTTTACTTTTTTCTCTAGCACATCTGATTCTTGAGATATTTCGGTTTATATAATTTTAAATCAACTTTTGTTGTTAAGCATTTTACAGTCCAAATACAATAGAACATTGCATCATGACGTCACAGAATAACATTTTTAAGTGGTAAAACAACCTAAGTGCAAGCTCTGAATGACAAGGAAAGGATGGAAGGATATTTTTGCAAGTTTATTTAAGTAGTCTAAAGTAAGTGTAGAGAGTGAAAAATGTAGGAACATACCAGGCGGAACTGAGGGAATTATATTAACAGTATATGGCAATATGTTGTATCAAATAAATTAGTTATTTCTGCAGGTGTAAACTAGTAATGTACATTATAGTATTTCTACAAGTAATTTCTAAATATAGGCCTATTCATAATGCCTAGAAACTGCTTAAACCATCCAGATCGATTTTGCTTTGTCTGTGGAAAGTTTACAAGCAAAAAATAGCAAAGAAATATCACTCGTGATATCAAGAAGATGTATGCGGCATATTTTGGTTGCCCATTAGGCGACCAAGATAAGACCTGGGCACCGCATAAACTATGCAAAATATGCTGCTTAGGCTTGCACAACTGGCTAAATAAACGGCCTCCTTCTATGCCGTTTTCCGTCCCAATGATTTGGCATGAACCCAAAGATCACTGTCAAGATTGCTATTTTTGTCTTACCAAAACAAAGGGTTTTTCCTTTAAACAGAGAGACAAAATAACATATCCCAATTTGGATTCAGCAAGGACCCCAGTTCCTCATGATGATACAATGCCACCACCAGTACCTCCGCTACATGGACTTGATACTACTAATAGCAGTACTGATGAACACAACCCTGACGGATTAGTTTCTTCTAACTACACAGATTCTGATACCACAGAGGATCCCATCTTATTTTCACAAAAACATCTAAATGACTTAATTAGAGATTTATGTCTTTCTAAGGAAAAGGCGGAGCTCCTTGCATCAAGGTTAAAAGAACGAAATATGGTTGAAAAAGATGTCAAAGTAAGTTACTACAGGAAGCGCAATTGGGACTTATCTTTGGTCTTCAAAGTTGACGGATCTCTTTGTTACTGCCATGATATTGAAGAGCTGTTTCAAACTCTGGGTATAGTTCACATTGTGAACGAATGGAGGCTTTTTATTGATTCCTCAAAGAGAAGCTTGAAGGCAGTTCTTCTACACATTGGAAATAAAAAACCCTCCATCCCTATTGCACACTCTTCCCAGTTAAAAGAATCTTATGACAGCATTGAAATTTTGTTGAATGCGATTCACTATTCTGACTACCAATGGAGCTTATGTGGGGACCTTAGAGTAATTGGAATTTTGATGGGATTGCAAGGAGGTTTTACAAAACATTGTTGCTTTTTATGTTTGTGGGATAGTCGCGCCACTGCACAGCACTATGAAACAAAAGAATAGCCGAAAAGGAATTCATATGCACTTAGAGTGAAAAATATCCAACACATCCCTTTAGTAAATCCCGATAAAGTTTTAATGCCACCATTGCATATCAAGCTAGGATTAATGAAGAACTTTGTGAAAGCTATGGCAAAACAGAATTCGAATGGTTTTGAATTGCTCTGTAAAAAGTTTCCCAAGCTAAGCCTAGCCAAGTTAAAAGAAGGAATCTTTGTTGGTCCACAGATTTGGAAAGTTTTTGAAGACCCAGAGTGTGAAAAAAACATTAAATACATTGGAACTACGAGCTTGGCATGCATTTAAATGGATTTGCTCTAATTTTTTGGGAAATGTCAAGTCAAATTCGTATCAAGAAGGCGTTGCAGAGTTGCTTGCGGCATACAAAGAGATGGGGTGTCACATGTCCTTAAAGATTGATTTTCTTCATTCACACCTCGACTTTTTTCCTGAAAATCTTGGAGCAGTTAGTGAAAGATGAAAGATTTCACCAAGATATCCAAGCTATGGAAGAAAGGTATTAAGGAGTTTGGAATGAGGGTATGATGGGTGATTATTGCTGGATGTTGTATCGTGATGATGCAAACCATCCATACAAACGGAAATCATATGTCAAATATTTTTAAGTTTTCCTCATTTGAACTAGTATTAGATTGCAGAATTAAATAGTACCCAGATTGCGATCAACATTTTTCACATGTGTTATTCTGAAAAACAGTTTTGTAGAAGCTACCCCAAAAAGACTATTTAAAAATCACCCAAATACAGCTGTTTAAAGGCTTCCAATAAACAGTCCTTTTCAAGACTACAATTAACAAAAAAAATTTTGCCCATTGTCCGATCTTCATTCTGTTGGTAAACAACCACACCGGTACATTAAACTTGTTTAATCTTTTTTGTTAGATCTTTTTTTCAAATTTGTTGAATTTGGTATAACAGCATGCTAATGTGGTTAGTAGCCTATGTTAAAACCTGAACAACAGCCATGATAATGGCAGGGATATTGTCATTTATGGGATACAAAATACACACAATCTCACACACCATGCCCCTCATATCTCAAAATCCTGATGTGCTAGAAGAAAACTAATGCCAGATTCGGAATCAGCACCTCGATGTTACAAAGAAATGAGTGTTCTTGTTCTCGTTTAAAAAAAAACTATTTTTTTGTTGACCAGTGTTATTGTTTTGGACACCAAAGTTTATCGCTTCGCTTAACATGAAGAAAACATTGTTACATTGTATTCAATACAATAAGCATATATTACGTGTGTTAGAAATTATTTGCTTTGATTACTTTTTATTGCTAGTCCTTTTTCACATTGACGTTTGTTTTGCGCGCCTAGCTTTATCGCTACCGCAACTTAATACGCTCAACATGAATGAAACATTTCTACATTGTAGCCAATACAACAAGCATTTATTACAAAATACAAAACTACAATTAAAAAATCATCACTTCAAAGCAGTAATATTTTGTTCAAATTGCTTCTGATACTTCAGCCGATCAGTGAATAATTTATTATGCACCGTCCGTACGTCTGCAGAAATTTGAGGATGAAGTTTTAAAAACTCTTTTATTTCCGAAAATCCTGCAAATATTCAATACATTAATGAGATGATAATGATAATTTTCCGATCCATTTCTCGAAATGGGAGCATGGCAGTAAACCATGGAGTTTCAGGACTCCGGCAAAATCCCAGGGTCTCAGACAAAAGAGCATGATGTAAGTAGTCCAGAAAAAAAGCAAGTCGAAGAGAGTTTGAGGCAAGACAGTAGTGAATGAAAGAAAATATTCTGGGTAGGATGATTGCGGGCTCTGCATGAGAGAGTCTCACTTTTGCCAATTTTACAAAGAGAGGATTCTAAAAGAAGGCAGTGACTACTGTAGCGAAGTCGAAAAAGGCCATAGCAACCGATTAAGTAGGAGAGTTCAGAGGTTTACTTGACTTGTGGATGGGAGTGATGTAAGAAATTTTGGAGGTTGACGGAAAAGCCTTGGAAGTCCAGAATATATTGGTGTAGGAGCAAAGAGATACCTGAGAAAGTTAAATGTTTTACCATAAGGTATGCAATTCTGCCTTGGCCAGTTTAAAAGAACAAGGAGGCAGCAGCAATTGAAAACAGTGGCCAAGGAAAGAGAGCAAAAGAAAATGCGAATTTCAAAAGATGTGAGACTGGTATAATCCGAGAGAGGATAGTGACAGTAGAAGTGTCCAAAAATGAAAAGGTCTTTACTGATTAGAAAAGTGGATAGGAAGAAAGAGTCAGATCTAGTATCTTGGCATGAGAGACAAATGGGAGAAGCATAAAACATAAATAAAAGAGAGGGATGAAGAATTGAGACACGTGTTTGTGAGTGATGACACTTCATAATCTAGAATTGGGGTCCAGGGAACAGAGAATGTCAATGAAGAGCTGAGAAGCGAAAAGACCCTGCCTAACAAACGTAATGACTCCAACACCAATTTGGCAATCATTGGGAGCCAAGTTGCAATACCGGAAACCGGTATGATCATACTTAAAGAAAATGTATTCAGAAATTATGAAGGTTGAAAAGCATTGAAGTTTGATTCTTGGATACATATAATGTCTGGAGAGTACAAATTGACAAAATGCATTTCATCAACTTCCCTAGCATGCAGTCTGCTCACGTTCCAGTGCAAAATGACAAGGGTGTCAGTGGAAAATCAACATAGCAGGAGGGGTTTCAGGTGCCAAACAAGAGCAATACATAAGAAGGTTAGCTGATTTAAAGTTGACGGTGAGGAGCAGGAGAGGAGATCTTTCCAAGTCGAAAAGAGGTAAGTCTTAATCTTGGGAGGTAGAATGGGTTTGTGGGCGAGTGGTGGAGGAGCTCATTGCAAGAGGGCTCAAAAGGTTGTAGTTTGTGGAGTTTGAATTCACAGAAATGAATGGAATTGATATCTAAGATGACAATTTACAGTGGAGGTATACTCCAAGTTGATGGGTGGTGGGTTGGCACAGCGATGACAGCGCCAAGAGACGGACCGTCAGAATTAAAGACAGACACCAAAAGATTGGAGCGTCTTAGGTAAATCCAACAATTTATGCATTATATCGATTTGCCGCACTGGTCACATTAGCAAGGTAGAAAGAATAAGAATAGATGCGATTTGGCTCTGGGTTAGAATAAACATTGCCATTCATTAAATCAGCAGTTGGATATGTGGGAAAAGGAGAGAGAGACAGAGAGAGAGAGAGAGAATCAAAACTATAAAAATTGAAACGTACCGGTTAATGCACCTTAAGTGGCTTTTTCACTAGTGTCTTCAATCACTTTTTTAGAATGCTGATGAAGAATTTTTTGGTTGCTTTCATTCCATCGATAATAGGATCTTTTTCCTGAAATTATTAAGATCAGTTAGGGCTTGAAAACAAATTGCTAATAGTAATATAAAGCACGTGATTAATTGAGCTTTGTAATGGTATGGACTAATGATTGTGATTTGAAATATGGATACTTGTAGTACCATTGAAAAAATAATTAAAGCAAGTTTTTCTGCAAATATTTTTAAAAGCAGCACGTTTAATTGACAAACGTTTAGTGGTAAAAGCAGAATTTGGAAGTTTAAAGATGCTGGCATGAATACAAAGGGTGTTGCCGCGACAATTTTATGAGGCTAGAGTAATAATATACAACAAAAAGCCAACACGTGATCAAAAGAAACCTCAAAAAAATCAGCGTTGGCCAATGCAATGCACCTTTGTGGCAATAATAAATTTTACTTATTTTGTTTGTGGGTTGAGCAGTAGGTTTCGCTTGGGCCTCCACATCAGGTAAATAAAATTAATAATGAAATAGATATAAAACAGATCAAATAAGTGAAACATCAATAGGAGCACTTACGAAATCAATCTTCCAGTCAAAGAATGTACTTTACTGCCAGGCGGACAACTATAACTACGTTACTTGTAGGCCTATACATGCAGGCTAAATGCATACATAAGCGAATGACGCTCCGTATATATACGCATTTTGCTTCGAAAATTAGAACTAGAGGAACAATCAGAACTCTAAAGTTCTCTGCAACCTTTCTCAAGGCTTGCATGTCTAAAAGAGCTTCAAAAATTCTTTGCTCTCTGGAAATGACTTTCTAATAAGTACACCAGCATAACTTCTTCATATGAATGTATGAAACACTAATTCACGACTTCATACAAGTAGATAATTTAGCACTGTGACAAATAAACGCACAAAACAACTTAATTCAGCAGCGTGTCGCACTCGCTTATTTCAAATGCAAAAAAGATAATATGGCGAATAAAAATAATTTAAGGAAAAACCAAGAAGGCATTTGAAGAAATGATCTAATTTAAAGAAAACTTGTTTGATTTATAAGTGCAAGCAAAATTTTGGGTAAAATATAAATATTATATCATCAATGACGTCATGAACAACACATTGATACCAAGGTTGCGCTTACGAGAAACTTTGTTGCTCAAGAGACTCTGTTTTTACATGGCTGATTGAAAGAAATTTTTGATTTCAAACTCCGAAGTTTGGCAGGTTATTGTATATCAGTTTACAGCACACAGAAGTAAACTGAAAATATCTGTTTGTGCAATAGCAGAAAATAAGTTTGACTTACTTGAATTTGTCTGTCGATTTTCTGAAATGCTCATTTCAGCACAAGTTTGTTCTTGCTCAAGCAAATCTTTAAAATAGCATTGTGGTTAGCAACATTTTTTAAAATAGCATAACTTAATATAATGCACATAGTTTTCATATTTGACTTGACTTTTTGGTCCTTATCTGGATATTTTGTTCTGCAAAAGAAGTCAGGTTGTGCAATGCACTCCTAGCAAAATGCACAACAGCATTATTTTTTTGAAAGCAATAGCTTTACAACAAAACATAGTCTTCTGTATCAAATTTCTTGCCGAGATAGATACAACTAGCTCTTGCCGATACTGTGTATGTAGGGAAAAAGGAACGTAGCATTAAAACCAAAAAAATGGAAACTTGTTGACGATGTTAAGACTTTTAACACCAGAAAGTCAGCATTGAGCTAACATGTTGTGGATTTAGACCACGAAATAGACTGGAATAATGTTAAAATTAGAATCACATCGTACAAGCGTAGAATTGCCGGAAGTTATTTGATAAACCAAAACTTCCGCTTACTAAATGTATTAAATCGTAATGATAATGCAAATTTTCCTGCAGTTTATAGCGTCTTTACTTTGGAGTAAAATATTTTACGTATTCTCATCACTTTGTTCTTGTGCTTTATCTTGTTTCTGTGACATAAGAATACTTATTGTTCACTTGGTGTGTAATAATTAGCGTTTGAGAGCCGGGATCTCGGTTTCGGAAATTCCCGGAATTTAGCAACTTTTTTAGCTTTCCCGTTTCACGGTTTTTTGACTAAAAATTCCTGGTTTTGTGAGCTAGTATCCTCACGACACTTGTATCTAAATTAAATTGATTGTGACTGTTGCCATTGTAGCGACACAAAACTCGATGCCTCGATTGTTGAACTGTTTGCTGTTAACTAAGGGATAACAAGTTTGAGCCAGTTTATTACAGTAATTGCGCAAGAGCAAGCTGCAGAAATTCAGGTGCAGTGCCATTTACTTATGGAACGTAGTAATTGGTCAAAAGTTTTGAAACATTTTACATGAGATGATGATGACAGTGACAGAGCTAGTTGTATTCATTGTTCAAAAAAATATCGTCTAAACGTGGTTCAACTAGCGGTCTTTTTTGTCACCTCAAAAGCAAGCACAACCTTAGCTTAGAAAGCAAAGATCAACCTTGTACTTCTAAGAAAGCAAAAATCGATCTTACCGTTTGTCAATGTAAAGAGAGAAAGTGTGCAAAGTATTGTCTCTCAGCTGGCAGTTGTGGATGGTTTTTCTATCCTTTCTAGAAGCAAAAGTAAGTTCTTTCGTGAGTCACTTAGTCCCAAAGGCTTTCGGCTTCCTTCTTCGGACTCAAGTATTATAAATTCAAATCACAGTAAAAACGATGACATTCAAAAAGAGATAAAGGCCGAAATTGAAACAATAGTTAAAGCCAACACCCGTTTCAGTGTGACTATGGACGATTATACTTCACTTCGTTGCCAAAGATACATGAACATCAACGTTCATTGCCAAAACGATGTTATAAATTTGGGTTTTATGACAATGATTGAACCATATGGTGCTGAGAAAATTTTACAGTTGTTGGAGAAACAGTTGGCTGATTTTGGAATAACCAACATGAAGATATCTGTGGTCAGCATTGTCTCTGGTGGCACCTCAGTAATGAAGAAATTGCTCAAAATTTCTCAACTTAATCACCAACTCTGCTATGCATATGGTGTACATCTGGCTGTGTG
This sequence comes from Trididemnum clinides, assembly GCA_963675345.1. Lineage (NCBI taxonomy): Eukaryota > Metazoa > Chordata > Ascidiacea > Aplousobranchia > Didemnidae > Trididemnum > Trididemnum clinides. The sequence continues at coordinate 36,592,508 of OY776295.1, forward strand.
TGATGTACGGTATCGTTTAAAAACAGAATATTGACTCATATTGCAGGTGAAGATACGACGACGATCAAGATGAAGAAATGTATGAAGAAGGTTTTGGTATAGTGATCCCCGCAACAGCATCAAACGAAATACCACTTTTCAGTGTAGAAATAGAGAAAGTACTCAAAAAGATGCGAAAGGTGGTAAAGATATTTTAAAGAAGTCCGGTGAAAAACGAAGTCTTGCAGAAATATGTGTTGTCGGTAAAAAACAAGGAGTTGTCACTTGTCCTAGATTGTAAAACTCGCTGGAACTTTATGTTTGAAATGATTGAGTGGTATATGTCTAAAAAAGCGCATATCAAAAGATTTACTCAATTTGTCGATTGAACATAATATATTAACAGCTGAATTTTTGTTTCTTAATGAGCTAAAATGCGCTCTTGAACCAATAAAACTTGCGGTCGATGCTTCATGTCGTAAAGATGCAACGCTTTTGACTGCGGAAGGAATTTTCCAATTTTTTTGAGTTGAAGAAGAGGAAGTCCAGCCTTGCGGAAGATTTGCTTTGTTCCGTAAAAAATCGTATGCAACAAAGACGACAACACGATATGGTTAACTTGATACGTTATCTTTAAAATCCAAATTTATCGATTCATGATGAGCATATTATGCTGGTGACACATCGTTATTAGGTAGTAACACCAAAAAAGGTTTTGTGAAAACTGCTACCACTTTATTTGGCCGTCTAATTAGCGAAAATGACAGTAATGGAGAAAATGATCAGGATAAGAACGAAGATATAGAGTTGATTAACAATACTAACAAAAATCAGGAGCATGAAAGGCTTTTCCAAAGACTTTACACAAACATTGAACATTCCACAAATTCCATTCCCACCCAGTTAGAGACATTTGTTGATGATAGAAGTCATGTCACCCAATTTCATACTGTAGTCAAGCAAGAAATGAAACTATGATACTAGAAGCTACCGGAAAAAGACCAAGCAAATTGAAGAAGTTATTCAAAGACGTACTGACCATCCCACCAACGTCAGTTGAAGCAGAATGAGCACTTTCTGCTGCAGGATTGTTTGCCACAAAACTACGGTCACGACTAAGTGACAAATCTGTTAGTGTACTAAGTTTTTTACACAGTCATTATATGAAAAATAATTAAAGCAACCTTGATGCATTTACGTTTTGTTTTTTGTATTTTATACGATCCCGATTTTTTCTCTGGATCCCGGGATAAGGTTGGACATTAACCAAATTCCCGGTTTTTTTCAGAACCGGAAAATTGGAAACCCTAGTAATAATTTGTACTTTGGTTGCCTTGTAAATTTTCAGTTTATTTGTTATTTGCTACTGATTTTTTAAGGATGCTCCCCGGAAACTAAGGGTAGCAGTAAAAATAAAATTGTCGCAGGAACGCATCTGGTTGCTATTGACAATGACTCGACAAACGTAAAGATGCCAACTATATTTAATGGCTATTGTTGCTATATTACGTATATCCCTATAATACACTATAATTAGGTCAATATTTACATATAAATGATACCAACAGGGTCAATAGTACATTGTGAACCCTACTTCATCCCAAACGAGGGGCAAGTGTTGCTCACTAATATTATGCTCCATAGTACCTAAACTAATATAGATGTTATTCTAAACGCAATGACTTCAAATATAATTTTATTTACACTTTTCCTAAAAATGTAAGTCAACTCGGGCAAAAAGAAATTGGTCTATTTTGTGTCCTATTGAAGATTCCCACTCAAATTTCACTTTCAGCTCTGTATATGAAAGCAAAGGGTCTGTAGTGCTGTAATAATATTTTTGGCATGGCATTGTTTAGTGGTGAATGCAGTCGAAATAAGTAAACAAAACTCCAACAAGATTTCAAGAACTTCAGATGAGTATCAAATTTACAGAATAGCAGTTATACAGTGTAGTAAGGTAACCATCTCTGTTATAATGTTATCCACCTTGTGAGCTAGACCGGCGCAATGGCATAACATATTGAGCGTTCGTCTCACAGTCGGTAGTCCAGAGTTTATTCCCGGGTCCAATTAAACCAATGCCTTTGAAATTGGTATTTACAGCTTTCCCTCATTAGTGTACAGTAATAAAAAGGTTAGGGTGAAGAATGCGATCACTTCATCTACACGTCGCAGAGATTAAGCTTATGAAAGATGACCCCAAACAAGTCAGCCTGGTCAAGCTTAAGGAAGCTGAATGACTTTCATCCACCACAAATTGATTCAATGCTCCTCTGTCTGATTTATCCCACCTGAAGCATCTGCTTCATCTGATGGAAAAAGCCCCGTCTCTAGCATCTGAAAAGAATGAGAGACAGCTTTTCCGGAAATCCTCCGGAGAAGAAGTAATAACCACAACAAAAACAGCAGCATTTAGTGACGCTTATTTCAACAAGTTGACATTTTTAAATATTTACACATAAATTCATGTTTGAAAAAGTGGAATTAAAATGCGTTGTAAAAATACCCTGAGCAGTATTAACGGTTATTATTAAAATGATGTAGAATCATTATTATTTTTGGTTAAAAACTTAAACTTTTACTGCTCTTCCGCATTCTTTTTATATGATATGACAGCAAAAATGAAATATTTAATTAGGTTAATTGGCAAAAAAGTGTAATGATGATTTGGTTGTGGCTAAATTTTGGCAAAATTATCAAAATATACATCTACCCTCAGTGTTTTCAATATTTTTATTTTATCCTTACCAGAAATTTCTTCATCTTCAAGAAATTCATCCAAAAATATTCTCTGTTTTATGTAAATTTTTCACTGGTGTTGGTTAATTGAGTGATGCCAGAAAGTTCTGTTAACGTAGATAATTGTTAGGTCAGACTGTTAACTATAATCAAGCAGTTGTTTTATATGTCCATGAGATTGCTGGCATATTGCAATCTTCAGGCAAGACATTTTGTAGCTAGGTTTGCACAACTGATAGTAAAACTGGACTCGTAATTACAATGTCCTCAGTTCAAACTTCATCTGCCGCAGATGTTAGTCTGATGATGCGTACGTACACTTTGCCAAAAAGAACGTTGTTGCTAATTGCTCTATCGTTAAAAAGACATCAGTCTGCCATAGCTTACGCAGTGGTTTATACAGCAAAGCACGACAAATAGACTAAAAGCACACACGTAAGTTGTGTTGTGCACGCAAACTTCAAAGTCAAATCTTCAAATTTTGTGTACTAACCTGATCAATCTGAGGTTGAAAAACTAAGCCGTTTTGCCGCCGTTGCTAAGTTCTTCTTCTTTGCCAGCTGAAGCATTATCCGGGCTCTTGTAGCCATTTTATTTTACTTTGGTGGATCAAACGAAGTTGGGAAAGAAAACAAGTCAATTTCACTTGGAAACAGTAGAAAACAAATTCTTACACCGGTTGTAAATATTTAGTAACAGCTCACATTTAAAAATTCAGCTAAATAAAAGTATATTTTCATAAACTGGTAGTTCTCTTCAGCATCCTAATAAATTAGTAACTATTATTATATTTAGACTTTATTCAATCAAGACAAAAATTTAAACAATAAAGAGCTCTCTCACAGTTCTTTCGCACTCACTCTGTCAGACAAAATAAGCTATGTACTCAATCAAAGAAATAGACTAAATACAAAAATTCTGCAAGCGAAAACAAAACTAAGTCGAGAATCTAACAGAGATGAGACGGCGAGTTATATAGGTCAGAAACGCTTTCGAGTGCAGTTAATCTGTCAGTTTTTGTCTATCTGATAATTAATTAAAGGACAATGCATGTCTTGTTTAAAGAGCAAACATAAAACAGCTGCAGTCAAACGAACTGTGTAGCGGTCTAGTGGGCGGTCCACTTACATGCAAGTTTTAAAAGCGCTAAGCAAGCGAAACACATAACAGGCGAAATACGTAACAAATTGAAATTGCCATGTAAGAATCAAAAATTTTCCAATTGGAAGTCAATTTAATGAGATGAGCGATTCTTGCATTTACTTTTTCATGAAAAATTAAACTTTCAATAACGGTGGTGACCGAAAAAGCTTTTAATTCCAGGGCTTAAATGCAATTGCTTTTGGTGCAAATAACGTAATTGGTCAAATTCACCTCACGTTTCTCAACAATTCGTACACACCATCACGCCACTTTGCTCTGTCAATGGCACCCCCCCTTTTCAGTCCAATCTGATTGGTATGCTCCTCCACTTGTCTCTTCCACGACATATTTGTTCGCCCACACCCTCTTTTTCCTGCCACTTTGAAATCCAATGGTCTTCTCAAAACATCACCATTATCCCTTTTCAAAACATGTCCGTACTATCGCACTTGACTCGCTTTGACTAGTCGATCCAAAGTATCCTTTAAACTCAGCAAACTCATAAGTTCTTTTTTCGTTCTTTTCTCAATCACCTTAACTTTACACATTGCTTTTTTAGTTCTTAAAATCGCCATTTCATTCTCCCTTAGACACCACGTCTCACTCCCGTATAGCATTGCAGATCTTACGTAACTCTGATAAATTCTTTCTTTCATTTTCACCAAAAATTTTCTCCCATAAAGCATAAAGCAACTATCCACATTCTCTAGATTTTATCCATCCAATTCGCGTTCTTGCTGTTACCGCTGCTTCACTTCTACCACTGGCATTCAACCTATCTCGCAAATAACAAAAGCTCTTCACAAAGTCAATCTGGTCACAAAATGATATTTTTTCACCTGGTTCCACAATTTCTTTCTTTGTATCAGCACATACAGTAGTTTACAAACAAAACCTTTCCCCAGCGTTGAAGCGGCCCTCTTCATTTTTGCACATCTACATATACCCATTTACCACACTTTGTGCACATCACCGAATTTACCATCATCCTCTTGCCGCACTTAGCACATGGATCAACATCACTCTTGAGTACCTCATCTTTCGAACCGTTCACCATTACTTTGGTTTTCTTGAGGTTCATCTTCAGCCTCTTGCTTTCAAACGCCTCTTTCCATTTTAAAAACTTTTCTTTCAAATTCTCTATGCTTGCACTCATTTAAACCAAATCATCGGCATACAAAATTTCATTCATCAATCCTTCTCTTGCATTTTCAAAAAACACTTCCACTGCAAGTGCAAAAAGCAGTGGCAACAACACAGATCCTTGATGTCAATCCACTTGTACTCAGAATTCTTCAGATAACTCACATCCCACTCAAACTTTCGTTTTTTCCCGTAGTAGAGGCTCATCACCACTTTTACAATTATTTCTAGTAGATCTTTCTTTCTCATCGCCTATTCCATCACCTTTCTTGGAACTCTATCAAATGCCCTCTCAATATCTACAAAACAGCACAACTTCTTCTTTCTTCTCTCAATGTCAACTTTTTCTTCTTATCCCTATATTCCTCTTGCATTCTTCGCACTACAAACAATGCGTCTATCGTTCTTCTTCCAGGCATAAAACCAAACTGCATTGAATCAATATTTACTGATTCTCGAATTCTTCTCTCCATCCCTCTTTTAACGATCTTCATGGCACGCTCTAACAGCTTTACTCCTCTGTAAAAATAACAGTTTTTTACATCTCCATTTACTTGAAAATTGGTACCAGCACACTTGTTTGCCATTCATCTGGCATTTCTTTCCCATCTGACACGCCTTGGCAAAGTTCTACCATCACACTAACCCCTACTTCTCCACTAGCATATATCATCTCTGCACGTACTCCAAAAGATCCTAGCTGCCTTTCCTAGTTTCATCACTTTTATTGCTATGGACATTTTTTTTGTGGATAACATTTTTAAAGGGCCTTTTTACCATACCAACTGCTGTCATTTGGTTACAATCCTTCTCTTTATTTATGATCTCCTCCATGTGATTTTTCCATATTCTTTTCCTGTCTTTTTTACTAAAACCTAACCTTCTGTCTTTCTTTTCACGCATCTACCTCCTTCAATATCTTTCCCTTCTGATTTTATGAACTTCAACAGTGTAAAAATGTTAGTTGGTTTTTTGTTCAATTTTGTTAACTCTTCCTCAGCTTCTTTCTTCATAGAATTAGCAACCATTTTCTTTGTTCGATTTTTGATGTTTTTATATTTAGCCTTGTTTTCCTCTAATCGATTTTTGCACATCTTTTTGTGTGCCACTTTGTTTTATTGTATTGCTTTCTTTATCTCTTCATTCCACCACCATGTATCTCCATGGTTTTTTACCTTCTTTCCACATGCTTCATCACAAGCGTGCAGCATTCTATTTTTGAAAGTATTCCATAAATTGGGTGCATCAACATCAAACAATTTGTTAACTCTCTCTTAAAATCCTGTTTTCATGTTGTTTTTCTTCAACTTCCAAATCCTCCTCCTTATAGTTTGTTCGTTCTTCACTACTTTCTTCAACTTTTTTTGTCTATGTCTGTAACCACCAGCTGATGTTGCAATTCTCAGCAGATGGCTCTCACGTCTTTTAAATACTTTCCATTGTTTTTATGAACCAATTCAAAATCAATCTCAATTTCATTTCCCCCATACTGTAAGCTATTTTTCTCTGCTCCTTTTCAAACCATGTATTTGCCTCGCACAACTCCTTTTCATCAAAACACTCGAGCAGTCTTCTTTCCTCAACCTTTCTTTTGCCAATTCCATGTCTATCATGCACACCTATCATCCTCAAAAACATCAATCCGTTTCTCAACATGTCTGTTGAAGTTTCCCAGACCTAGAATCACTTCACCAGGGTTCTGCAAATCCCACTCACTTGCCATGTCATTATAAAAATCATTTTTCTTGCACTCTGATCTTCCAATCTGGGGAGCATATGCACATATAACTCTTATAACTTCCTCCTCAAAAACCAGCACCGTGGCCATCACTTTTTCACTTTTTCTTTGGACTTCTACAACCTTTTTGCAAAGTTCTTTTTTTACTAAAATTCCAACACCTTTAATTCCATGATTATTTCCAGACTACCGCAGCTTATATCTTCTACCTCTGCAACCAACAAATCGAGCTCCTTGGCCTTTCCATCTTACTTGCCATAGACAGCACATATCCACATCTCTTTTTCTTAACTGTTCACACACTTCCTTACCTCTTCCACAAAAACATCCAACATTCCAACTTCCAAATCTCACTTCAAATTTCTGTAAACCGGAGATTCTTTGCGCCCCCTTGCCATTTAAGAGCTCCCGGAGACAGGGGGCCAACTCTTTAACAAATTCTTTCATGAGGCAATTTTTAAAGCTTTCTGTCTGTTACGGAAGGCATGCCCTTGCTTACCTCCAACCTCAGTTTTTAGACCTGAGAGGTCCCTAACCTTAGTTGACATAGGCTGGTACCCAAAGGTCGCTTCTTACGACATGCTGGGTGCACAGCCTCACTATTTTATCTCCGGTAAAGCACGGAAACGGTGAACCTGGAATGGAATATACACTTTCAATGCTAAATCTCGGTTTCAGCTTTTGTCCATCTACGAAGCACCTCAAATCTTATTGAAATTAACAAGACTATATACTGTGTGTGCTAAACACGGAGCTGTCTGTCATTCCTGCTTTGTTATTTAGTAGTATAGTTTTCTTATGATGTAATGCTGTAAAAATATGCTTTCTAGAACGTTTACTATTGTTCAGTGGTTTACTTATTTTTGAGTAATCATAAAAACTAAACCACAAATTTTAAAATGGCTTGATAATCGGTCAAAGGAGCAATAAAGAAACAGCTTGCTTCTTCAATTCTACCATCTTCAAGTAAATTTTACTGCTGGGATAATTAAGTTTTAATGCTTAATGTAAATTTTACGACTTAATGTTCTAATAAAATGCAAAAACATTTTATTTTTTAATTAATTATTTGTAACAAATAAGTAAAATAGAAAGTTTTGCTCAAACATGATCACCAACATCATACGGTATCATACAGCGGTCTATTACATCATGTCAATAACCCGTGACCGGTTTCAACCTCATTGGGTCTCATCAGGCGGGTAAAAAACGCTCAATAATAAAAATGCTGAAAAAAACAAATTTGCCATTGGGTGCAAAAAAGATGCAATGCAAAACGATGTTGTACAGCAGTATCTATACTATGGAGGTCTCATTCAAGGACACACACACACACACACACACATGACACGGACAACAAGTCACATCGGCAAGCCCTAATAAGGATGTAGGATCATTGTTAAGACTTTACCATTTTAAAATATAGAGGTTGCTAGTTGCAAGGTAGCAATTTTCAAGGCGACCTCCTATCAAAAGGGATCTGCCTCCAGCATCACAATAAGGTAAAGTACAAAATTTTGCTCAAAAAGGATCACCAACATCATACGTTACATTGTGATGCTGAAGACAGATCCCTCTAAATAGGAGATCGCCTTGAGAATTGCTACCTAGCAACTAGCAACCTCTATAATCTGAAATGATAGTCTTAACAATGATCCTACACCCCTATTAGGGGTCATCGATGTGACTTGCTGTCCATGTCAATTGTGTGTATTTTCTAAAATGACACCCATGATATTGGTGTTGCTGTATCATATCGTTTTGTATTGCATTTTTTTTGCACCCAATTGCAAATTTATTTTTTTCAGTATTTTCATTATTGAATGTTTTTTGCACCCGCCTGATGAGACCCAATGAGGTTGAAACCGGTCGCGGGTTATTGATACGATATAATAGACTGCTGTATGGTACCGTATGGTGTTGGTGATCATTTTTGAGCAAAATGTTCTATTTTACCTTATTGTGATGCTGGAGGCAGATCCCTCTTAATAGGAGATCGTCTTGAAAATTGCTACCTAGCAACTACCTACCTCTATAAATTAGTAACAAATAGCAAACGACTTAAATCTTAACGAGGCAGTGTAATCTCCATCGTCAGAGCTTAGTATGTGTTTAAACAAAAATCGATCTTGGAAGGTTTTAATTTCTGCAGCTTTTTATATTCTCACAAGAACGGATTTTTTAAAGAAAATGAATGGTCAGTGCAACTCTCTGGTTATATCCTTTCTTGGTATGCTGAGCATTAAAACAGTTTGTCAAGTAATGAACTGAAATATGTATACTGTATATTAAAACACTAGCCCAATAACTAGAGTTCATAAGCTATTCGTCTGAAAGAATTCAAAAAGACCAACCTCTATAAAATATGAAGTGATATGCTTATGAATATCAGCACAAGCAACGATTTTTAACAGTCTTGTTTATACGATTGCTTTGATTACGCTAAAATGGGGAAGAAAGCAAAAGGTTTATCGCTAAAAAGCTTTTTGCCACTGCTAGAGGGTTTCAGAGTTTCATTAGTTTACTCAAAAAAATAAACCAATTAAAAGCGCAAAGGCGTCAAAGACATCAGGATTTTTTTTTGGTAGGACAATCTTTTTATTATTGTACGTAGCTTTTTGTGTTTTGGCCAGTACAGTAGGCGCCGCTTACTATGACATGGATAATATGACCAGCCGCTTATTATGACCAATTTGGTACGGTCTGGAATTTTTCCATTTAAAATACTCCGTTTAATATGACCAAATTTCGAATAATATGACCAACATTTTTTCCATCTCTCTTGTTACAGTACAGTATTTTTTCCCGCCACGCACTTATAACTTCATCATTTCAACATATTGTTACATACTGTACTTGGTTTTACCTTTACTTGTACTGTTACAATACCGTACTTTGTTTTCCTTCCAACATCACTCTGTTACTTCGGTTGAACGATTAATTTGACGGTATTTGGACTTCTGGTGGCTTAAGGCCTCGATTCAGGTGCGGTTATGGCGACTTTGGTTTTTATAACCATTTTATATTATGACCAAAATGGTCTGGTCCCACGGTGGTCATATTAGGCGGCGTCTACTGTATAGGCTAATGGAGCTTGCCCATAAAAGGCTCACCGAGTAATTACCCATAACCATATGTATTTTCTAGGAGTTTGCATTTTAAGCAAATATTATTTATACTTGTTAAGAACATCTTTGCTGAATGCCGAGAAACTGTTTTTGCCGTCCCCTTAAAGAAGTGTCTAGGGGACGAGTCCTTACTACGCCAGTGATTGCAGCCCCCACCATTTTTTCTGCAATTTAATCTATCCTGCAGAAAAACGTTTCATTTAATACATTGATCCAGACCTATGCTAATTTTCTAGTGGTCCGCAAGCACCTTTTGGGTTACCAGCAAAGTTCAGTTAAATCGTTATTCTTAAAAATACTTTTCTTATGTCATTATTCTCATTCTATTTTTATCTGCATCTTTGCATTTTTTATTTCTATTTCAGCTATTCGATTTTATTTTAAATTATGTACTTCTTTTCTCATGATCTAATAATATCCTGAAAAGAAAACATTAATAAATTAAGTAATTGAGACTTGATCGAATTTAATTTTTTGCATCAAGGTGATACGCAACGATAGTACATGATCTCGAAGTGGTATTTGATCAAAAAAAGTTTACGGTCCACATATATAACAAGTGTCGCCCTAATGCATAAAATTAGATGCTAACCAAAAATTTACGGTGACCAAAAATGATATATTCTGTGTTTTTAATTGCCGATGGAAATTTGACACAGCACAAGCTGTGTCATTGCAAATGAAACTAAAAATAGCAAAAACATGTCAAACATATACAGTTTCTTAAAAACTGAAGGCGAATAACATCATGTCGACTTAATCTAGACTTGAGCATATAAGCAGATATACACCCGCAAATTTATGATGCAAGAAAACCTATGAAAAATCTGGCCGTTCGACCACGATAAAGTGTCAGTTCAGAAGAGCAGAAATCAGTGACTTTGTTCCACAGCGAATTTGCGACGTTTCGATCAAAATGAGACGAGAAAGTTAACGAAAATATTAAGGCAACAGTTATATGTCGCCCTAACCAAACATGTCGCCCTAACTCATAATATTATATTGTATACGGTCGACTTAACCAAGAATTTACAAATGTATATATATATATATTCTAGTCCAGGGGTTGGCAACCCCTGGTATACATGCCACTTGTGGCATGCAAGAGAATTTTTGATGGCATGCCAAGTTATTTTATGCACACACTAAATCTACACTATAAATGTGCACCGTCCACTCGCAAGACTACACTGCACAAAATCAGCAGTCTTAAAATTAGTCAAGCATGCAATTCATGAGACAATTTCTATGTAAGCGATGTCTGTTCTGGCCCTATTGTTTGCACTCACAACTGGCTCACTGTGAGAGTGAAAAAAATTAACTCATTTGAGCTGCCATGAGCACAAACACTTTAGAATAAACGAAGATGTGCCATTGTGCAATAATGAATAAAGTGATATAGCAATATTTGTAGCAATGCTTATTTTACCTGATGCTATTACAAAACAATTGCGTCAGCTTTATATATTCATGATGAGGGCTGAATATTTTGCCAATAAAGTTGGAATAATTTTTAATAAAATGTTTGCCTGCTTATTGTTGTTTGTTAATTGATTTTAAAAAGCAACCTCTTAGCCTAAAAATTTACAAAGTTTGGACTATTCCAAGAAACTTGAATTTCATGTAAGATTTTTCTGAGAATTCTGGACAGCAGATTTTGGATTTGTTTCTCCAGCAACCAAGCTGTGTGGGCTTTTTGTTGTCAAAACGCCGTTTGCCAACATTAAGTACAAAACAATGTTTTGAAATGAAGCACTTGACATCCATCAAGGACAAGAAAGAAGATCGAATCTCTAAAAAAGGCAGTATCTTGCTATGATAAGCAAAGCAGCATTTTCAAAAAATGATTTGTAGCACAAATCAAACAATTGAAAGTAGCTACAAAGACGCATAAGGCACTGCTAAACATGGAAGAAACATTTACTGATGGGGTGTTTGTAATGGTGGCCTATCTCAGTTGTGCTGAGGTGTTGTTTGATATTTGCCAAAAAATCCACCATAATTTCAAGGATCAAGGATAGCCTGTTTCTCCTTGAACGGTAGAGAGACACATCACTAACGTGTTTACCAATGTAACTGAGCAGCAAACTGTTGCATTAAAAGCTGCAAATGTTTTCAGCATAGCTCCTGATAAAAGCATAGATATAAACAATAATACACTTTTAGCAATTTTATAGCTAAGTACTGCAGTAAAGACGAGGTTCATGAAGAACTTTGTTGCTTGAATCCTATGCATGGAACTACTAAAGGAAATGATATACTTGACACTTTCAAAGAATTTTGAAGAAAGAAGGATTGATATAAAGATATTCTCAGTTACAATAGACGGCGCACCTGCTATGATGAGACAACATGGAAGACTTGAACTTACATGCATTTGAATGGATGAATATTGAAGACTTCCAGATGGAGCTGATTGATTTTGAAGCATCTTCATTGTGAACATCAAAATTTGTTGATTTGCGGAAATTGCTGGAAATGATTGAAAACAAGTAAAAAACATTTTAGCATGTAGGAAATCTTTGCTTGAGAAATTTAGCTGCCTGAAGAAAATGGCAGTAACTTTGCTGTCTGCATTTGGATCCACTTATTTGAGTGAATAATAATTTTCACACGAAGAAAATTTGAAAGGATGTGTTCAACCTAAAGTGCCCAAATTTACTTCCAATATTACAAAGCTGAGCATGGACAAGGATATCATTAAAAAGTGACTCTTTAAAGTTGAGACTGTATTCGACCTTATCTAATAAAATTAATTAAACAAATTTGTCTCTTTTCCGTTTACTATTCAAATCAGGTAGTTAACTGTGCAAACTAAACATATAGAAATGTTTGGCATGGTAAGATGCTTTCATTTTGATATTATTCGTAAACTGGCACACTGCGTTCAAAAGGTTGCTAATCCCTGCACTAGCCTGTACATATATATCTGTTATACTTCTGAAAGTTTTATAACATGAATTTTAGTGTGAGAGTCATAAAACAATGTTACTTTTATGTTTGGCTACTTTCATTAATTGAGGTTTATAACATCTATCACAGCTAAATTGTCAATTAGTTCAGTTTGAAATCCAAGATCATCTTCAATAATTAAGTGGGAGAATTTTTGAGATTTTGAATGAAAATGAATTAATATGAATGGAAGTATTTAAAAACGAAAGATTTGAAGAACAAGTAGAACAGTTCAGCAACAGCAGTTCACCAAACAAGAGAAAGATTAGAAAGAAGCAAATTGTTTGAAACATGGATGAAGATAAGAAGATTTCACTGCATTATGAGTTTGATTACAGCAAAGACGTTGAGGATAGTGATAATGTCATTTGACAAAGATAAAGGTGATAAAGAACAAATTACTACCTGAAAACTAGATGTGAGAAGCCCTATTTTGAAAAAATTTGAAGGCATATCACTTAGGAAAATTTGAGTGTTGTGGGATGATGTGAAAGGGCAAGTGAAGGAAGCAGAGTTTAAATTTTGTACAAGAAGTGGAATACATGAAAAAGTTGCTTATATAATTACTAACATAGACATTGTTCACACTCCCAACTGTGTTGGGGGACTGGCATTTACCACACTAAAAAGTGGTAGACATGGATGATCATACTTAATACTTGCATAGGAGGATTAAGTGCTGAAAAGCTTGCATTTTTCCAGAACTATGGCTCACTTTATGCTTAATGGGGTTATTTGACCTTTTCCTTGTGATTTGTGTTGTTTTGTTTTGCAAGTTTATGACCAACTATTGTTCAATAGTGTTGATTTTTTTGCCCCATTCTCAGGATAAAAAAATGAACACGTTTTTTTACACATTTTCATTAATATTGTGTTGTCTTTGCTTTGCAAGTTTTTGACTAAATATGGTTCAATAGTGTTGATTTTTTTTGACCCATTCTCGGGATAAAAAGAAGTCAATATGTTTTTATACACATTTTTGTTAGTAATCTACAGAGGTAAGCCATAATTATTTTATGGGTGTTGTGCCAAAGAAACTTGCCAGTCATCATAAAATTGATTTACTTTAGCACACACGCAGTGTAGGTAATCTCAAAGTTTGTGTTTTTTGACTCTTTACCCCATCTTATTTTATATTCACATAGAGATACATGACACCTTAAATATATGTAAACTGAACAAACTGAAAAACGCTAAGCAAAAAAAGAGAGTTTCCATGCAACTGAAAGTTTAGTTGAGCTTTGTGTTTTTTCTCTGTTTTTTACTTTGTTTAGCTTGCATAAATTAAAGGTTTCATCCTTATATATTTGTTTCTGTTCCGTACAGGTATATTTGCTCTATTATCATTTAGCCTACTTTGTCATCTTTTACTTTTGTCAACAGTTGTTGCAAAGTAGTAGTTTGTTTGTGATTCAAAAAAATGTCTCGACTTTAGAATTTGTATACTGCCTGTTGTTTGTTAAGTTTGCTGATATGGTAAAGATCAAAATAATTTCTTTAAAGAGGGTAAAATGAATTGCTGAAAATGTTTAGATTTTCAATACATATGTTTACTATTTTATCTGGGATTTGGTTTGCAGTGCTATGATATCAGTGCGGTTTCATCATAATGCTTATTATTATATGTTAATTTGCTGGAAGATAATAACAAAGATTTTTCCAGCTCTCCCCTTCAGTGGTACCACGACGGCATGTTCATCATAAAAGCACAACTCGATCTCACTCTCATATGCACTATGAACGCCACTGGGTGGCCCAGGAGCAGCAAACATTAAAGACTAAAGTCGATGTTACACATGGTTGTGATGAAAATTGTGCCAAAGAGGTGAGGATTGCAGCTTGCTTTGTTCGGTGTACTGATAAGAATGGTGATATTGTTGTTGATATCTTAGGCACAATCTCTCCAACAACCATTTCAGAGCATAAAAGTTTATCAGGAAACAATTGGTAAGTTAATGCTTAACATGGTAGTTACTAGTGAATAAATAATTGTGATAAAATACACTGAATTGTGTTATGACATACCAACTGGCACAATTGCGTACTGGATAGAGCGTCTGCTTTACAGTCAGTAGCCATGGCTTCATTACTTTTGTTCAGTCATATCAAAGACTAAAATTTGTATTTACAGATCTCTTGCTTGGTGCTCAAGCAGTGTAAGTAATGTGAAAAGTGTTAAATGAAACTGAGTTTACTCGGTCATGCTTTATAAGTGCTCATTGATTTTCAGGCCTAGGCTTGAGCATTTAGCTACAGTTGGTATTAGAATTACAACTATCACATACATATTCTTAATATGCTATTCCTTATATTGCCATTACAAGGGAACAGCAGCCTTGGGAGTTTATCCAACAAACTTGAAAATTTCTAGCTTCATTAGCCAATGTGATTAATTCAATATCAAGTCTAGATCAAGTGCTGCTCATGTAACTCATCTTATTCTCTATGTGGGAAAGATGTTCCATTTAAGAAGGTAGTATACTAAATGGCAGGACATGTGTCTGTCAGCCATGGCACAAAGCTCTTTTCAATAGCTGAGAGAAGACAAGCTTCATTTGGATGGTGATAGATGAGGCAGTGTGTCATCATGTGCTCTGCTGTTAGCTCCTTCATGCCACACTCACAAGCCAAAGTAGAAAGCACATCCCATTCATGCTTTGTTGAGCAGAATAGCTCAATGCCAGTTCAACAGTGATCAGGCCTAACAAATGCAGGTCAGCGAAAGAACATTTCTGATGGTGCTGAACTGACATCTACGATAAATGCTTGGAATCAGGAAGGATCTTCCTTCCACTCCTTGTTCCATTTGTAATTCATTCTTTGTGCTACACTGGTGCCTGACTAAGTGGGATTCTTCAGTATTTCCAGTGGTGCAGGCACAAGTGGGTGTTTTGATTTAAGTTTCCACAGATGTCCATGAGATGGAGACATGAACATTTTGTGGAGTGGATGTTCTGGCTCCAGAGCATGGTGTGCTGGAGATAGTATTTTTTGGCGACAAAGCTCAGTTGGTTGTACACCTGCTAGAACAAAGATGTTGTGCACTGAAGTGGGATGGATGCCAGTGATCACTATGTGCAAGGGATTAATAATCAGCTTGCCAAAGAGGTGACTGTGAGCACTGCAACACCAAACAGGCATGGAGTACCCAGCCGTAGAGTGGACTGAGACAAAGGTTGCTGTGTGCAATACTGTGCCACTTGCACCTCAGCTTAATCCAGCAAGTCACCTCAAAATGCGAGTTGTTAAGTTCTTGTGCTGTGACTCCAAATGTTGACAAAATATGAGTTCTCTTTCCAACTGTATGCTGGAGAAAGTTGGTTTGGCACAAAGTTTATCAATGTAACTCATCAATCTACTAATTCTGGTGTGCTCAAGCTGTTTGTTTTAAATTGGAGTCAACTGTTGGTTTTTATGCAGGATACACCAACAATCACTATAAATTTTGTATTCACTTTATTTCTAATTGTTTTTTTTTTAACCAGAAACTTGTTTTTTTCGATTTTCTGTTATCTGAAGTCTCTGTTTTCAAACCTGCAAGCACAGATTTTCAAACAAAATTGAAAATCTTCTTGCATTCAAAAATTTCAAATCACATGACTTGATTGCGCTACTCAAATAAATTCATAATACTGTGATTACACTAAATCCAACTTCTAACAAATATCATTGTTACATATATCCGTGATTAATATGAGAGAAAAAGCAGTTCTGTGTCTGTTGGAGCTGGAAAAGAGTAGAAACTATGGTCAAAATTCCAGGTAATAAAAAGTGAGGTAGCATATAAAATTACCTCTCTTAAAAATCACATAGAAAAAGTTACAAGATGTAATATTGTTCTTAGTTTTTAAATATAGAATCACTATTTGTTAAAAAATACGAATACTAATGCACATGATAAGCTGAGCTTCAGAAAATAGAATAAGGCTTCAATTATGCCAAAAAAATACTTTTAAAACAACACCTCTGTTAGAGACTGGATAATGCTCTTCCTGGATAATGTCTGATGCATTAATTAAACTATGTAAGGAAATAAAGGTATTAAAGATGCAGCCTTGGTGAAAAGTTGAGTTTACTATGTATGAATCGGAAGAGATAAAAACTCTTCACAAAGCCTTTTCTAAAATTATGATGGAGGTTTAGTACCTTTTTTAAGACAATGGTGATCCATTGGCTGAAAAGTGGTTGTGTTTACACAGAAGAACCTAACAACATGATATAGCGATCTTGCAGATGGTAAGGTAAGGTCTTGCAGATGAAGTTTGAGATAGTGAAAAAAAGATTGTCACTAACTTTGGCATTTAACCCTTTGACTGCCAAATTCTCAAAAATGCAAACGTTAGGCAGACTGCAAATTTTGATGTAGAGAAGCCAAATTTCTGCTAGCTTTTAAACTTGTATTTTAGGTTCCATCTCCTTGGAAACTTGATACAAAGCAACGACTTTAGTGGTGAAATGTTTGCAATTTATTTTATCTTTTTAACGAGTGTAGTTTTTTTTTAATTCTAATTTAGTCAAGGTAAGTTGAAAATTTTTGTGAGGTTTTGAACTGATATGATGTATGGTACCCATTTTTGATTAGTAAATATCCCATACTGCTTAGCCTAAACTATTGAGTAATTATAGTAAGTGTTTTGTAATTTTTTTGTTATATTAAATTGATATGTTATTAAAAGTTATTTAGTGCTAGAAAGCAAATTTCCTAAGCTTTCCAATGAGACCGGTATTTAGCAACATATCATATTTTTTATAAATCACATCTCCTTTTTTTTACTTACCATACAAATCTTTGGTGGATAATTAGAGACCCCGAAATAATAAAAAAAATTGTAATCATCAAAACAAAGTAGGTGAGTCAGAATATGACTTTATCATTATTTTGGTATATAACAATCATGTAACATGTTTTTAGCATGATATTACAACTTTGTTTACAGTTCAATCTATTGTTTTTTGCAAATAAATTTGGCACTGTGCCAAAACTGAAAATTGGGTGTTGTGGCTGTAAAAGGATTTAGGTCTCTGGATATATCAAGACCAATTTGGAAACAAGATTAGGATGTTCAAAATTGCAGACTTTGCATTGCTTATGAAATGATTTTATCCACAAAGCCTTTGAAAAAACAGTTGGTAAATAAAATTAGTTGGTCAAAAATATGAACTTGACAACACTGTATTTGAAAAGACATCATTCAAAGAGCTCTTGCAATCACATATAAATGGATCAAGAAGATGCTAAAGTTAAGCTCATTGGAGATGATCAGATTGTGTAGAAGTCCGAAAGCATGATGTTTTCTGAGGATTTTGCTTCATTTTTGCAGAGTGTCACAAATAGGTAAATTTGCATTAAAAGAATAGTTTTTATATATGTATAGTTATTGTGATCTGTTGTTTTATTTTGCAGTGATCATTTTTATTTGTAAATTAAATTGTCTGAAGCCCTAAACGTGCCAAACTGTTTTCAAACAAATACCGGTTTTTTCGAATTTATAAATAGATTTTAAAATCCACACTGTTGATATAGCAAGTAACTAATAAATTAAAAATCATTTTAATTCGTATAACATCTTAAATTCGAATGTTTTCGAGTTTCATAAAGCCCTTTTCAAGAATTAGATCTGTAAATGTGACGTAATAAATTAAAATAATCAACGATAATTTCAAATAATACACATTATGAAGATATAGTACTTCTAATGGCTGTAAAAACGTAGCCAACTTTAAAATAAATAACAGCTGGGAGAGATTGGATGCAAAAACTTTTAAGCTCATCAAAACCAGGATCAAAGTCTTCCAGAAATGGCAAGATTCCCAAAATTATGCAAAAATCCAATATGGAATGTCATGTTACGATTACGTGCAGTAAGTAAAGTTGTTGTAAAATTCTGCTAATATATGTTTAGCAAAAAAGAAGCTCCACTTGCATAGCATTGTTTATTAAGGCTAGGGCTATGCCGTTTTATAAGCAAAGCTTCATGAATTTTTGCTTCATAATCTGAGTTACATTTTTTCAATATGGTGAAAGAATTAATATTATATTGTAGATTAGAGCAGGTGGAGCATGACAAAATGCGGTCCTTAATTGCGCTTTTTCTTGAATCTGCTAAATTCAGATGCTCCTTCACTCTGGTGATCAAATGTCGGGAAGACATACCAATGTATGTCAAGTTCGTATCACACGAACAAGTAAATTTATAAATGACATTTGAGCATAGAGGCAAAGGCGTCTCTGATTTCAATTGAAAATACTGTCCTACTTTATTTGTGCAATAGAGAGGAAGCAGCCTTACATCAAAATGTTTTGAACATAATCGAGAGAGAGCTTTCACAAAATGGATTGACGCTTCACCAACATACGGAACAAAAATAGGACATAATTCCACGTTATTTACTACACTTAATTCATCAACAGGTATATTGTTAAGTTTGGCTTTAAATTTGTTGTAAATTTTATCAAAAAACCAAGTCGGATAGTTATTATCATAAAATAAGCGCTTCAACTTTCCAATCTCGACTTCAAATAAATGCTGGCTGGAACAAATAGATTTAGCTCGATTAAGTAAGCACAGTACAAGGCTCAACTTCCAAACATTTGGACATATTGCATTAAAGTTCAATAAAATGCCAGTATTAGTCTCTTTTCGCCACACACTTAAATCTAATTCATTTTCTCGAATTTGAACATGAACATCCAGAAACGGGAGTGCGTGCATTGATTTTTCCATGGTAAACTGGATGTTTGAATGCTGTTTATTTAACAGATTCAAAAATTTTTTTATCGATAGATTGTCATCGAAAATTGCAAAAACATCCACGTATCGTAAATATAATTTAGGGTAAAAGCCATTTGTTTCATTGAGAAGCTTGTTTTCTAAATTTGCTAGGAAAAAGTTTGCTAATGTCGGTCCAAGAGGTGACCCCATTGCTACTCCATCAATCTGTTTAAATAGTTCACCATTGTATAGAAACATTCCCTGAGTTGCCAATTTCATGAGCTTGATGAAAGCATGCTTTTCCATTGGTGGTGTGTTCGGATTGTCTTTGTCAAATAGATAGTTTGCTATAATTTGAGTGGTTTCTTCTAGTGGTACGTTGGTGAAATGTGAGACTGCATCAAAGCTAACCAGAATTTGATGTGATTGAACTTTTATCTGTTTTAATTTTTCAATAAAGTGATTGGTTGATGACAACATGTATTTATCAGGGATGGAGGGTTTAATAAAAAGGTTTAATAAATAGATTTGTAACTCACAAGCTTTTCTGACATTACAATGGGTGTTTATGTGACTTAGTTTTCCAGCGTATTCTAGTGATTCTTGTTTCTTCTCGAAGATTTTTTCTTTTTTTTAATTTTATTATTATTACCGATTACATAATTTATTAATGGTGTTTTTTGTGTTATGTGATGTTCTAGCAATTTCTAGATTATTTTCTGTTGTATATATATGAGGCAGCGAGATTTTATTTAGAGTGTAGTTTAGAGCGAGATACCAGAGTGTAGTAAAAAGGCATTGTTCTGTGGTGATTGTTGTGACAGGAATTAAGCAATTATTTTGGTGGTTTTTAGTTTAGTAAGTGTCTGATATTTATTGAAGTGCTTTAGTTGTGTGTTTTGGCATGCAAAGGAATTCAAAGTTATAAAGTGGTTTGTGAATATATTGTTCTGTTCTTGATCGAGAAGTATGTGGGTTGAAGTATCTTGGTGGAAGCCAATCTTTTCCTAGCTATTAAGTTACAACCAAACTTAATTATTCGATCGATACTGCAAGTCTTGTCAATTTTAAGAAGTACCGTATTTTTCGGGCTATAAGGCGCACTTAAAATCCTCTGATTCCTCAAAAAATCGAATGTGCGCCTTATATTCCGGTGCGCCTTCTCTATGGATCAGGTTGTACTTTATGCCCAAGCTCTGAACCAATTTTATGTCACAAACAGTGCTATTTATCTACAGTTATACAGTACTTACCGGTAATTGTTGTTTAAAGCTTAATTGTAAGACCTTACCGTACACCTGTTTCATTTTCAAGATTAGTTCGCTACATTCAAAACCACAATAATTGTTTCGTAAACAGATCATCGTGTTACACAATAAAACACTGCAAAAGAACATTGACTCGTGCTTAGAGCATTCTTTTTTCTCTTGTTTCTCTTTTCTCTTGTTAATTGTACAACGTGACTTGCGTGCATTTATGACGCATTATTCCAAAAGCACACTTCTTTGTTTTGTTCTTGTGAGAAAATTTGCTGTTCTACAGTACGTATTTAATCTATTTTTTTAATCTTCAGTTAGTGCGCCTTATAGGCCGGTGCGCCTTATGTATGAAAATAAACTCGTTGGAACCCATTTATTGAGATTGCGCCTTATAGCCCGAAAAATACGGTAAATTAAGATTAGATTCAAAACTCTATTTAAAACGTGACACAGAGTAAAGTACAAATAAGAGATCCAAAATCCTAAAAAAACTCTACCATGCCTTGCTTGGAATCAAGTCTTCATCAATGTAATCAGAGATGTTTTTTCACCCATAGTACTATTTCTCAAAAGCTCAGAAATGGTGAAATAGTGTTGGTAGTGATGCTTGGATATTTATGGGTTTGTACTATTAGACACTGTAAAAACTGATTTACTATTAAAAAGATGATTAGTATTACTGATCAACACAATTTGTTATAGTGTAACTGAATAGTTATCTGATTTTCAATAACCAAAAGCCGCTGATGTCAAACTTATGATTTGTTTTTGCATCACATCAACATATCAAGAAATTGCTGTTTTATTATTCCTCAATTGGTTATTGTTACATTACAAGAACATTTGTTAATGCATTTTGCAATGCTTTTTTATCTATCAAATTGCTGTGACCCCATGAAATTGTTTATCATTTCACCATCGCAGTGAGTAACAAATTTTTTAACGCAAGTGTTAAACATTTAACTGGTATTCTGGTCTTCTGCAGTGCAAAATACTCTGGTATGAACATTAGTTATCTTGTTCATTTTAATTTTTTAACTAAATGTAATGCTTTTGTGTCTACTCTTGATAAAATTCAAAAGTGGTTCTAATGAGACTATCCTAATCAGGTTTTGCAGTTATTCTAGTGCAGATGCAAAAGAGTTGCAGTTACATAAAAAACGTGATGCCTATACAAAATTTCATACCTATGGCTAGATATTTTGTATTATAGAGACGTGCAGTACTTATTCATATGCCGAAAACTAAAACAAAACATTGGTATCTTAACGCATTGTACACTAATTTGTAACCTTATGCTGTCACAGAAGTTTAAATGATAGCAAAGAAAACATTGAAATGCGTGTTGAGAGATGTTTCTACAGCTTAATAATGACTCTATTACCAATAATAGAACAGCAAATAAATTGATGTAAAAAACAGAAAATAAAACAGAAAAAAACTTGGCCTGATGAAGAAGGGTTTAAATTTTACATATCTGACAAAAATTTAGCTTTTGTAGTGCCTAGATTTGGTGATTTGATATTGCTCTTTAGCTACAAATATTTCTGTAAAGTAATTCATACTCTTGCTTAATTTGAGCATTGAAATGTTGATCAGAGCAACTTTAACAAAAAGAGTGCGCCTACTGCATGGAAAATATTAGTTTGTCAGCACCAACTGCCTTTCCTGATCGGGAGCCTGCTGCCTACAAAAGGAGATGATCTGCAGGGTATGCTTCATGAAGTAACTTGGAGAAAAAAACAGTCAGCTGAACTGGTAGCAAAAGTGGGCAAAACAAACCAACAAACGAACAGTTAGCAAAAAGTAAACGTTTTTTTTACCTTGCAATGCTATCTATGTGGATGGACGTAAAGCTGCAACACACATAATGACAGAAATGAGTGAAACTTTGCATATGCAAACCTCTCCAGAAGATCATTATTTGAATATCAGAGAACCTGGAGGATTTTAATTGCCTCACGTAAATGCTGAATCAAGAACTAGTCAACAAATTACCAAAGCAATTTATGAAGTGATTAAAGACTCAGAACTGTTCTCAAAATCAAGCATTATTGGTTCTGATGGCACAGCAACCATAACATGTTGGAATTGAAGCTTTATAGTATTGCTTGAAGCTTTGCTCCACAGATCCTTGCAATCAGTGGCAGATCCCAGAGGGCGAATGCTTTCCTCCTCAAGCCTTTCCAAGCCATGGTTTTGTATGTTTTGGGTCAAAAAAGAATTTTGTGTCAAAAAATAGACCTTGAAAAAGTTAATCTTTAAAAAAAAGGTCATCACTTTTATTTGTGTGGAACATTTGTAAAGTTACACTTAAAAATTGGTAATCCCTTTCCAAAAAAATTAGTCTTTGACTTTGTTTTGATTCAAAATAGTCCTTTCATCTTCCTTCCATTAAAAGTTGTTTCATTCACTTCTGCTTACGATTTGCTTCACTGCAATAAAAGTTGAAAATTTGCCATGAAAAGTTGCTCCATTGCAATAAAAGTTTATGCTAACAGTAAACCTTTGCTCTTTTGCTCGGTTCTAACCTACAATGGGGGTAAAACTGGACAGATCACTCCCATATCACCATTATATCAAGACATTGGGCAAAAAATTAGCTACCCGTATCACACTTCTGAGGTGACTTACAGGTTTGAGATAGGGTGCTGGCATAGCTTCCCTTTGCATAGCTTTGTGTAAAACACTGTGCATAGCTTCCCTTTTCCTTGGTTTACTGTACAGTGGAGTACCGCTCACCAGTTTGGAGTTGCAGCGCACACACCCATTTCATTGACAATGTTTTGAATGATGTCTTGCACATTGTCACTGGATGCCTGCATTCTACTCCAATGAACCACATGCAAATCTTTTCAGGCAATCAGCCAGCTAAGCTTTGCAGCTTGGGGATGACACTGTGTGGTATCCCTGACCCAGATCATATTTTACACAGTCAACCTGCTGGCTCACCAGATGTGCTCCAAGAGAGACTGAAGTCTAGATACCCATTTGTGCCTGTTGCACAAAATCTATTAAATAATGTACTAGGCATCCATGTGGCTCAGTGGATGAATTATTGATGGAGCACAGAGTATTCCAAAAGCACACCCATATTCCCACGTTTTCAATACTTGGGTCAGTACTAGGCCCCTTGGAAAGTGCTTGCCTAAAACAATTTGGGTTAAGCTCAATCGCCTGTGGGCTGGTGTTGGGCATTTTCATTTGACCATGTACAAATGGGGTCTTGCTCCCTCATAATATTGCAAATGTGGCACACCACCAAACAAATTGTAAACCACATTATCTTAGCCTGCCCCATACATTGGGCATCTCAAGGGGTGGCTGGTCGATGTTTTTGAATGATGATACATGATGCTTGCTTAACACCACCACAGTCAACAACTGATCCCATCAGTAAATGGATGCCCCTTCACCTGAAGAAGAGATTGCGATGAATTATCACTGCAACATGTTTTTTGGGCAGGGCATTGGGTATGTGTTGCTAAATCTGGTGAATCATCCATTGTGTACCTCAATGACAAATAGATGAAAGTTTTGTGACTGGAAAATTCTCTCCTTAGAATTCAATGGCAATCTTCTATGTCATGTCCTTCAGTTGAGAAGCTAAACTACCAGCCCACTCTTTAACAACACCAACTCTATTGACACATGTTTGTTGCTCATGAGTAATCATCGATACTCCTATTTTTGTACCTTAGCAGCAAATGGTCCCCTCCCTTATATGTGCCCTGGTTTTTGCCTTCTAGCTCTTTTCTCTTATTGTTTGTCTCTTCTGACATTTCTTTGCCTCCCTTCTCTACCTTCTTTTTTTGGCACAACCCACTAATTTATATACTCCCCTTGCATTATATAATAAAAAATAATTTCCTAGTTTAATCATTAAAAATTGCTAGGTGGATGTGAAACAGAAATTGATGTTGTGCTTGTGGGAGAAAAATACAGGAAGTATATAGGGATGTGAAAGTGATTCCATGGAAACTTCTACACAGGCTGGTGGTTTTAGATCTGGATAAAAAGGTTTTAAAAAAGATTGTGAGAAAGCAATGGATCATAAGAAGAAAGATTTGGAAGTTGAATGAAAACTGAACAAGAGTAAGATTTGAAAATAGAGTAAAAGAACTAGTAAACACAAACATGCCTGATTTGTGGAAAGCTTTGAAAGGATGGAGTTCTAAAGGTATGTGATGAAGTATGTGGAAAGAAGAAGTCCAGGAGAGATCAAGGAGACAGGTAGTGGTGGAATGAAGAGGTCAAGGATACCATAGCAAGAAGAAGGCAGCATTTAAAGAGTTGTGTAGGTTTCCATCAGAAGAAAATAGGACTGAATACAAACGTGTAAGAAATCAAATGAAAAAAAACTGTGCTAGAGCTATGAGAATGGAAGCTAATCAGGAGTAGAATAATTTATATCAGAATTCTAACAGCGTTTCATACTTTCTTAGAAGAATGAAAAAGGAAACGATGTAGGAAGGAGGAACTGCTTAACAGGAACAGATGGACAATTGGGTTTTATTGAAGAAGATAGGGCAAAAATTTGGAAGGAACACATGGAAAAGATTATGAATGAAGAGAACAAATGGGACCACATGGTAGAAACTGATGTAGTAGAAAGATCGATGGAAAAAGTGGCTCATAATGAAATTGTGTAAGCAATGCAAAAGATGAAATCAGGAAAGGCAACTGGACCATCAAAAGTAAGTGTGGAGATGATAGTTGCAAGTTGCAAAATTGAGGTGAAAGTGATGATGAAACTCTCTGTCAGCATGCATTGGATGGTAGAGGAATGCCTGATGAGTGGAAAACTAATGCGATTGTGCCTATCTTTAAAGGAAAGGGTGATGCAATGAGCTGTGGATCATACAGAGGAGTAAAACTGCTAGAACATGCCATGAAAATTATTGAGAGAGTACGAGAGAGGCAAATACAAACACTAGTCAATTTGAATAAAACGCAGTTGGATTTATGCTAGGAAAAGGAACAGTGGATGCAATACTCATTGTGAGGAGAATGCAGGAGGAATATCAAAATAAAGACAAGAAGTTGTAGATGTGTTTTGTTGACATGAAAAATGTTTTTGATAGAGTGCCAAGAAAAGTGATGGAGTGGGCCATAAGAAAGAAGGGTTTATCAATAGTAATGGTTCAAGCAGTTATGAGCCTGCATGATGGTGCAAAGACAAGAGTGAGGGTGGGATCTGCATATTCAAAGGAATTCAAAGTAAAAGATTGAATTGCAGATGACCTCATTTTCATGAGCAAAATCATGGAAGACTTAAAGAAAAGATTTTCGAATTAGAAGGGATGCACTGGAAAGTAAAGGTTTAAAGGTCAACACTAGAATAACAAAAGTGATGGTAAGCAGGTCAGAAGGAGAACTATTCAAAGGCAAGATAGATCGATGTGGAGTTTGTGGGAGGAGAGTCATGGCTAGTGTTGTACACAAAATGTGGAAATGGGTTCATGGCAGATGTGCAAAAATAAAGAGAGTTACTGCTAGGTTGGCAATGCATTTTATTTGCTCAAAATATAAACGAATAATGGAAGGAATGGTGAATTCAATCGAGAAGTTGTGCAATGAAGTGGAGACAGTGAATAGATTTTGTTATTTGGGAGACAGACTAAATGCTAGTGGTGGTTGTCAAGCAGCAGTTACAGCAAGAGTAAGAATTGGTGGGGTAAGATTCGTGGAAAGTGAAAAGTTATTGCTTGGAAATAGATTTTCTCTGAAAATGAAACGTAAAGTTTATCATTGTTGCATAAGATCAGCAATACTGTATGGAAGCGAAACATAGTGTTTAAAAGAAAATGAAAAAGCAATTTTAAGGAGAACAGAGAGAGCTATTTTGAGAGCGATGTGCAGTCGGAAAGTTGTTGACAGAAAGACGACTGAAGAACAGAGGGACATGTTTGGGTTGAAGGAAACTATAGACCGGCTAGCAACAGAAAATGGAGTTAAATGGACATGTGCTGAAGAGGGATGATAAAAGTGTTTTGAGGGTTGCTCTGGATCTTGAAGTGAGTGGCAATAAAAAGTGAGGACGACTAAAGAAAACCTGGAAGAAGCAAGTGAAGGAGGAGACAGAGAAGATTGGTTTGAAGAAGGAGGATGCCTTAAATCGAGACAAATGGGTAGACAGAGTGTAAGCAATTGGAGAAAAAATGTGGTAAACCCGGCCATCTCTGATAAGGGAACAATCTTGGGTAAAAACTGAACTACTACTACTAAAAATTAAAATTAATCAGAAAAGATTTGTAGAGAAGGGAATGCCAGAAGCAGTTATCCAAATAAACATTTAATAAAATTGCCGTTCCTTTTTTGGACTTTGATATTTTTGGATATTAGTTTCAAAAGGACAAAATTTTTATTTAAAGACCATTTTTAATTCGCATAATGAACCTGTGAATTAGACCATCAGGTCACATCTTTGTGTGGGCCAATCTTTTTACTTCTTGGACTGCAGTTTGCACACCCCTGGTTTAGATCATGAACTTAAAACTTTTGTAGTGTAAAAGTAGTTAATGCAACCATGATTTGTGTGATGTGTCATGATTTGTGTATTTTCTCACATTTTATGTTTCCTGGAACATTTATTGTTTTTGAAGGCTTCCTCAATGAGGTTAGATTATTCCAGAACCTCGTTTGCTGTTAACCTGCTCCTAGGTGGTTGACTCCAGGAGTATGGGAACGTGTGGGAATGGCATTCCTAACTTGACTTGAAAGTATGTATTTCTTTATTGAATTTCTGTGTGCACCTTGTTGCGCAATAAAAGGTGGTGCAGGGGGTGGATCAATTACTAGGGAAGCCCATGCACGGTTAAAAATGAAGTTGTTTTTAGGAAACCAACTATGAAAGTTGAGAGACAATGTGGCAAATGAAGATTGAAGACTTTTTTTATTTTGGAAATCAACAGAATAGCACAGAGTATTTTCAGAATTTCTGAGAAACTTGTTTGTGTGTCGTAATTTTACTGGAGTAGCAAGTGACCAACATAAGTTGGTTTTCAAAATTACAGACTATCAAGAAGACTAATTTGAGTAAACCAAATTATTGCCGCAAGGACCTGAAAAGCTGTAGGGACTTAGTATTAGTCTTTGCAACCCCAAGTACAATTTTTGTCAAAAGCCCAGCCAGCTCTTTATGTATTGTTAATGAATAAATATCAAGTTATCTTCTGCATAGCAACCTAACAAACATGATTGTTTATTTATTGTTGTAACATCATAATTAAAAATGTGGTTTGAAGGTAGCTATATTTAGGGGACTCAAATATTGGGCCCTCATTTAAAAATGGTGTGTTCCCATACTTCTTTTTATCATATTACACCCCTGGCAGACTTGATATCTTTGCTTCATTGGAGAGAGAAAAGGGATAAAGATCTGAGCTACAGGTTTGATTATGGTGTGATTATTCCAAGGGTCAGCAAGCTATGGCATGCAAGGTAATTATTCTTTGCACACCAAAAGTGATAAATCGATTTCTTTGTAGTCTGCTGCATGGTATTACTAGTTATCGTATTGTATGCAACAAACAATAACAGGGGTTTGTACCATTTGAATGTGTGTCAAAGCTACCCCACTGATTTTCTGCCTCCTTGCTACCTGTGCTTTTTAATTTGGATGAAAAATGCCCACCTTACATTCTTTGTTGTTGTTGGTTACCTGATCCTTCCTAGGGATGGGGGCATGACAGGAGACCATGGAGCCCCAGAAGCCAGTCAATTCTCCAAGGTCTGGACCAGAGGTCATAGAAAAACAGAGAGTCGCCAATGAGTGAGTGGCACTAAGAGTCTGTAGCTGGACAATGCAGAATGAGATGAGAGGTGTCCTGGGACGAGTGTCCACAGGTGCTGCAGGAAAGATTCTCAAAAAGTCGAAGTGGAATTGAAATGGAAGCGGGATCCGATAAGGAAAAGGTTGGGCTGGAGGTTAGCGTGGTGGGGATCCACTGAGAAGAAGGAGGCCTCACATTTGCTCAGATTGAGAGGAAGACACCAGTACTCAGACCAGCGCTCCAATCGAAACAGAGCTCCTTGTGTGGCCTCCACTGCAGTGGGAATTGCGGGGGAGGAGGACCAAATGACCAGATCGTCAGCGTAAAGAGAACAGCTGACAGAAGAAGGCAGAGAGGCCAGAAGATCATTAATGAAGAGAGAGAAAAGTACAGGGCCAAGAACATATCCTTGTGGAACACCTCAACGGACTCTAAAGGAACGACTTTTGTGATTTTGATAAACCACACAAGTGCACATGTCAGAAAGGAAAGATTGAGTCCAACGAGCAAAGCAAGGAGGGAGGCCAGCCAAAATCAGTTTGTGGAAAAGGGCGGGATGCCAGACAGAGTCAAAAGCTTTAGAGAAATCGATAGTAGAGAGAATCGTCTGAGAGCCCGGCCTGGGTTTGTTAAACCCATCCGAAATGGACTGAGAAAGGTACAGAATTTGATCAAGTGTAGACCATCCAGGGTGGAAACCAGCCTGGTGGGGAGAAGAGAATGGAATTAGATTCCAGAAAGAAGAGTAGACTGGATAGCATGATGCGTTCAAAAAGCTTTGATTCTTTCATAATTATATATGTACAATCATTGGTGTACATTCAGGGGAAAGAGTGGTTTTGAGATTAACCTTATATAATTGATCTGACATATTACACAAACTTTTTGAGGTTACCTATACGAGGTCTGTCCAAAAAGTATCTGATGTTTGGAGATAAAACACACCCAACGCAATGAATATCCCAAATTTTATTTATTCTTTAGAATACACTTCTTGCAAGTGCACACACTTTTCCCAGCGTCTTTGCCCCTTTTGGAAGCATCTCTTGAACTTTTCCTTTGAAATACTCCTAAACTTTGTTGTTGTTTTTTATAATGTTCTTATGCGACTGAAATTGTGTCTCTTTGCATAGTTTTTAACTTAAGGAATAGCCAGAAGTCACATGGTGACAAATCAGGAGAGTAAGGACGCTGTTGCACAAAAAACCTTTTTTTTGCAAAGAAAGCGGCCAAGAATGTGGAAGGGGAAGAACTGGAAGCTTCACCATGACAATGCTCCTGCTCATTTTGCCCATAAGGTTTTTCATCTAAAACAATATGGCACTTGGGTGACAGCCTCTATTCTCTCCTGATGCGGCACTCGTGACTTTTGGCTATTTGCAAAGTTGAAAACTATGCTACAAGGGATGCGATTTCAGTCACATAACGAGATTGTAGAAAAAATGGTGGCCGAGCTCAGGAGCATTCCAGAAGAGGAGTTCAAGAGATGCTTCCAAAAAATAGCAGAGATGTTGGGAAAAGCAAGAAGAGTATTTTAAAGGAGATTAAATAAAATTTTTGATATTCATTGTGTTGTGTGTTTTATGCCTAAAGGTCGGATACTTTTGGACAGAGATCATAATTTGATTTTGCTTAAGTAGATTGGTAAAAACATCTTTTACGCCAAAATTGCAAACTTTTTGGTGAGTGGATGTACAAGAATGTAAAATGGCCATGTTTCTGTACTTGTATTTTGCTGCTCTTTGTAGCATTTGCACAGAGAATTTTGCATGCCTTTGGCACTCAATTACAACCGACCTACAATGCGGAAACTCCCCTTAGCATGGCATATATAACTGCATCCTCTTCTGCATTTACATGTAGAAACAATGTAACTATAAAATATGTAGTCAGTTGATTTGACGGTAGAGACCTCAATGATTGAGTCAGAGCAATGATCTCAATGAAAACTTAATGATCGAGTCTGACTCAATCATTGAGCTTTCTACTGTCAAATCGACTGGCTACATATTTCATTTCATAATTATGAAATACTACTACAATCAGATACAGTAGATTCCACTTAAATGGGCAAAATTGTGAAGAACAAAATTTGATCAAAGATAATGCACTACATTATATCTGCATTGTTGAGCCACAACTGTAGCCAGACTGTAAATGTGTAATCTGCTTGTGTAATTGTGAAACGGCCTTTATAATGTAATAAAACTAAATATTACAAAGCCAACTTTATTATGTAACAATTGCACAATACAGGCACAACGTATTTTGTTGTCTCATGCCTTTGGACTTCGTAATTGTTGTGTTTCGTTGCAAATTTTGTGCAGACCCAAGCAGAAATGCCACAAAAAGATTTAACAATTGCTAAAATGATTGTTCTTAGAAAAATTAGAGAAAAACCTCCAAACAATGTGAACATTGTTTGTGTATGCTCATGTATTTGTTTGTAATCGGGTCAGGCGCTTAACACTAGAAGGACGGCAATTTTCAACTACCTAGAAGGGCGGAATGCGTCAATTGACGCAAAATTTTCAAAGCTGCCAAACTATCATGTCGCACGTAAAAAGGCACTTCAACTCTTAAAAATTTTTTTAATCAAAGATTGTTTTGATGTTTTATTGAATTAATGCAATCACATTCAAATAATAATGGCTCGTTTTTAATAACCAGTGGATGCTTGCTTCAACCCATGACTGTACTTATGCACACAGTTTACACTTTTTGGTTGCACATCTCCCACACACTGGTTTGTTACATGCTTGGCACATGTCAGTGGTGCGGTTTCTGCACTTTGAAGTGGAGCAGGTAAGGCGACGTTTTACAATAGGCCCAGCGTTTGCATCATTGGGACTGCAATCTTTGTTTGCACTCCGTTTACAAGACACCTTCGTCGCACTTCCAGTTAGTTCTTCTGCTACCCTTTGGATGAATTCTCTACGACTGATACTGCTTTGGCAAACCTGCTTATAAATAATCCAGCTGTTAATAAGAGCCATGTCCACTACGTTGTAAAAAACATGCACAGGCCACCGCCTACTTGCTGCTTTCACCGAATATAGTCTTGTCATTTGGTCGTAAACGTCCACTCCCACTTTTGTTTTGTTGTAGTACAACACTGAATCTGGCTTCTTTTTTGGGTTTTCGTTCCTTGAAAGTAGAATATCCGGGTGCAAGCTGCTCAAAACTGCCACGTTTTTTGCTGCTTTGCACTGGTAGGATGTCAGTGTGATCGCGGTTTGGCCTTCATACCTAAACACTTTGGTTTCATGCAGTTCCTTTTTCTTCTTGCACTCCTCAGGGACATCTCTTCTATTCTGGCGCAATGTGCCCACAAGACTGCATTTTTTCTCTGCCAGTTTCAAAGCAAGACCAAGTGAGGTAAAATAATTATCGCACGTGACATTGTAACCCTGCTGGGAAAGCGGGGCCATGAGCTTCAGTACAACATCTGTAGGTACACTCAAGTCACTGCTCCTCGTATCGTCTTTTCCCACGTAAGGAAAGCCGTTGAATAAGTATTTATTTTCAACATCAACTGCAAGCCAAAATTTTAGGCCAAATTTGTCAGGTTTATTAGCCATGTACTGGATGAATTTGCATCTTGCCTTACATGGCAGCAGCTGTTCATCGACAGTGATGTTCCATTGTGGGATGAATGCTTTTTAGCAGGTTGATATAAAGCTATTCCAGAGTTGGGAAGCGAGAGCAAATTTATCATGCAGAAGGTTTCTACGTCTTTCCGTCTTTAGGTCAAAGCGAAGAAATCTCATAATTTCAACAAACCTATCTCGTGACATGGTTTGTGAAAACATTTGACAACCCCACGACTTTCCCCAAAGGCTTTTAAGAGGGAAGTTACGTCCTCCAATCACGCCACAAGCAACCACCAACCCAATAAATTGATCTAATTCGTGCAATGTCACATCCCAAGTCTGATCTCCAGTTTGCCTTCGTCCTTCTTCAACTGTGCATTTTTTTATGTTTCTCAACATTGGTTCATCAAATAGTATCCGGAACGAAGAAACCGGACTGTCACTATCAACACGTCTTGTTGAATATGATGTAGGCCCAGGCTGAAACCGCAGGATATTCTGAGATTGTAAACGGCCCTGAGCAGCAGATGACACACCAATCTTTTGCCACCTTGACCCATCCCTACCTTGAATCATGCCTGGTACACCTTGGCCTTGCACGACGGAATGTGTAACTTGGTCATCATCTTCTTCGTCGCTATCTGATTCGTCAGATTCAATCGACGGTACACTGGCCAATGCTGTATTTACAGCTGGGTCGATAATTTCACTGTCAGAGCCATCGTCATCAGAGCAGTCTGAGGGAAGATTTTGCATGATTTCTAAAGCACGCCTTGCTGCAATTCTTCGTCTAGACATTTTTAGCAGTTTATGGTTAGCAGAAGAATTGAAAATTGATTAATTTGATACTAATTCCGAAATTAATTCCTAAAAATTGATACAATATAAAAAAAACACTAAAACATTTTAGATAAACTACTGAACCTTTCTTGCAATATGCCTATACGAAACTTCTCCCTTGTTCTGCAGTAAGTGTAAGCTGCATTGAAGTTACAGTAAGTACAGTATTTTACACTCCTTTTTTAGACCGAAAATGATTTTCCCACGCTTAGAAGTGCAGACAGCAGCTGTTTATCTTTTGTTCTCCACTGTTGGATATAATCTGTAACAGGCGGCGATGCGCTTTAATGTAAGGCTACCATTGTAAACCAGTATTGTGTCAATTGACGCACGTCGGCCTTCTAGGTAGTTGCCATTCCATTTCGCTTCACAGATAAGATAGAAACAAGAAATTTTGAGAGCATGTGGGCTTGGCCAAATTAGAAAAAGTCTGGGAATATGAGCGTGGTAATCCGCACATTTCGAAAATTATAAATGCGCAAAGGTGAAAAATGCGTCAATTGACGCGTTCCGTCCTTCTAGTGTTAATTGGGCCAAATGGTGTTTGTTTGGAGGTGACCCAATTAAGCGGTATCTGCTGTAGTTAAAAACCAAAACTTTTGGCATTCAAAGTCATTGCATTTTAAAGATTGCTGACTCCTGAATTAACATCTACCAAGTAATGAAGTGCCAGACATTTGCGTTTGAGAAAACGTAGTGTAGTTGCAGAAAAAAGAACTCCTTCAGCACAAATGGTCCAAACATGATCTTTGCATTGTGACTTGTCATGATCACCAACAAATATATGTTTGTATAACTTAACTGGATTACATCATAAATATAGTACTTGTAATTTCACAGTTTTGTAAAAATTGGTCTAATCAAATAACAGTATTTTGGTCAGCCTTAAACATAAACACAAGAAGGTGGCCAATGCTTTTCAAAAATTTAAAAATTAGGTGAAATGTGCGCAGCCTAACTGAAAAACTACCATTGTAGCCTTTAACCTCTGTGCACTAAATGTCTTAGTGATGTACCATATTGGAACGCTTGCAGTTCTAACAACCTATGTTTATAGCTGAAACAAACATGGTTTATCAGGCTAAACATTACTCTATGGTAATTTGTGCAATCAATGTTGGGAAGTCTTTACTGAACAACCAAACACTACAAATATACGTTGAAATTTTATTTCTTTCAATGAAAATTGATATTAGTTATTTTGCAAATGTTTAAATTTACTTCAGATATCAATTGCCAAACTAGTAGTATGGTGGCTATTTCAAAACATGAAATATTGAAAACAAATCACTGTTTAGCGTTCACTCTAGCTTGAACTGATCATAAAAGTGGAGAACAAAAAACTTTGCTTTCTGAAAGTAGATGGTGATAAAGCACTTCCAGGTAACTGCAAAACCACAGCATTAATTTATTTTCCTTATGAAAAAAGAATACTTGCAAGCTCTTTACAGTAAATTGTAGTCAATATTTCTAAAATTGATACTGTGTAATTAATTTGTAATAACTAAAAGGCCATAAATTTGATCTTCTGAAAAATAAGTGGTTGAAAAAAAGAAATAGATTTTGCATCTTTCTAAATAAAAATGGAAACGCTGTTGGAAGCAATTGCAAAGTGATGAACTGCTAAAGTGCCAGGGTCGATTTGACCCTTTCCCAAAGCCTGGGCCAGATAGGGTTAATCCAAATCGTTTCATTTCATCACAGATATGTTTACTTTGATGAAGGGAAGACTTGTAGCAAAATTTAAATAAAAAAAGGCAGTTGATGTACTCTAAGGTTTAGGTACCAAATTATTTTTATTGCTACAAAATTGGTACTTTTTGTTTTGTTTTTGTTTTTTTGGTATCATTACAAATAGACATGAATTCAGTTCAATGTCAAACATTACTGCTAAAAGAAAAATTTTATGTGATGGCCATCAAGTAACGTTACTGTAAAAAGTAATTTCTTACAATGTTTCCACTTTGGCCTTCTTTTATATGATAAAGATTGAAATAGGGCCATTGCTAAACATCAGTACCGAGCAACTTTTGCATGCAAGCTCCTAGTTCTGAAAGTAGCTTTTAGAGTGGCAGTGCTCACCTATGGCTCTTGTTACTGACAAAGACCTTAGTTTAGTTTACAGTTTATTATGCTGCTCAAAGCTATTGTTGTAAAGTGCTTGCAAAACACTACTACCAAACCTGAAATAGAAAATCAATTGTCTATCATATTTTACATGTTTGAATGTACCATCTATTGTCTTTTTTTAGCCACTTGTAGTTGGTACTATTGGTTTAAGTTTTGAACAAATAGTATCGTACTTGCATTTATAGCTAAAAGTCTTTTGCCTTGTTAATTTGTTATGGCAAGTATAGTTTGTGTAAAGTCTTCACTTTTGGCTCAGGCTGTGCTGGTTACTTTGAGGTTTGTGTTAGATAGCGTAGAGAAGTGAAGTATTTTAGCTTATTGTTTTGATGATTATTTTTATTTGAATGAGGATTGTATAAGCTGTTGATTGATGTACTTTGGCCTCAATTATAAATTTATATATTCCTAATTCTATATCTGTAATAATCTTTAAATCTATTGTGTGACATTCTGATTAGATGTTAAAATTACTATTTTGATTTAATTTGTTGGAATGAACTGATATATTGCACAGCCCAGCTTTGAAGATTGTAGTGCAGAAACATTACCAACACCTTGCTGAACTTTTAACATTTATAAAAACGAGAGCAAGGTAATTTCAATTTTATTAAGTTTCACTTACATCTGCTAATTCAACTATAATTGAAATCAAAGTTATCTACTTTTTAAGTTTTATTGATTTTGATCAAAAGTGTTGTGAAACAACATGTTTCCCAAACATTTTATTTGTAACTACTCTTCAGAGAAGGACTGTTTTGAGACAAGAGTTCTCTCTGATTTTCTTCAATCAGGCTGCCAGTTGCCTCCTCTGCACTGCAATAGAGTCATATATTTTTTAATTTTCTATCTGATAATTTTTTTGGAAGTGCGGTTACAGAAGAAAAAGGTTGGAATTATGTTACTTTAAGCCATTGTTAGATTCTGTATCACAAATAAACTTAAAAAATGTTTTTGGTATTACAAATTAAGCAATATAAACCCTTTCATAAAAATGCTCAGTGGTAGGTTATCTCAGTGCAAATACCAATGCTACTGTCTGGAGCATGAATATATACAGTTACAGTAAAGACAATAACTAGTCCTGGGCTTATTGTTTTTATGGTAACAGATTTTTTCAACTGGAAAACTCAATATTTGGTTGACAAATATGTCAGTCGTTTTTGCCTATACACATTTATATCAATCTGGTGAAGGATTGCAAGATGTTGCTTACTGCTTAATCAAGATATAAGGCGTCACTTGTTAAGTAATTTGTTTTGAAATCATTATCAAAACAGTTTAAAATGCACTTTTGTATAAGCCTACTTATACAACATGCCAGATGAAAAAATCTCATGTTTCAAAAATTTTAAAAGACCATTGGTACAAAATAATAAATAGAAAAATCTTGACATAAAATCGGAGTTGTCAATGAGTAAATAAATATTTTTTAAATGTCTAGAATCAAGCTTTCCAAGGTAAAAGACTTCTTTTCATGCAGTTAGTTTCATTGCCAGCTGAGTCTCCAACTCAAGTCTGAGTCCCAGTAGTCTACTTTCCAGCTGAGTTAATGATGTTGAGTCCTGATTCTACTCATTTGTCCAACAACTTCAGTCAAGTTGGAGTCTTTTTACAGCCACTTAAGTGCTGTCAATAACTCGAGTCTCCCCAACGCTAATGATATGGATGTTGTGATTAATCATGGGAGGTTATCTATTGGTCAGCAGCGTGATACTCTGAACTGTATCTGTATGTTCTTACAGTAATCAATAGGGTGCAAATTAAATGCTTAGGATTACAATGTTTGCAGCTCAGCAGAGCAGAATTGGTGTTTGCTTTAAAGCATAAGTTTTGGACTCAAACTATGGCTCTTGCTGATTGCAGTGATATCTACTAGGGGGGTGACTGCTGACTTGGAAGACCATTAAGTCATGTTTCACACTTTTAAACTCTGCTCTTATCTTATGTTTGATGAATTGGGCTTAATGTCAAACTCGGCTGTTATCTTATGTTTGATGAATTAGGCTTAGAGTCTTGGTTGATCAAAGCAATCTGTTGCAAGAAGGGTAATTGCCCTATCTTTGAAATTAGCTGGATGGAGAGTAAGAAGGTTAGTACTTGGGTCGGTGGTCAGTTTTCCGTACCAATTTTTAAAACACCTTTTAAAAATCTTGTACTCAACTAACCACTCATACAGATTCCAAGACCAATGAAACCAATCCAATCTCTTTGATATACTTTTTGATTTCCAAATTATTCATCTGTCAAATCACACATTTCTCGACCAACATTGTCAGCTAGTTAGCCTTACCAATTGCGTCATTCAACTAATTCTCCTGCTATTCCCTAATGACTAACCTTATTGAAACCTTGACCAATCTGTTTGATAAATCTCCTTACCTATTCTTTCACTCATAT
This sequence comes from Trididemnum clinides, assembly GCA_963675345.1. Lineage (NCBI taxonomy): Eukaryota > Metazoa > Chordata > Ascidiacea > Aplousobranchia > Didemnidae > Trididemnum > Trididemnum clinides. The sequence goes on from OY776295.1 coordinate 36,630,040, forward strand.
CTGATCCTCTAACCCTTTTCAGTATACATTGACAGAAACATTTAACTGATGTGCATAATGCATCTTTCCTTTGATTGCCAGATCGACTACCTACATTTCCCTCTTCCCTTCTAGATTGGCTGTATAGAACCACTAAAATCTGTTGAAGTTACTTCAAGCAGTTGCTGTACATAATATTATTTTTCAATTCAGCCATTGTGCAATGTTCATCCTTACATTTAATCCTTTCACTGCCACAATACCTGATTTTTAGTTTTGTTTCAGTGCTGAATTTATTTGCATAAAACAATATATCAAACTGTTAAACAATCTTAGTTGTAATATGCTAAAAGCATGTTATAGGGTTAAAAACTATTTTTTTGTGGTATCTTTGGACAAAATTTCAAGCAATATTTAAAAAACTTACCTGTTAATATTTTCAAATTTTTGGAGGTATTAAAACACTCCCAACAAATTTGTATAGTAAGTAAAAAAAATTAGATTTGGTTAGTAGAAAATATATGTTACTAAATACCAGTCTCATTTAAAAGCTTGGAAAATTTGCTTTCCAGCATTATTTAACTTAATAGTTTAGTCTAAGTGGTATGTGATATTTACTGATTAAAAATGGGTATCGTAAGTCATATCAGTTCAAAACCCCACAAAATTGTTCAAACTTACCTTCACTAAATTAGAATTAAAAAAAACTAAAGCCTTTAAATTGATAAAATAAATTGCAAACATTTCATCACTAAGGTTGTTTTGTGTTAAATTTCCAAGGAGATAGAACCTAAAATACAAGTTTAAAAGCTAGCAGAAGTTTTTCGCAACTTTGGCAGTCTGCCTATGTTCACATTTTTAGAATTGGGCAGTGAAAGGGTTAAGGACATTTATTGCAAAAAAGTTTTGATTATTGTAGCGACCAAAGGTTTTGTAAATAAACTACTACAGTAGTGAAAAACAGTACATAAAGTGAAATATACTGACAGTAGTTATTCAGTACTTAAATGTGGTGATTGTCTGCTACTGTCAGTATTTTATCAATTTCTGTAAATATTTTGTGATGTACTCCAATCTTCTATTAGCTGCTGTTGAGTGTATCATTTTGATTGTTTTGTTATAATTTAGATCTGGATGAACTGGCACAACATCTAGCTCATTGCATTCGCAACCATGGTGATCACATCAATAGCTCAATTGTGGTAAGAAATATTTTTTTAATCATAAATCATTAATAATAAAGTGTGGCAGGGAATATCTTTTCATTTATAAATCATCAATAATATTATTTTTGTCAAAGTGTGGGCTTTGACCACACTTTTGTTATTGATGATTTTTTCATAACTTTGGTAAAAAGGTGAAAAATTTTAAGTTCAACATATTTATAAAAGCAATCAGCTTAAGAAAAGCATTTTGTTAGCAAAACATCTTGAATATCTAACATATAAAACCAAAAACAGAATTTTGGCTAAAAATACCAGAACTAAAATTGTATTTGCATTTTATTCATGTGGTACACGTTGGGGTCAATATTTGTCAAGCAATTTATCATTTTTGATCTGCATTGCAAAGACTTTTAAATTTATCAGCTACAAACATATAACAAACTCGAACAGGTTGGCAATCGCACTCATACAAATTTTTCTATGCAGTTAATACGCATTATGAACTTATGGTGTTTCTAAAGCCTGTTGAAACGCAGCCTACTTTAATATAATGAAGTGCTAGCTAAAAAGACTCTTGTTAAAATTGAAACTATAGTGTAAAAGAATTGGTAACTTTATAAAATGTTGCTGAAATCAAGTTGTAAAATGTTGTATTTAAGTTGCTTGCTTTTTCAATAGTTTATGTAATTAACAGTATTCTGTTTTTAATTCAAGTTGTGAGTAAGCTAAGAGTATTAGTAGTTGTAATAACCCCATTTTTATCCAGTTTTGTCCCCTCAACTGAGTTGGCTAGATTCACTCTTTTTCAGTGGTGGCAACCTTTTTAGGCAAAGGACGACACACAACTGCTCATACAAAGCTGTTGGCCAAACAACAACTTTCAAAAAATAAAGAAAATTATTGCAAAACAACATTTATATGTCTTTACATATGAACAGTTAAAGTTTATGTTATCTGCATCAACAAGATAGAAACAATTTTCTGCCATCTTGGTATGCAGAACACAACAACAGCATTAGTTATCAAAACTGTGTCATACATACATCAGTCTACATTTCGTTAAGCTAGCATTTGACAGACAAAAGTCAATGGGAACCATGGAATTTATTTTAAAATAGCTTTAAAATCAGGTTCCATGCTACTAGTGGAAATTCTCAGAACCGACTGCAGGTTGTCATCAAACAGCTGAGACCTCTGTTTCGATTTTATAATGTTCATTGTTGAAAATGTTTGCTCACATAGAATGTGGATCCAAAGAGCACCATGACTTTTTTTACAAAATCTATCAGATATGAAAATTATCTTCAGATAGCCCACCAAAAAATCTTTGACACTAACATTGTTTCCTTTTATGTCAAATCACATTGCATATTGATCAATTTCATCTGGCATTCATTAAGGGCTTTAGTGCAGCCACCAAACTAAAATTTTTTCCTGTGTTTTAATGTCTGAAAATATTTTTTTGAAGTCATCTTTCAGTGAAACAAATTGTCCGCAATTGTGACCTTGGAAGCCAGCAGTAAAGCACAGATGAGCACCAAAAAGGGCTTGTCTACTTCATGTGACACAGAAATTATGTCTCAAAAGTGGGGACAAAAAGCATTTAGGCACCAGAGTTATTCACAACTCTTGACAGCGCCAAAGTGTCCAGTAGAAGTGCATTAATAATAGTAGGTGAAACTGCATAACACTTGGCACAACCTTGATGAAATTTTGTTAAGTCTTTCTTCCATAAGACAAACTATGCAAAAACCTAGAAAACAAGCTATGGAAAAATTTAGGAAGAATATGCTTTCAGATTCGCCAGTAATTCTGCATTGGGATAGCACGTTAATATCTGGTTTACAGGAAAAAAGCACAGTTGGTTGATTACCTATTCTATGTGTGATCAAGGTCAGTCACAACTCTTTATCAACTCCAAAAATTTCTACTAGTAGTGGAAATATTCGGACCCTGCCTGTGGTTGCTACACATGTGTACTAGAGTCTTGATGTAATAGTTAATTGAATGTGTTATGACTTAACAAGCTCCAACACAGGCTGCAAAAATGGAGCATGCATACTTGTTCATCATATGTTGAGAAGAGATTTTTTATGTTTAGCTTGCCGTCATCATATGTTGTAACTAACAGCAGGGCACCATATCACAGAGCTATGAAAATTTCGTCTAAAACTGAAATTGTTGTTTTCAAACAACTTAGAGAACAATGGAAGTGTTAAATACAATGATGCAACTATAGGTCGAGAGACCAAAAGAAGTGTTAAAGCTGTTGAAGGATGTTTGATAGCATTCTTAATTTTCATCTTGGTTCATAACCAGTTACCTTGTGGTGATTATATTACAAACTAATGGAACTTAAATTACTATTTCTTGGTGTTGCTCTTCCACCTGGAATCAAGTTTTGTCATCCAGGCGCTATGTACCACGCAAGGGAGATTGCTATGATTATTTATACCCGTAAAAAACGGATGTTTTGAGAATAGTTTCAGCTCTGATGCAAGGAAACCAAGGAATGTGCATGTTTTTCTTGCAAGTTTATGTTAAAGTTTGGATCTAGGCACCTCTTGCTACAAAAGCTCCCTATGGTGGCTTGTCTTTGTTGAAGATTTTGTTAGAATACAAGTTGAATAACAAATTTCCATTTCCAGTTCAACAACCAAAAAAGATGGCAGATCATTTGTGGTATCAATTAGAAGAGCTGCTTGGTCTTGCTGTTTTTAATGATGACGATTTTGCCAATACTAATGACCAGAAGGTTAAAGCTATGAATGGCAATGAAAGAGATGAAGAACCACTTAAGCAAGTTGCAGTTACATTGATGTGCTTTAAGAAAAGAATCTTACAGTTATTTGTAACCAGCAATATTTGTTCTCTATTCATGAAGTTACACATTTCAGATGACTTCTTTTAAACAGCTAAAGATTGGGTTGCAAATGATATATTTTTAGCTGGTGAAGAGGTTGTAAAGTCTCTTACAATGGTTGATGGTCATGCAGAAAGAAAAGTTGCTTTGGTACGAGGCTACTCTGGTCATTGAACAAAAGAAGAAGAGCAGCTGCAGTTCCTTCTGCAAGTGGTTAGCTCACTACAGAAAACAGACCACATGCCTTGAAACAAATACTTACTTACAAGGCCATTCACATAAACTGATTTTACCATTCAAATGTGCATTTTCTGCTCTGCAATGTTGTTTTAAGATTTTTGTTCTTATACACCTACAAAAACAGCTAGTGTACTGTGATAGACATACATCGACTCAGGACGTGTGAACCAGAGAAATGTGGAAGAAATCATGTCAAAGTGACCCTGCTATTCTCCACCTTTTCTGAATATCACGCAATCGATTTTTGCTGTTGCTGGGACCACCGCTTCACAATCATCACTAGCATTCAGCCTGTCTCCCTAATAATAAAATCCATTCACTGTCTTTATCTCATCACACAAATTCTGAATCGAATCCACCAATTCTTTCATCATTTCCCTACATTTTGAACTATCAAAATTCATTGCTAACTCAATGGTAACTCATTGTTTTTTCACGTATGTCATGAACCCAGTTTCCACATTTCATACACAACTCTAAATTGGGGACTGTAAATGGATGTATCTTGCTTTTGAACACTATCTTTCTTACATGTTAATCATCACTTTTGTTTTTCTGATGTTAATATTCAAGTTCTTGCTTTTAAGTGTTTCCTTTCAATTCCAAAGCCTCTCTTTTAAATTTTTTGTGATTTTGCTTGTGAGAACAAGGACATTTGTGTATAATATTTCATGAATCACTTTCCTTTTTAACGTTTCTAAATGCACAGATCCTAACTTTTACTTTTTGCTCCATTATACAAGCTCATAACTGCTCGAACCATTACTTCTAATAAACCCCTTTCTCTCTTGGCCCACTCCATCACTTTTTTGTAACTTTATCAAAACCTTTTTTCGTGTCTACAAAGCACTGATGCAACTTCTTTTGATATTCCTCCTGCGTTTTCTTCACAACGAATATTGCATTCACTGTTCCATTTCCTGACGTAAATCGAAACTGCATGGTCTTCAATTTTTGATCAGTATTCATGCTTGCCCTTCTGTCACTCTCAACAATTTTCGTAGCGTCTTTTAGCAATTTTACTGCTCTATTTACAACATCTGTCATTCAACATGAGCTGACACAGGTCCATCATCACTTCAACCTTAATTTTGTCTGTTGTGATTATTATGATCTTCTCCATGCTGTGCATCTCTTTCGCTTATGCATTTTCCCTACAAAATCTTTCCCTTTTTTATTTTCTTACAACTCAAAACACTAAAAATTCTGACGCAAATTATTCAACTCCTCAAACTTACACAGCACTTTAAATACTGTCATCTTTTATGATATCTTTCACCTCCTCATTCGACCATCACATGTCTCCTTAATCTCATCCAGCTTTGTCTTTCCAGACACGTGATCACATGCCTTTTGAACGCCATTCTCGAAAGTTTTTCTGAAATCAGGCACGTCTGTGTTTACAAGTTTTTTTACTCTTTTTTTTCAATTTTTACTCTGGTTTTCATTCAACTTCCACATTCTTTTTCTTGTGATCCATTCTTAATGCCACGTTTTTTTAGAATCCTTTCATCTGGATCTAGAATCACCAGCCTGTGCTACAATTCTCATAAAATAACTCTTAACTTCTCTTACATGCTTTCTGTTTTTTTTCACAAGCACTAAATTTCTAATTTACATTCATCTACACTATAGACTATATTCTTTATCTTTTGTGGAACGACGTGTTTGCCACACTCAGCTCTTTTTCTTCATCACAGAACTTCAGTAATCTTTTTTCTCAGATCCTTTTCCCCCTTGCACATCTTAAAATTCTCAACACATTTCCTTGCATGTCAATTAAAATTCCCAAAAAAATCGCAACTTCTTTAAAACTTCCCAAATCCGACTCACTCGCTATTTCAACAAAAAAACAACTTTCTCTGTGTTTGATCTTCTGCTTTGTGACCCATTGGCACATGTGATTCGAATCACTATCTTCCTTTAAGTCAGTGGTCACCAAACTACGGCCCGCGGGCCGGATCCGGCCCGCGAAGCGATTTTATCCGGCCCGCTTTATGTTGTCCAAAACACTAAAAGAATTATAAAAAAAACAATAACTGTTATTTTAACTTCACATTGTTTTTCGTCGCAGAGTTATTGCTTAAAACTATTGCCAAACACAGATTATTGTAGATAATTTTGCTGGCTGCAAATTAACTGTGAGCCTGGCAATACCTTTGTAATGTCATAGTAGAGACTGATAGAATTTAAGTGAGTGAGTGAGCAAGCAACTGATTTTTATGACATCACAAACTCATTCATTCAATTATTTTTTGTTGGTTAAAGCTGTAACAAAACATTTTTAGTTTGCTGAGTGTTTCAATGGCTGCCAAGAAAAGAAAAGAAAAGTAGGTAGTAAGTGTCGCATGTTTAATCAAAAGTGGGGAGAAAAATATTTCTTTGTGAAAGCAGATAACAACACTGCAAATTGTTTGATATGTAGCGAAAGCATTGCTGTTTTAAAAGAGTATAATCTTCGGCGTCACTATAAAACAAAGCACCAATCTAAATATTCAAAGCTTTCGGATAAGCTACGCACTGATAAATTTTAGTCTATGAAACTGAATTTGCAGGGTCAAAGAAGTTTGTTCGTAAAAAAATTTACTGAAAATAAATCGATAACTCGAGCGAGTTATAAAATCGTTCAGAAAATAGTAGAACGGGGAAAACCGTTCACTGATGGCAATTACATTAAAGAGTGCTTAATGGAAACTGTGAACAAATTTTGTCCTAAGAATTCCAATTTGTTTGCAAGTATAAGTCTTTCAGCCAGTTCAGTTGCGCGAAGAACGGAGGAACTTGGAGAAAACATTATAGCACAGCTACAACAGAAAGCTGAGAATTTTTTGTGGTATTCTTTAGCTATGGATGAGTCTACTGATCTCACAAGTACCTCACAACTTCTAATATTTATTCGTGGTGTCAATTTGAATTTTGAAATCACTGAACAGTTGGCATCGGTTTGTAGCATGCATGGAACAACAACTGGTGAAGATCTTTTTCTTGAAGTAGAGAAAACTTTGCAATGTTATAGCCTTCATTGGAACAAACTTCAGTGTATTACAGTTGTTGGAGGGAAAAACATGGCAGGATTGAAAAAGGGTTTGGTCGAGCGGATCATGTCTAAGTTGGAAGATCTTCATCTCAGAAAAGCTCTTTTTTTGCAGTGCATTATTCATCAGCAAGCACTCTGTTCGAAACATTTGGATATTTCGTGCGTAATGAAACCAGTCGTTTGGGCGGTGAACTTCATTCGGAGTCACGCATTAATTCACCGCCAATTCCAGTTTTATTAAAGAAATCGATGCTGAGTATTCTGACTTACCTCATCACACAGCAGTGAGATGGCTCAGTGGTGGTAAAGTTTTACTTCGCTTTTATAATCTTCGAAAAGAAATAAACCATTTTCTTACGGATAAGAATAAAGCAGACCCAATCTTATCAAATCCTGTGTGGGTGTCAAAATTGTCATTTTTGGTGGACATAACATCCCACATAAATGATTTGAATTTAAAGCTTCAAGGAAAAGAAAACCTTATTTGTGATCTCTATAGAATCGTCAACGGATTTTTCCATTTTCCCTACCTCAAACAATTCTGCGCTGCTAGAGCAGAAGAAGTTAACCTTGAATTTTCATAGAAAATTATCAGCGACTTAAAGCAGAATTTTTCGGAAAGATTTTCTGATCTTGACAAGATTGAGGACGACGTTCTTTTGTTTCAGAATCCTTTCAGCTGCAATCCTAATGATATGCCATCGGAGTTGCGATTAGAGCTCATTGATTTGCAAGCAAATGGATTGTTGAAAAAGAAGCATAGAGAAGGGAAGCTTCTTGAGTTTTACCATTGCTTATCTAATGATGAATTTCTAGAGCTGAAGAAATTTGCTTCTGGTATGGCATCTATGTTCGGAACAACTTATGTTTGTGAACAAACATTTTCAAAAGTGAAAAACGTCAAATCGGAAAATCAAAGGCGATTAACTGATGAACATTTAAAGACAATTCTCTTGGTTCAGTGCAGCCACACCAAACCGAACATAAAAGATATCATGAAGAACAAAGAACAATTTCATAAATCGCACTACTCGTTTATCAAATTTTGCTTTGCTGTTTACGTTTCGTTTTATCAATTTCTTAGATTCGTTCAATATTTAAGTCAGTAAAATTGCTTAACTGCTCTATAATATTTCGTTCAAATCTGGCCCGCGACCATAGGTCCACATTGTCATCCGGCCCGTTGAAAAAAAAGTTTGGTGACCCCTGCTTTAAGTCAACACAATTGCCATCATTTTGTCAGTGTTTTTCTTACTTGTGCAATGTTTCCAAATTTCTTCTTTCTCGATTCCAATTCTTGCAGATCCTATCTTTTCCTGACTGCCTCAGTTTATACCTTCGTTCTTGATTACTGACAAAACGAGCTCCTTGGTCTTTCTGTCCTACTTCATGCATGCTGCACACATCAACTCTTCCTTAGTTCTTCACACATTTTTGTCTTTAGTTTTGCACAGACTTTCCAAATTTAAACTTCCAAATTTTATTCCTTGGCATTCAGATTTAAACCCAGATGTTTTTAGCACCCTTTGCCCATTAATGGACTGCTAGCGGCTGTGAGCCAATTGTTTTTTTTTGTCATGAAAATTTGTTTGATATTCTTTAAGCATATTCCCTTTTTTTACCAAATAGACATTTTTCTCCATATTGACATCGAGTTTGATAAATTAAGCACCGTTTTGTTGCAGTAATAATTAATGATAATGCATTGAACCTCACAGCGACTCATTGCTGTGTTCCCAGATGATTTCCTGTGCTTGACACTGTATAACAGTTAGTAAATAAATTGAAAGCAACACCAAGCAGTTCAGACAGAATATGAAAACTTCAACGCAAATTTGGAGAGTTGTCTCATGCTTAGCCCAGCTGTTGGTGAGCTGCAAGTCTGAAGAATTAAAAATTTTATAAAAACTTTTCTGCTAGCCGTGCAATTTTTTATGCTTTGGGACATGCTTTCACACATTTTACACTCCTCTAATCTCTTTAGGTTTCTTGCTTTACCATTTCCTTCATCTCAACTCTTGTTGCTGTTTTCTTTTTTTTTTTATATCAATTTATAATATTGACTGTTGAGTCGACTTAGTTTGTGAATACGCTCGATGTGCCATAGCCTTGCATAGCTATGCAGGTCATCTCGTTTTTCTTGTGATTTGCTGACAGCATTCTGTTGGTTATATTACCTTGCTTCAAGTCAGTGAGTAACATAGCTAAGTACCATGAGGACTTTGCAATCAAGTTTAATGCCATCAAGGGTTTTTGGTTGATGTGCCCTTGGATAGGTGTTCTGTGTCAGTTTGCAATTTTTTGATTGCTAACGGTAAAAAATACAGGGCGCATGTAGTACTGACAATTATGAAGCAAGTCTCAACTTGTTGTTGAACTTATTTGACCTTACGTGTTTTCCTTTTAATGGGTATAATCACTATTAATTGGCTCTTGCTTTTTTGTGTCTTTATCAGTCTGTATAACACGTGTGGCCAAAGGTGTTTAGCCAATGTTTTAAAACCGTCTGATAACCAGTTCCACATTTATAGAATGATAGTACTGACGTCTTTTTTTTCACAAAATTACAATAAACTTTAAAGTCAGCACTTAAGAATTTGATTCTAGAATGCAGGTGGCAACTCACTTCAATCATCATTGGTTCTTAAATTGATTCGCTCTTTGGCCGATGTTACTTATCCACGGTTCTGCAGTTTTGCCCGCAAAGTATTTGATCAATTCGTGGATCTTTCTGCAATCACAAACATGGATGTATTGCCGGTAATTTTACATGTGATTGTTTATTTTAGTTTCATTTCATGATAAACTTTTTTTTAGCTTGTGACAGCATTCAATGTTGCTTGTACAATTTGTGAGTTGGCAGATGATGATGGTGCTAATCTGATCACTGCACATTCCAGCCGTTTCATTGTTGACATAATTGATGAAAGTCGTCTTTCGATGGTTGGTTCTTTGTATTTTAATCAATACAATGATTGTTACTTTGTCTGCATTTAATTGTGGGTTGCTTTGGGGCTAACGCACTTAATTGGGAGCACTTTTTTGTGAGTATGATTTTCAATCAGATTTAGAAATTAGTATAATTACACACCTTAACTATCAAAGGTGCTTGTTGAAATTATGCAAGTTATTTTACTGACAAATCCAACAGAAAGGTACAAAAATTTTACAGATCCTTGAAATACCAAGTGATCATTTTTGATCACTTACAATTATTGCCTTGTTATAGTTTGGAATTTTCTTTTATAAGTCTTACTGACTTAACAAATTTTAGCTTTTGTTTCACTAGCAAATTGATGCTAAAGTACTGAAGAAGAGTGATATTTTTTCTCCTGGAAATACTGAAGTTTGATAGTGTGCCTTGGCTAACCGTTTTTGCGGTAGAGGAAAAAAGCAAACAATTAAAGCTAAAAGCGATATATTTATTTTTAACGTTTTGCTTGGCTGGTTTCAGCGAGCATCTTCCTAAAAGAGTATGGAGAAGTGAATAAATTACTCCCCCGTCAGTTAAAACGCAAAAACGGCACAACTCACCAAATTAAAATTACCAGCACTGTACCAGTGTTCTCTCTAAGATTTTAATAAATGTGTAACTGCCGGCGCCAAGTGCAATATTGCTAGCAAATGTATGAAAACCGCCAGAAAAAATTTTCCGGACATTGCTGACATAACCAGTCTTAGCAACATATTTTGAAGGTGTAAAAATAAATTTTTGCCATAGCCTACTTCTATTTGTTCAGCGTATATGATAAGCTAACGTTGCATACTGTAAAGTTTACCCATAACGTTGGTTTGTATATAACGGCACCTCTTGTTTTTTCACTGGCGTATTTGGTTTGATTATGACACTCTATCTGGTTCAGTGTTTTCAACCGTGTTTGGCCTGTGGCCCAATTTCAAAATGCATGTAAGCAAGTACCCCGGTTACCTCAAAAATGTTATCAAAGCAAATTTCAAGGGTTTTTTCCAAATATTAATAAAATAAGTCGTCAAGAAAAAGTTTTCGATTTCACTCAATATGAAGGCTAAATAAAGTACTGGCCTGGTGAAGACCGTGGTCCATTGATAGAAAATCACTGATCCGGGCGATCATCTGTCACGAATTATCTTTATTTTTTTATTCGATCAAGACACCAGTTTGCGAGTTGCATCTTGTTTACTCTGCTACATCTTTCGCCGTATAGACTTGATTTAGCTGTGCGTTAAGCACCTTTGAAGATGTCCTAAATACAAGCCCAAACAACAGTTGTATGGGCGTAAGTGCAGAGTTTTCAAAAATTTGTGGGGTAAGGAGAAGTAAAGCTGACAATGCGCTTTGGTGACGTAATAATTTGCGTGATTGTGTCAGTCCCAAATTGTTCACAAACAGATAGCCTATCGATTACTAAAAGGCGGCAGCAGCGCCAAAATACCAAAAAACTCTTTAATAAGTCAATTTAGGTTAAATTTGGCCTTTCATACTCTATGGCCTTTGCAACAATGATTCATCAGCATTTTAGAATGGTAGATTAGTAGTGCGAGTAGATAAAATAAATATTATGCCGACGCCCAACATAAACATGAGAAATATGATCTTTATGAAACAATGTGACATTAGGTAGGTTACCACGACTATGACACAAGAACAAAAATTACTCGCAAACTTTAATTGTTGCTTGATTATGTTAAATAAACAACTTGCATTTTTCTATCGTAATCAATTAAACAAAAGGGTTTTGCAATTGCAAGTAAACTTGCGTTCTAAAATCGGAAAGTATTTAATGGCTAAAACCGTGCAATTAAGATTTTTGTGTGATGTAGCAATAGTTGTTTGTGCGTCTTGCTTTCTTCTCAAAGCGTATCTCAGAAAGCAACATTATTGATGAGCGATATTAAATTTCACCCGAATTTTAGGTAATATAGCTAGCTAAATATTTTTTTGCTCTTACTAAGTTTTAATTAACCATTTGCCAAATTCGTGAAAAGAGATTGCAAATATTTGATAGGTAAAACTTTGTCTTTGTGAAAAAGCATTCAAATAATTGACCAAAGCAAAAAGAGAAGTTTGTGGACGTGAATATTAGCGAGTTTGGTAAACGCATCTTTTTAGTCCAGTGTAGTAAAAAATATTGAAATGCTGATATTTGTAACTACACTTTAAAACAGTTGGGGTTCACTGAGAGGCACTGACCGCAAAAAATATTTTGGTCTATTTTAAAACCACATGGTTTTACTGTATTTGCAAAGGGGCTGCACTCCCTGGAAAAAATTTTGGGGGATTTTGCTTACTTTACCCGTCGCCAATGTGTAAAGGTAAATGTGTAAGACTGCAATAGCCGCTTGTACACAGTATCACTTAAGAGTTTTTTGGACAAGTTTTTGTTAAGTTTCAGCTATTTAGTAATTTTTGTTTACACTGGCAAACCAGATCAGATAATTCACAATGTTGAATCAAAAAACAATGTTGGGATGGTCAATTGTAAACGGCGGCTTTTTTTTTAAATCCCATAATGTCATAGGCAAATTTTACTATATTACAAATTATCTTTTAAACAATTAAAATAAAAATGACTAGATTTCAACATAAAACGTTTGTAATAAAATGAAATTTATTCCAGTTAAAAACACCTCAACAGTCTGTTTTGCCTAAGGCGGCTCGTCAGGAGGTAGTTCTAAAACACAACACTGGCATAAGATGAAATCCAAAATTAATAAATAAATAGAAATTAAAATCAAATTATGTAGAAGGCTCAAAAAAACGTTTTTAAAGAGATCGAAACTAAATTGTTTTCTTCATGTTTTAAGGTTTATTTCAATCATGACTAGTAAACTAATGCAGCACATGTCATACCAAAAGACTTTAAAAAATGGTATTCACAGCTTCCCTGCTTGGCACTCAGCATAAAAAGGGATCGTGTGGAGAACAAGTCGGCAAGCTCGCTTGTTGTGTCCTTGGGCAAGGCACTTAACGAGACGGCTCCACCTTTATGTGGCAGACAAGTGGCTTACCCGTACTTCACCGGGTTACAATTGTGAAGTTGCTAACCCAGCATGTCCTAAAAGGCGACTCTTGGGTACCCACCAGTGGCAGTCCGCCTTGTTGGTGGTGGGGCTACTAGTCGCTCATGACTGGTTCAGAATGGGGTGCCATATTTCCCCTAGCCTAATTTCAATTAGGTTGACGGCATGAACCTGAATTGTCGTTTGTGTCATACCTCCATCCCGAGGAAGAGAGGGGTAATTACAACAACAACAACAACATATTGTGCTCCTCTAATACTTAGGCAATAATTTCATTTGGCAAGAAATGCTTTTGTTTTTTGCTGTACTGTAACGTTATGGTCTCGAATTTGAATGAAATTTAGTTATGCACTTGATAGTTTCTCAATTTTAGAATTCACATCATCAGTATCTTCTTCCTCATCAGTAACGTTATGAGTAAAGTTTAGGTCATTTCAGCAGTCACGTTGTTAGACTTTGCCTCGACGTTTGTTTACACACCTTCTATATTCGTTGCCATTCTTCTTTTTTCAGTGCCAGTAGCCACTAAAAGCTACTTCAAACGTCCATTTTGGTTAGTAGCAAACCGCATTTAACTTTAAAAGACATGTTACCAAAGGCAAAAGACTCGGTTGAAAGGTCGTCTAGACCTGGTGTGGTTTACCAGATTCCTTGTCGAGATTGCACTGGTATCTACATTGGGGAAACTGGACCGGCTTACAAAACAAGATTGGCTGAGCATAAAAGGGATTTAAAGCCAGCAAATCTGGCAAAAGTTGATGACAACAATTTTAATAAAAAAACGGCATTGGTTAAGCATGTCATCACCAAAGATCACCGAATTGACTGGGATCATAGCAAAATTTTAACCTTTGAAACAGATTTTACCAAACGCCAATTTCTTGAATCTTTTTTTATTCATAATTCGGAAAATTCAATCAATGATAAAGAAAATTGTTTTTATTCTGAAATTTATAATAATTTGGCGTAATCTACAGTTGTTTATTATTCGCCTTTAAACTTTTTGTTTTGCCTTTTTCTTTCGATTGCGTACCACACTATTTATATTGCCTCACTCGTGCTTTCGTTTATTATTAGTCCTGATGAAGAACAGTTGTATAGCTGTTTGAAACGTTGATGGATATTGAAGTTTTTTGCATGCTCGGTAAGAACTTGAATAAACATTATCATTACCAGAAGAGCTAAATAAAATGAGCTTGCATTTCTTTCCAACTTATGGCACAAATGCAAATATTTTGATATGTTTTGCACCACTGCCCTACAACCAAATATTGGGCATGCTTTGTTGAAACGATGTCGTTTTTTGGTTGACAATCTTTTGCTTTTAAATGCGAACTTTTTTCGTTTTCCATATAGCACTTTGACATAATTTGCTTCACTATTTGGCCAACCATGAACATTTCGCATGTGACGAGGTAAATTGATCACTGATTTTCTACACTTTGGACGGGAAGTTTTCTCTCTTGGATTCTTTGCTTTGGATTTGCAATGAAATAAAAAATAATTGAGAGTCTGATTGGATGGTACTGGTGCAAGATACAAAACTGGAAGGCTATGTTCAATAATTGTGCCATATCACAAACTAAAAATGGCATCCTTGATTTTCCGGCTGTATCTAGGAATAAATCAGTAGTAAAAGGCTAGTTTTTGCAGGTAGTGTTGGCAAGAGGTACTACATTAGCAGCAATCTCTGCATACAGGGTTGTTTAGCGCAGAAGTGTTCAATCAGGATGAGTTTAGGTGAAATTGGCAATCTTGTAGAAATCAGTCGCAAACCCATTACACCCCTACAAAACGTTTCTTGCTCGTCTAAAATCTAAATAGCCATTTATTCACCAGTTTTTGTTTCATTTTGAAAAACAAACTAGTCCAAAGATTTTTAAATCAATTTAAATGCCAACACCTATGATTTAGTAGTGACAACTGAAGAATCAGCATACTGTAGACTACTGAAACTGCTACATCGTGCTCTAATGGCACCCAACTAAAAAAGCTTGCTTGAACACCAGTTTACCTTAAACATATATTTAAAAAAGCCTGTACTTTGGATTTAAATGAATAAAATCAGAGCAGTACTTAGATAGGTTAATTGATCAGAGCTTTGTGGTACCGGCTGCAGGTTAATCCATTTTATCAGAAAATGAGTAATAACAAGCTGAAGCTACGTTAAAATATTTTTGAATTGCCACAATATGTCTTTGCTGACAATTTCTTTGCAATTACTATGCAATACAATCATTGCAGTTTTGCCTCACCTTTGGTTTTAAATAACTAAATCTAGACCTTTACAAACAATTGCTTATAGCTGCTTGCCAATGCTTAATCTTTTTCCTGCAAAAACGTTGCGAGCAGAGTTCAATTGAGTTATGCCAGTTTTGCATTGCTAGCAGCATTGGTCAACTGTTTAGTTGCAGATTATTATTCAGATGTATGTTATGGGTCAGTTTACACATGGAAAAAATGAAGTTATAAACCTGTAGTTTATGCCTACACTGCAGTAATGACAACAGGGATATGTTGAGCTTTGAAGTAGCCAAACCTGTAACTTTGGCTAATGCTCTAAAAAGATAAGTCACTTAAACTGGTTGTGTCTTGGCCTAAATCAAATATGAGTTCCAGCAGCTTGGAGCCATGCAGTGTGGGGTCGACCCCAAGTAAGACTTCTTGCAAAACTTATTTAGTAACTTAAATGTATTAAAAATTGCTGTGAATGGTCACAAAGAGTTTTCATGGCCCTTGTTAGTGATTTCTTCCAAATGTCTGTGGCAAAACAAAGCATACAGGTTATATGAAAAGGCTGATACTAAGATATTTGAACATGCTCATATATGGCAGGGGTGAGTGCGACTAAATAAAGCCCTCCTTTGGCAAAAAACCTACCCCAATAATCTTACAGAAAGGTTACTATAACCTGCGTATGGTTTACTCTCGGCTGTTATAAAAGCTAGACAAATGCCTTTTAAGAAGTAGCATTAAGACATACTTTTTATTGAAAAATCATATAGACCTACAGTCAAAATATGAAACATAAAAATTAATGCAGAAGAAAATTTTCAACCAGCAAGAGCTAGTGCTGTTTTTACTTCTCCAGCAAATTAGGAAATGCGCAACTCATTTGCTATCTGCTTTTCATGTTCTCACTTTGTTAAAAGAGAATTAATGAAATCAGTTCATCTCTATTAAAAGGTTAATATTCTGTGTTTGCATTATTATTAATATGCTTTGACAAAACTGTAAAAAATCTGAATTAAGTTTTAAGGAAACCTACACTCATCAAGATTGATACGGTGTTGCATCAAATAAATATGTACTTGCCTTGACCCAGGCACACAATCTAGTAGAAACGCACCTTTGATAGCGTCATTTACCAGTAATGGATAGTATATAGAAGCAGCAAAGAACTTGGCGAACAATCTTTAAACAGTATTCTGTCGAGTTGAGTTGATTAGAACCGGAATCTGAAGTGTTTCTTGCTTCTTTACTACTACATACCACACAACAATATACTTCAAATTCTTAAAACTGCCTTGCAGCAATTTCTTGTGATAAGTCAAATGAGGATCACCATTAAATATAAGTAATGGATAAGAATAATAAAAACTTAGTAAATGTTTTAAATAAAATGGCTTTCTCCAATCAGATCTAGCAGGTCATCATTACTACTGAAAAAAATCATTATGGAAAAATAATACTTTTGAGTATGAAAACAAAGTATGAAAAATTTGTCTTTTAATTCTATCTATACCACTTCCTGGCTATGTCAAGCCTTAGCAGGTTTTGAACCAAACATCTTTAAGAATAGATAATCAATAATACTACCAACTTGCTCTGTTCTTGGAGAAAGAATAATTCAGCAGACAATTTCGACATCACTCTCCTCAGTAGCTTAAAACAGCAGCTGAAAATCACATCTATATAGGCATATTTCTGTCTAATCATGTACAAATTCTTTTCAACTCCACTGAAATTACTGAGCATAGGCTTGCTGAACTAAGTAACTGACTCCGCAAAACAACTGTCACAAGGGTTGAAGTCACTTTGATGTCGTCACTAGCAATAAAACTTGCTTTTTTCAACTAATATTAGTATTTTACTTTTAACTAAAGCTACAATACATTCCAATATATCACAACAAAAAAACATGTATCACCTACTGGTAGTAAAGGCTTTATAACTCTACTTAACAACCTGAATTTGAATGCAGAATTAAATCTCATTTCTCATTGAGCTGAACGAAAATTGCTAGAGTTGCATTATTAAAGCTTGTTTTAGTATTGCATCACATCGCAGCAGATCCTCATTATTTGTTCGTTTTTTAATTAGATAAAAAAAAGAAGAATTATGTCATTTTGTTTTTTCAAACTTAAGATTAAGCCATGAGCTAAAGAGATATATTTACAATTGACAAAATGAAACCAATATGTATGAATATACAATTGCATTTGCGGAGCTCGATATGGTTGGTTAGGCTTGCAAACTCTTAGCATACATACTACTGGTACTTAAACATATATCTTTAAAAGCTTAGTTAGTCAACCAGTCAAGTCATCTAGTGGAATCAAGAGACACCAGGTCTTTGTAAAAGATATGGATGATAAGCAGGTAAGAGAAATGAAAGTACATTCACTCCCAAAATTAGTTTTTGACAAGATACCAGATTACAATAGTTCCCTTTGTGCTGTTTTTTTTGGCAAATTTTTTCCAAATTGATGAATTACAGAAATTACTCATATTAGGGAAGAAGAGCTAAGTTGGAAAAAATTTGTACTTCACAATAAATCACCCAATTCTGCACCACAAATTTTTAAAAAATTAAGATTCACAAAAAACTAAAGCCAAAGATAATTTTTTAGCATTTCTATTGTGTCGGCCAATCAAAAAAATATAGTTATCAATGCAAAAAAAACTTACCATGAAGATAAGCTCAAACCAGAGGAAAAACTTTTTCTGCAATCATCACAATACACTACATAATTTTGATAACTTGCCTTTATTCACTTCTGCAATACCAAGCAAAAATCAAATAAAGTTTGTAATACAAGGCAATGATAATACTCTTCACAGAAATCTTTGGGTTTTATTAGAGCTAAAGTATACTTTTCAATTCTAAAAGCAGTAAGGAAACCAATTTTCGTGTATTTAAAAAATAAACCAAATTTCTAATACTTGCAAAATATTGAAGATAAATTTAATTTAAAACTTTGGTTAGTTTTATTATTCACGCCTTTTATTATCTGGTCTCGTACTTTTATTCATATCTTGTAAATACCTGATTTCTTTGCGATTCTTGTTTTCATTAGTTATTTTTGTTAAATACCGGTATAAATCATGAACTTGACTGCTTTGCTGATTTTTACATTATTTGGATGTTTTTAAAACCTCAACCTGTCAACTAAAAAAAGGACTACTGTAGAAACGGCCAACTGATGGGAGTTTGCTAAGCCTACAGCCTAGTGATAAAACCTTTAAAACAGAGGTGGCTGCTGATTTGATAAGAATCTAGTCTTTTCGCTGTCTCCATGCCCAATTTAGTATGGATATAATTTGATTTTCAAATATTTTGACCAAGCCAATGCAAATATATTACCAGACTACACATTCAATACAATCTTTTTTTAAGATTTTCTTTAAATTTTGGAGTTTACAACACTGTTGCCATTTGTTTTTTTGGAACAAATATTTTAGTCTTTAATAAAGGAAATTGTGAATGGCTCCTAATATTTACAAACAAAATAGCTTAAATGATAATATTTGAATAAGGAATTTACAAAAACTTATTGTATCTGAAATATACTTTTTAATAGCAATAAATAAAGCTGTTTGAATTAATTTCATTGTTTTAGTTTTTCAGTAAAGGTGAAAACTAGCTAGGTACGTCTATTTAGTACGTTTAAAATAAGAAGGCCAAATAGTGAATATTTATAAAAACGTGAAACACAATCTCGGTTTAACGAATAGCACTGATAAGGTTAAACCTTTCTATTGGTCTTGAATTTTTTTGAGATGAAATAATTAGGGCAAAGCAAAATGGACGGAAAAATAGCTTTTTTTAGATTTGGGTAGGTTACATGCTAAATGAACGTTTGCAATCTTTTCTAAATGATGGATTTAAAAGTAAAGTTCAAAGAATTAATTTTATTCCACATGGCTTGCATTTCCCAAAGTTGCTTGTACAAGATTTTTTTAAAGCCTATGTCGCCATTATGTCTGCACACACAAAACTGAACAAAATGCTAATTTCACTGCTGCTTTAATCTTTACGACAACTAAAATTTATAACCCAAACTAGCTACCCATGTGCAAAAGCAAGCGTAAAAACATATATTTTGGGAGATAAACTTTATAGGCCATAGCTATTGTAAAAGAACTTGCTCTTAAAACTTTTATCGTCATGTCACTTACTTGCTAACGAAAATTTGGAGGTTAAGTATCGGTAACAAAACACACCGTAGAGTAGCAAAAAACCCGACAATAGGTAACGACAACCACCTTATAAAAAAAGCAAACAACACCTTCGTAAAAAGTAGCTAAAGACCCACTAAGCTAGTGACAAATGGTAGTAATAATTACCCAACGGTAACAAAAAATCCTTTAAAAATGTAGCAAAGGTTATCAGTCGCAAAAGTTGCACGAATGAAGCAAAAGAATCACTTTTAGTCATAAAAGACGTTCAAAAATGGTAACCAAAGACACCCTGGCATGTCACCTTGGTATCAAAAGACTGATGCAAATTCCTCTCTCTTTGGTGATGCTACTTGTGATATCAACTTCCTTGTTTCAATTAAATAAGAGTGGCTATGCCTCCACCTGAATATCTTGCATTTGATTCTCATATGTTTATTAACCCATTTTCAAGCAAAAATGTTCACTCTGCAGTTACGATTCCTGACAGTGGTGTAAACCTAGTGACTGTTTTTTTCTTTTGATTTTCCTGTAACTTTTGAATTTCATGTACTA
Organism: Trididemnum clinides; assembly: GCA_963675345.1. Lineage (NCBI taxonomy): Eukaryota > Metazoa > Chordata > Ascidiacea > Aplousobranchia > Didemnidae > Trididemnum > Trididemnum clinides. The sequence continues at coordinate 36,650,282 of OY776295.1, forward strand.
TGTTACTGATCTCACTACTCTTGAATTAAAACTGTACTTGCAAACATAATTCTACTGCACTTGCAAACATAATAGAAAGAAAAACCGTACTTTCAAAGCAAAAGTCACCACAGCAAATCTCTATACCGGTCAAGACTAAATGAAAAACTTTTTTACAAAATGAAAAATAAGAAGAGCAAGGTGCTGTGTCAAACTGGGATAAAAGTGAAATTGTTGAAGAAGTTTGTTACTTGGGAGATATGCTGGGAAAATATACAGTACTGGGAAGGCTGTGACGTCAAGAATGCGCGCTGGATGGAGGAAGTTGAAACAAATGTGTGGTACGCATTGCGGCAGAATACTCTCTCGCAAACTTAAAGGTACGCTTTGTGAAGGATGTGTGAGAAGCGTTATGTGCCATGGAGCTAAATGTTGGGCGATGAAAACGGCAGGTATGAGGCAAATGCAGAGGATAGAAATGAGAGTGATTTGGATGATATGCGGGAAGACTCCTTTAGACAGAATTGCGAATAGTGTTTTTAAGAGAATGGACTGGTGTTGAACATGTCAACAAACATCTTAGAGGACATCGACTGTGGTGATTAGGGCATCATGAGCGAATGAATATGGAGTGTTTAGCGGAAGAGAGCGAGAAAAGACAATTACGGGAAATGTAAGAGGAAGGCCAAGGAAAACGTGGAAGGGGGCGGTGAAGGATGACAGGAAAAGAACAAACTTGACGCTTGGAGACACTCAGGATAGAGACAAATGGAGGCACTGCTGCAGACTAGTCGACCCTAATAATTCGGGATGATGGCCAGGCCTTAAAAAGACAAATGTAAATGAAATGATTTTACTAAAGAAACTGAAAATACTGTAGATTGTGGTCACAAACTAGCTCTGTGGAACAGCCTAAAATGTGTGGAATATAATTAGTGATTACTGAGTTACGAGTATTTGAAAATTGGCTGGCCTTTATTTGGTGCTGGTACCCTAAATGATAGTACAATATTTATATTGCCGCCGTTTGATTATTGTGGCGGCTATAGGATTCTGGGTGACTTGTGGAGCCTCACACGGATTTGTTTGTTGTTCTATTTATTATTTTGCAGAACTTGTACCGTTTTCTAAAATAAAATATACAATTTTCAGCACAATTAAATACGACACAATATTACGAAGGATTTAACGTTGGACCTTATACTTGACATTAGACATGGAAATTGACAGCATATAAACAATTTGGAATAAACGCAATATTCACTTACCGGCAATTCCGGCAGTCACTTCGATTGATTATGGATTCGACAAATTTTGCAATACAATTAGTGCTACTAACTATTGATCTGAATAAACAAGCAAAGACAAAGTGGCTTTAAATTAAATCATAGTGAGGTTTTAGAAACTGCAACTACACTCTACTTGAAATTAAACGCTGCTCAACTCAATAAACCAAAGCTAATTTGAACAGAGGCCGTTGAAACAGTTGCGAAGGTGTGCGAACTAAAGTGAAGGAAAACAAAGGCGAGCTTATCTTTGGGCAAGTGATTAATTTTACTGCATAGATAGTTTTCGATTTGTCGATACATGATTTGTAGAAAAAGGGTTCGAATTCTGAATAAGGAAATTTAGTCTAGTTTAATTTGGCGCTTACAATTTATTTCAATGTAAACAACACAGACGAAAAATAAGCAAATAGAAGTAGACAAATTTCAATTTATTGTCATGTACGTATATAGTCACAGGGATAGCCGCGAATGAGCCTTTCAGCCATCTAGTCAAGCAGCTAGTTGATCATTTCAGCATTGTTAAAACACTGCTGTAAACGCTTAGCCCATCGGAGTCTACGCAGAAAATTACAGCCACAGAATTTATTTTCTTTAGTCACTCAAACTCTTAAAAGGTACTAGCAACATATAAACGCAAAAATTAGTTTTTCATTTACCATTTTCTAAAATATTATTGTCCTAGATACAGGTCATTTGCTTTTTGTGTATTTTCTTGGGTAAATATAAGCTTTCTTTATTGCAATAAGCCAGAAATCGTAACATAAGTTCGGTACCCTTCTTTGTATAAACACTTTTACAAAACAATTAGGTATGTACATAAAATTTTTGTATTAGTAATTACCTCAAACTGACGTCATAACTTGTCAGTTTTATTGTATTTTGTTGCATGCAAAAATAAACTAGCTAACTAAGAATGTTATAAAAAGAACCAGTGTGAACAAAAACCGAAGAAATTATTTGTTGATAAGTAAGAACTCCGACTTTTGGTCATTCCTTTCTTATTGAAATCCTTTCTCTATCAATGTTACGAAGAAAAAAAAGGTTTGGCGCACAGCCCTACATTGCATTCTGAGCAAGATGTTGTACGCTTCTTTTTGCAGACTTTGCATCGACGTTGTTTTCCGTGTAAATTTTTCATGAAAGAGTGCTAGTTCGCTTTTCCAGATACCGGATTTGGGTTAAGTCGTCCTTGGGGCCCACGTTGAGAAGCGCCTCTTTTGACTGATCTTATCAATAAGCAAATTACTTTTTTCCAAATTTCACATAACTAATAGTTTCCATGCTGCAACTACCAAAGCATAGATGCAGTTGGTGAAAATAGGCCAATATCACTTTTTTTCTTGAATTCCAATAGCTTGCGAAGCCGTAAGTTCATCGAAAAAATCAAGCCATTTTTGTATTTGCTGTGAGCTTTTATTGCGTCTGAAATTCGGCAATCACGTACTTTGCTCTTTGTCCTTCTTACTAAAGATTTGGCTTTCACGTCCTCAAAATTGGTGACGGTTTAAAACTTTATTGTCGTTCCTTTGCACAAGTGCCGTTTTGATTGTTGTGTCAGATCTGCAGTCAAAAAATGTTCTTTTTTGGCGCAGTGTTTTACAGACATTATAAGGCATATATGCAGTCGGTTGTCTCTTACGGTTCCAGTAAAAGAAATTCCTATTTGCCTCAGTGATGCAACTAATGAATATGAAGTAAAAAAATTATCTATATACGCTTGAATGATATTGAGGACTTAAAACAACTCTAATTTTTCAACGACAAAGCCGAAAAAAGTTATATTGTCTTGTTGGCTAGGTTGGTAAGGCAAAAAGTAAAAAGGAAACCCATTGAATATAGACAAAATCCAAATTTTATAATCAAACTTTGGTTTTCCTGTAATGTACTTTTTCAAAACATACCGTCTAAAGTACTAGACCGTTCTTTCATTTGTGGTTAGTCGTTCTTTAAATATTCCAAATTCCTGCACAGCATTATTCAGTAGGTCAAAAAGGATTCTGACTTAGTAGCAACGATCATTAGCAGAATCATTGAAATGAATAAATTGGTTTATTTTCTTGAACCTATTTTTAGGCATTTAGAACTGCTATTTGGAGTCGTCTAGATCAAAATCTAACCACACTAGAGATGAACAAAAGTTTATGATAAATAAAGCAACTATTATTCATGAAAATATTTACCACATTGTTGCTGGACATTATACAGGGTGGGCCATAAATAACGCACCAAAGCATATAAAACAATTCAGATAATAATAACAAACGTTTTTATTAAAACAAAACTTAACAAATGAACAGAGAAACACGTACACGCTGGTACAATCACAAATGCTCAAAATGCTCAAAATACCCAAAGAAAAGATATTTACATTATTTCACATCACAATTTATTTTAAATCTTTGGTGCGTTATTTACGGCCCACCCTGTATATTCTCCGCTTGATGACGCTCGAACAGAATGAGATTTTAGGAGGCTAAAATGCTGCAAATTCCAGCTTACCAAAAATCTCAATAAATTTAAAAAATCTTGACAAAAGTAGTCAAAGTGTTTCCTCAGAACAACAAGACAAACGGCAATACTCTGTTTCCTATACAGTATATAGAACATTGGCCTGGAATGGGTTAACAATGACACAAGACGGTCAATCGTTCTCCATTATTGTATGCGAAGTTGGCTCTCATTTGTTAAATGAAAAGGACAGTTATACTCAATTTAGTTTGTTGAATTGACCCATGTTGCAATTATATGCAGGCATCAATGATTACTCAGCTGCAATCTGTGGAGGAAGACCTTTCCCGATCGGAAAGTTTTGAATTTTCTTCCTGCAGTCTTCATCTTAAGGATAGCATGGATTAAAGTTGTCGAAAATTGTATTGAGGTGAGGTGAAAGCAGTTGTTTCTTTTCTTACGGCTAAACTTTAAGCTTAATTCACACAGAAAGCATTAGGCGGAAAAAAAACTTGTTCTTTAATCAAATGTGTTCACCAAGAACGTCGATGCGATTGATTAGCGTTACCATAGAGATGCACTTTTGTTTTTTAATTGCGGAAAACGCAGTTGCACAGAAAGTCAATCCTATATTAAGGCTGATGTGCACTAGGCGTGGGTTTTTATGGGCTTGGGCTTACCTTAATTGGCTTGACTTCTACGTTACAATGCTTTTGTTTTGCTTGAGCACGCGTGATAGCGAGGTGAGGCAAAAATTGTTGTTTTAGACCACGGTTTTACAACCGTTTCTACAGGCAGGCCAATTTCAGATTTCTTGAATATTTAGCGAGCCAGTCAAAGTTTGTAGCCCTTGTGGTTCCCCCGCACAAATAAGCTTCGAAGCAGTGACTGGTTGCAATGTTCATCCAAATTCGGATTTGTCGGAGTTGAAGACCTGTTTTTGCAAAACTTGATGTGCAGGACTTTTTTTTTAGATCCGTTTTCCGAGATGTATGTGATCGGTTTACCATCCAAGGTCACCAAGTTTCACGTCATGGGCCTCGTTTAGAATCCTTTCCGCGGGCCATACGTTTTGGTCCGCAGGTTGTACACCCCTGCTTTGCATAACTTGTGTGGTTCGAGCCGTCAAATGCTTTAACTTCATCACATACAGTATAGTAGATACCAATATAGGGTCTACTAAATAATTGGCCCCATTACTGGATATGTGAAATTGAATACTAGTGAAACGCAGAAACCACATTGATTTGCGGATTGTCGTTTTAAGGTTGGAATTAGAGTTACTTAATATAAAAATTAAGATAAAGGTTAAATCAAGCTGACGGCCCGTTCTTTAGAGCATAAATTTGCTCTGTTGACTTGCATGTCCTATCTATTCATGGGTAACCAAAAAAATTGGGAGTTTTTATACGCTCTACCCAAATTGCCAAAAGAAAGCGTCGTAATTACATGAAGGATAAATAGCAATGGGTTTATCATTCCATGGCAACTTTAATTACAGCCTGAGACAATTAGCACGTTGTTGTTGTTTACCCGATCCCTTTTGAGGGATGGGGGCATGGCAAAAGACCGTGGAGCCCCAGAAGCTGGGCAACTCTCCAGGGTCTGGACCAGAGGTCGTAGAGAGACAGAGAGTCGCCAAACAGTCAGCGGCGTAAAGAGTCCGTAGCTGGACAGTGCAGAATGAGATGAGAGATGTCCTGGGACGAGTGTCCACAGGCGCTGCAAGAAGAGTTCTCGATTCTGCCAATCCTGGAGAGATAAGAACCTAAAAGAAGGCTGTGTCCGTTGCTGCATAGACGAGAGAGAGGACACAGCGAGCATGACGAGGAAGCACAAGTTCCTCGGTGGAAATTGAGGGAACCTGTGTGTCAAAATGCTTTGAAGAGACAATACGCCTCCAGTCCGAGAAAAGACGAGAGTGGATACGAGAGATAAGAGGAGAGAGATGACAAGGGATTGCGGAGGGCGCAAGTAGCGCACCCCGCCTGGCCAGCTCATCGGCCGCTTCCTTCCCCGGAAGAAACGAGTGTCCGGGGACCCATTGTAGTCTGGTAGAACAGAAGGAGAAATAAGATAGTTCCTGCCAGATCTGCCACAGAGTTTGAGATAACAGGAAAGATGGAGGAGAGAACAGGGTGGCAAGGACAGAACGAGAGTCAGACCGAAGGAGAAGAGAAGAAAAATGGCAGACTTGTTGGTGTTGCCGAGACCAGCAAAGAGCGTGCAGAATGGCGCAGGCTTCAGCGGAAAAACTGGAACAAACTGGGCCTGCCGAAAAGGAAAGAGTGGCCTCAGTGCCACAGAGAGAGCAGTTGGCAAGAACGCCGGAGCCGCCCTTGCCAAAAGGAAAAGGAACAGAGCCGTCTGTCCAGAGCACCAGATCATGAGGGGGGAGAGAGTCAAGGTGGGCGAGAGCCGCGCCTTGGCGAGTGAGAGGGGGATCAGAGCAAGATCATGGAGTGGAAAGGGTGGACTCCATCGTGAAGGAAAGCAGATTCCAGGGAGGAAATGGAGGGCAAGCAAGAAGAGCCTCCCTAGAACAAGTAGAAGGAAGCATGAGCGAGTGAGTGGACGCAAAAGCTCTCCAAGATGATCTGCAGAGTCTTGGTTTCACTCCTAGTCTGGCCAAACCTGAGATGGGAAAGGAGGTTGGGAGATGAAGAGCCTGCTCATAAGATGAAAGAGTGAAATGAGTCAGAGTGACTTGTAAGGGAAGTAAAGAAGTCTCGGAGAGAAGCAGAGGGATAGGGGAGGACGACAGGCAGCCGGTGATGGCGCAACTGGCCGCTCGGTAGAGGCGTTCCAATTTGGTGATATTGGTAGCGCTTAGGAAAGGAAACCATCCGGGTGAAGCATATGTGAGAAGGGACCGAAGAAACGATTTATACAGAACAGAGAGGGACTCCTTAGATGGGCCCCATGATGAAGCAGAGATACAGCGTAAGGCCTTGAGACGTGGGAAGAACTTGGCCTTCAGCGAAGATACATGCTTAGAAAAGGAAAGAGTGCAGTCGAAGATGACCCCAAGAAAAGTTGGAGTGGGATTGAAACGGAGGCGGGAGCCGAGTAGGAGGAGGTTGGGTTGGAGGTTAGCGTGGTGGGGATCCACTGAGAACAAAAAGGCCTCACATTTGCTCAGATTGAGAGGAAGACACCAGTACTCAGACCAGTGCTCCAATCGAAACAGAGCTCCTTGTGTGGCCTCCATTGCACTGGGGACCGAGGGGGAGGAAGACCAAATGGCCAGGTTGTTAGCATAAAGAGAACAGCTGACGGAAGATGGCAGAGAAGCCGGAAGATCATTAATGAAAAGAGAGAAAAGTACAGGGCCAAGAACGGATCCTTGCGGAACACCTCGACGGACTCTAAAGGAACGGCTTTTGTGATTTTGATAAACCACAGAAGCGCGCCTATCAGAAAGGAAAGATTGAGTCCAACGAGCAAAGCAAGGAGGGAGGCCAGCCGAAATCAGTTTGTGGAAAAGGGCGGGATGCCAGACAGAGTCAAAAACTTTAGAGAAATCGATAGTGGACAGGATCGTCCGAGAGCCCGGCCTGGGTTTGTTAAACCCATCCGAAATGGACTGAGAAAGGTACAGAATTTGATCAAGTGTAGACCGTCCAGGGCGGAAACCGGCCTGACGGGGATAAGAGAATGGATTTAGATTCCAGAAAAAAGAGTAGACGGAATAGAATGATGCATTAAAAAAGGTTTGAGACGCAGGAGGTGAGAGAGATAGGCCGGAAGGAAGCAGGAGAGTCGAGATGTTTTCGCATCTTATGCGTGGGAATAATGGAAGATATCTTCCAGATGGAAGGAAAGGAATGCAAAGACCAGGAGAGATTGAAGATGTGAAGAAGTAAATCCATGCCAGAGCGAGGAAGATGCTTTAGCATGGGATAGGCAACTTTGTCTGGACCAGTGGCAGTGGAGGAGGAGAGGTTGGAGGCAGCCACAAGAAATTCAGCGAGAGGGAAATGAGAGCAAAAGGACGAGTGAGACTCTTTAGGGCACATGGCTCGGCGGAGCTCAGTGAGGTAGCCTCTGGCTCTGCTACATAGAGCCTTTGGCTGAGAAACGGAAAAGTGAGATCTCAGGTAAGCGGCATAGACCGAAGCCGATTCCCTGGGAGAAGAACAGTTGGGGAAGTTAGGAGAGGAAGAAGATGAGCCAGCGATAGAGCAGATTAAAAGTTAGATTTAGGTGTAAGAGAAGAGCAAGTCGTCTGCCATGCCTCAGCCTTGGCCTTGGCGATGACTGACGAGGCGCGTCGAGAAGCCGAGATGTAAGCCTGGCGATCTTCATCACTTCTGTGAGCGGCAGCAAAAGCCCTGTGTCTTTCACTAATCGTTTCTTCCATCTCAGCAGACCACCAGGCTTTAGGAGGGCGTTTAATGCGGCCGAAAGGAATGGAAGATTTGGCCGCATTCAGTGCCAGAGAGGTAAAGAGAGCAGCAGCAGAGGAAAGAGAAAGAGATGAGTATTCCTCTGCAGAGGGACAGTAAGAGTCAAAGTAGGAGGCAAAACCATCCCAGCAAGCTTTCTGAAAATTGAAGGAAGGGGGCGCTCGTTGAGGCGAAAGATCATAGAGAGAGGGACAGATAGAAGAATTGGTATGGGGTCAGAACCAAGGTCCTGAAGCACCTCCTGTGAGCAAAAAAGGGCAAGAGAAGAGGGGGAAAAGGAGATGTCAGGAGAGGAGTGACTACCGAAGGAGCGATGGAGAAGGGTGGGTGTGTCAGGGTCATTGATGGGGAGGAGGTCAGAGGAGATGACCCAGTCGAATACTTCCTCCCCGCGGGGGTCGGGAGTGCCTCTTGAGTCCCAAAAGGGGTGATGGCAATTGAAGTCCCCTAGAATGAAGAGATTTCTGGAGGAGGGAAGAATGGAGGGAGAAAAGGAATCGGTTCTGCCATTCATTGGGGAGGAGCGAATAGGGGGCATACACATTAAGAAATGACACCAAGAAGGAGTTGTTTAGAGAGATGTTGATCCGTACATAATCAGAGTAGGGATCAAGCGAAGAAAGAAAGGAGGTAGAAAGTTCAGAGAAAGATAGGCCCTGCCTGATGAAAATGACAACGCTGCCGCTAGCGTGTGGTATCAGAAGTGAGAATACCTGACTGGGAGTGGGTACGATCAGAACGCAAAGCAGAGAATCCAGGAATCTGGAAAGAGGAGTTAAGATTAGATTCCTGAATGCAGATATGGTCGACAGGATGGGATGAAAGAAAGTGGAAGTAGTTCAGTGCTCCTGGCTCGAAGACCTCCAGCATTCCATTGAAGAACCCTGAGAGAGTCAGGGGCAGGGTGGAGGCAGGAGGCGAAGAAAAAAAGCTAGGAGCAAGGGACGGTGGTGGAGGGGCAAAGGTAGAAGATATAGAATGGGCAGATGGAGGATAAGAAGTTTGGAGACGAGGATGGGGCAAAAGAGCAGCGTTAGTAGAGACGGGTCTAGATTGCACGGTGGAGGTATACATTTTGGAGGAGTCCGAGGAGGGAGTCACAGTGAATGAGCAGGGGGCAGCTCCAAGAGTGAGAACTGCCAAGAGCTTTGAATTGGGATAAGGAAAGTTGTGAGCACCTTAGATGGACCCATTTGGAGCAAGCGCAGCATTGCACTGACCTGCCCCGCCAGGTCACATTTCCAGTGCACACAGAGCAAGGAAAGATGGGGCCAGAGTTGGGATGAACGTTGTCGCTCATCAACAGAAGGAGGAGAATGAGGAGACGAAGAAGGGCAAGAAAATGGCAGGAAAAATGAAAAAGAGAAAACAAGCGAGCGATTTTAAAGAAGCTGTGTGCTGCCCTTCTGCGGTCGTTCAGGGGGCAGCATAGTGAAAAAATGAAGGGGAGTGCCTGGGGTAACTGGGATCCTCGGGAAGGCCAACAGCCATTTCGACCCAACCCAAACGGAGCCAGGGACCGCACCACCACGTTGAGGCAGCTGTTGATTGGTGCAGTTGATTAGTACAACTAACACGTCGCTGTTTTCACTGAAAGCTGATTTTTAAACATCATATATTTTTTAGATATCTTTTGTGTATTTCTCAGGTGTGATCAATAAAAAGTAATACCAATTAAAAAATCAACTCAACTAATCAAACACATTACTTCTCTTTACGTGCGATATGTGCTTTTATGCAGATCTTCAAAAGCAAATAACTGTCAGAGAGGAAGCTATAGCATCAGCACATTTTCAGCAAAGTAATTTTTACACCTTTGTGTATGCATACTGATGTTGAGTTATCAAAAGTATTTACTGCAGGTATCGGCAACACACCAAGGCATTTGACTTGCAGACATTTTTAGCCTAACCCGTCTTCATATCACTTATCTAAAATCCGACATAAACATTTTCTCTTCAATCAGTGATCCCGTAAGCATGACTTTAAAACACAATTTAGAGATGTTAAAAATGCACACCCACCACAAGGTGAAATTATAGTGTCTCCCCTTAGCGTATCAGGTTTGATGTACAAGAATTACTATTTCATTTTCCATTTTTTTGTTCGTGGTTGTCGAATTTTGTTTTCTTTTTATGCCAACTTGGGTGAAAATAAAATGAAATGAATGAATAACATTTAATTAAATTAGACTGGAACTCGTCTGTGAAAACTGATGGTCTAAGTCCGAGATAAAACTCACGATTTTATGTCCACAAGTCTAATGCCCTGGAAATTACAACATTACTTTTTGATGTTGTGTTACATAAATGACCCAAAAAGCAGCTCCAAGGTACTGAAAGCGTTAAAAAGTAGCATTTCAAAAAAACGTTGATTCAAGTTACACACAAAAATCCCAGTTATGGCAGTGGAAAGCAATTGCAAGTTTGAGGTTTTACTTGATCTTATTACTTTTGTAGTATTTAAAAAACAGCTTCTTTAAAAATATGTTAAAAAGTATATAAGAATGCTTTCCACTTTTCTGAAATGTCTTAAGCAAACTTCAGCATCCTTATCTCCAATATAACTGCAAACATAGCTGAACACAATCCCATAGTTTGTGCAATCACCAGGAATTGTAAGACCACCTCAATTTAAACTGTTCAAATATGTTTCATGCATTCTTGAATAATGATGAACATCACCAACACTGTTAGAAACTTAGCTAGATATATTTACACCCTTGAAAATTAATTGAATCACTTGAAAAAATACAAAAAACTTGTTTTTTATTTATTTGCAAAACATAAACAAAACAAGCTAGGCAAAGTGCAGTTTTTGATAACGGATGTGACCACCGCAACTAGTTAGAACCGATTTTATTCGTTTGGGCATCGAATCTATCCATTTTTTGCAGTTTTCTTGGATTTGAGGGTGACGATACCAGCAGTCAATTATGGCTTCTATCAGCTTCACCATGGTGGTATAATCTCTTGTTGTTGTTGTTGTTTTAACCCTCCTCTTCCTTGGGATGGAGGTATGGCGCGAACAGCAATCCAGGTTCACGCCATCAACCTAATTGAATTAGGCTAGGGGAAAAGTTGCAGCCCTTTCAAACCAGTCGTAAATGCAAATTACAGACTGGTAGCCCCACCACCAACAAGGCGGACTGCCATTGGTGGGTACCCAAGAGTCGTCTCTTATGACATGCTGGGTGAGCAGCTTCACTATTCTAACCTGGTAAAGCACGGGTATAATAATATCTTCTTCGCAGACGTAGCTTTATTATACTCCAAAGATTTTCAATCGGATTTAAGTCTGGAGAGTTTCCAGGCCAATCCAACACCAAAATATTGTTTAAATTGATAAAATTTTTGACTTTTCGACTAATATGACATGGTAACAAATCTTGCTGAAAAATCCCTGAACCTTCTGGGAATTTTCTTTCCATTGCTGGTATTACTTTCTTTGTCAGAACATCAAGGTATTTTTCAGAATTCATCATGCCTTCAACTGGCTTGAGTGGTCCAACCCCATAATAGCTGAAACAACCCCAAAACATTTTTTTTGGGAGATGTTTGACAGCTTGATCAATGTGGCTTTTTTTTAGGTAAAACTTGACGCCATTGTTCACGTGTCCAGTCTTTATATTTTTTGGCCCAAATGAAACGTTTCTTTTTCATCTTGGTGGTCAAGAGCTGTTTTTTTTTATTGGTGGTCTTGCTTTCCGGCCAACAGCTAGGAGTCGCCTGCGCGCAGTTGAGGAATCAACCATCACTCCAGCAGAAGCCAAATCTTGTTGTAGTTAAAAACTTGTTTTTCTTGGGTTGAGTTTACTCTCTCTAAGCAAGTAAGTAATCGTTCTGGGCGTCGTCTTTTTAAATCCTTCTCAATTTGAAATTTTTTAATAAGCCTATGCACAGTTGGTTGACTAACTCGCACACATTTAGCTATCTCTCTTTGCGACTTTGTGTGCTGATGCAAAGCCAATACTTTTGCACGCTTTCTAGGAGTAACATCCATGTTTTAATGCATTTACCACGAAAGAATTGGCTTCTGATTAGTTTTGTGATAATGGGATCAATTATCATTGCGATGTCATAAACTTTTTGTTTATTTTGGCTCTGACGTCATAGACATCGTGACCCTCAAATCCAAGAAAACTGCAAAAAATTGATAGATTCGATGCCCAAACGAGTGAAATCGGTTCTAACTAGTCTTGGTGGTCACATCCATTATCGCAATGTTCTAGCTTGTTTTGTTTATGTTTTCAAAATAAATAAAAAACATGTTTTTTTGTATTTTTTCAAGTGATTCAATTAATTTGCACAAGGGTGGAGCACTCTTATTTGAACCACGAAAACTAGATCTGGCTGCTGTCTAAAGTCTTTGTAATATCGTTGAAAATCAATGGCAGTTCTGCCAAACAAGCTCTATCTTGCAGGGCTTTGTTGGTAATTTTTGCATAAGAAGGGTAATTTTCAAGTATTGTCTTGATTCATTTGTAAAATTTGCATTTTCTTCACTTTTTGGAAACTTGTTCGTGGAGACACACTTGAATTATAGTTCCTTTGACACAATGATACACGAACCTAATGGCATTTTTACAAGATTAATAATCTGTATAACGTTTAAAAATATTGACTTCAATCTGTTAATAATGCATATCACTGCTTTTAATAGTTTCACTCGTGGCCTTAGAATAAACCTTGTAAGATTGTTTATTCGTAGATACGAACTGCTCTGAGTTCCCTCCTCCAGAAATCTCTTCATTCTGGGGGACTTCAATTGCCATCACCCGCTTTGGGACTCAAGAGGCACTTCCGACCCCTGCGGGGAGGAAGTATTCGACTGGGTCATCTCCTCTGACCTCCTCCCCATCAATGACCCTGACACACCCACCCTTCTCCATCGCTCCTTCAGCAGTCGCTCCTCTCCTGACATCTCCTTTGCTCCTTCTACTCTTGCTTTTTCTTGCTCCTGGGAGGTGCTTCAGGACCTGGGTTCCGACCACCTACCAATTCTTCTATCTGTCCCTCTCTCTATGATCTTTCGCCCCAACGAGCGTCCCCCTTCCTTCAATTTTCAGAAAGCTTGCTGGGATGGTTTTGTCTCCTACTTTGACTCTCACTGTCCTTCTGCAGAGGAATACTCGTCTCTTTCTCTTTCCTCTGCAGCTGCTCTTTTTACCTCTCTGGCAATGAATGCGGCCAAATCTTCCATTCCTTTCGGCCGCATCAAACGCCCTCCTAAAGCCTGGTGGTCTGCTGAGGTGGAACAAGCGGTTGGTGAAAGACGCAGGGCTTTCGCTACTGCTCACAGAAGTGATGAAGATCGCCAGGCTTACATCTCGGCTTCTCGACGCGCCTCGTCAGTCATTGCCAAGGCCAAGGCTGAGGCATGGCAGACGACCTGCACTTCTCTTACACCTAAATCTAACTTTTAATCTGCTCTATCGCTGGCTCATCTTCCTCGTCTTCCTCCTCTCCTAACTGTTCTTCTCCCAGGGAATCGGCTTCGGTTTATGCCGCTTACCTGAGGTCTCACTTTTCCGTTTCTCAGCCAAAGGCCCTGCGCAGCAGAGCCAGAGGCTACCTCACTGAGCTCCGCCGAGCCACGTGCTCTGTGGAGTTTCACTCGTCCTTTTGCTCTCCTTTCTCTCCTGCTGAATTTCTTGCGGCTGCCTCCAACCTCTCCTCCTCCACTGCCACTGGTCCAGACAAAGTTGCCTATCCCATGCTAAAGCATCTTCCTCGCTCTGGCATGGATTTACTTCTTCACATCTTCAATCTCTCTTGGTCTTCACATTCCTTTCCTTCCATCTGGAAGATATCTTCCATTATTCCCATACATAAGATGCGAAAACATCTCGACTCTCCTGCTTCCTTCCGGCCTATCTCTCTCACCTCCTGCGTATCAAAGCTTTTTGAACGCATCATTCTATTCCGTCTACTCTTTTTTCTGGAATCTAATTCCATTCTTTCTCCCCGCCAGGCCGGTTTCCGCCCTGGACGGTCTACACTCGATCAAATTCTGTACCTTTCTCAGTCCATTTCGGATGGGTTTAACAAACCCAGGCCGGGCTCTCGGACGATCCTGTCTACTATCGATTTCTCTAAAGTTTTTGACTCTGTCTGGCATCCCGCCCTTTTCCACAAACTGATTTCGGCTGGCCTCCCTCCTTGCTTTGCTCGTTGGACTCAATCTTTCCTTTCTGATAGGCGCGCTTCTGTGGTTTATCAAAATCACAAAAGCCGTTCCTTTAGAGTCCGTCGAGGTGTTCCGCAAGGATCCGTTCTTGGCCCTGTACTTTTCTCTCTTTTCATTAATGATCTTCCGGCTTCTCTGCCATCTTCCGTCAGCTGTTCTCTTTACGCTGACGATCTGGCCATTTGGTCTTCCTCCCCCTCGGTCCCCACGGCGGTGGAGGCCACACAAGGAGCTCTGTTTCGATTGGAGCGCTGGTCTGAGTACTGGTGTCTTCCTCTCAATCTGAGCAAATGTGAGGCCTTTTTGTTCTCAGTGGATCCCCACCACGCTAACCTCCAACCCAACCTCCTCCTACTCGGCTCCCGCCTCCGTTTCAATCCCACTCCAACTTTTCTTGGGGTCATCTTCGACCGCACTCTTTCCTTTTCTAAGCATGTATCTTCGCTGAAGGCCAAGTTCTTCCCACGTCTCAAGGCCTTACGCTGTATCTCTGCTTCATCATGGGGCCCCTCTAAGGAGTCCCTCTCTGTTCTGTATAAATCGTTTCTTCGGTCCCTTCTCACATATGCTTCACCCGGATGGTTTCCTTTCCTAAGCGCTACCAATATCACCAAATTGGAACGCCTCTACCGAGCGGCCAGTTGCGCCATCACCGGCTGCCTGTCGTCCTCCCCTATCCCTCTGCTTCTCTCCGAGACTTCTTTACTTCCCTTACAAGTCACTCTGACTCATTTCACTCTTTCATCTTATGAGCGGGCTCTTCATCTCCCAACCTCCTTTCCCATCTCAGGTTTGGCCAGACTAGGAGTGAAACCAAGACTCTGCAGATCATCTTGGAGAGCT
Organism: Trididemnum clinides; assembly: GCA_963675345.1. NCBI lineage: Eukaryota > Metazoa > Chordata > Ascidiacea > Aplousobranchia > Didemnidae > Trididemnum > Trididemnum clinides. The sequence goes on from OY776295.1 coordinate 36,665,439, forward strand.
CTTGCGTCCACCCACCCGCTCATGCTTCCTTCTACTTGTTCTAGGGAGGCTCTTCTTGCTTGCCCTCCATTTCCTCCCTGGAATCTGCTTTCCTTCACGGTGGAGTCCACCCTTTCCTCTCCATGCTCTTGCTCTGATCCCCCTCTCACTCGCCAAGGTGCGGCTCTCGCCCACCTTGACTCTCTCCCCCCTCATGATCTGGTGCTCTGGACAGACGGCTCTGTTCCTTTTCCTTTTGGCAAGGGCGGCTCCGGCGTTCTTGCCAACTGCTCTCTCTGTGGCACTGAGGCCACTCTTTCCTTTTCGGCAGGCCCAGTTTGTTCCAGTTTTTCCGCTGAAGCCTGCGCCATTCTGCACGCTCTTTGCTGGTCTCGGCAACACCAACAAGTCTGCCATTTTTCTTCTCTTCTCCTTCGGTCTGACTCTCGTTCTGTCCTTGCCACCCTGTTCTCTCCTCCATCTTTCCTGTTATCTCAAACTCTGTGGCAGATCTGGCAGGAACTATCTTATTTCTCCTTCTGTTCTATCAGACTACAATGGGTCCCCGGACACTCGTTTCTCCCGGGGAACGACACAGCTGATGAGCTGGCCAGGCGGGGAGCGCTACTTGCGCCCTCCGCAATCCCTTGTCATCTCTCTCCTCTTATCTCTCGTATCCACTCTCGTCTTTTCTCGGACTGGAGGCGTACTGTCTTTTCTCGGACTGGAGCATTTTGACACACAGGTTCCCTCAATTTCCACCGAGGAACTTGTGCTTCCTCGTCATGCTCACTGTGTCCTCTCTCGTCTTCGCTGCAATGGACACAGCCTTCTTTTAGGTTCTTATCTCTCCAGGATTGGCAGAATCGAGAACTCTTCTTGCAGCGCCTGTGGACACCCGTCCCAGGACATCTCTCATCTCATTCTGCACTGTCCAGCTACGGACTCTTTACGCCGCTGACTGTTTGGCGACTCTCTGTCGCTTTACGACCTCTGGTCCAGACCCTGGGGAGTTGCCCGGCTTCTGGGGCTCCATGGTCTTTTGCCATGCCCCCATCCCTCGGAAGGGGTCGGGTAATCAACAACAACAACTGCTCTGAGCATTATACTCGCTGTAAGATCAACTTTGACAACATTTCCATTCACAGCATCAAGTTAACTGCTCAGTTATAGCTACTTGGTTTATTCTGACGAACTATTGAATGTTTCATTTTATCATGCTTGCCTAAATAGTTATTTTTGCTAAATTGCTTTGCGCGTCATAGGCGAGGCGTATCAGCATTCTAGATTTGAAAAAAATAAAATAAAATTACTCAACCCTAAATTCTAGTTTTCATCACGTTTTTGTTTATTGTCAGCACATCAGCAATATGTGGTGGCAATTAAAGCAGGCCTACGCTGCGTCCATGATACATGGCCTATTCTATGCTCGAAAATTTGTCTTGAATAAGCGAAGCTACCATATGTAGTGGTACATTTGTCAATATTTCCTTAGAAGATAGCTTTTGAGGTTGGTCACTCACGAAACAAATATTATCTATCCTTGCCAAGAAAGTTTATCTGAACAACTGAACGTAGAGTTGCGAACTACTTGAAAACGCATTCCAGAATAAGCAGCTTGCTTTCAGCCCACAGGCACTGTGTAACCAGGTTGTTGAATTTCTTATCAAAACAGCTAAAGGTTTTATAACTAGAAAAACTAGGATTTTATTGGCCTAAATTACAATCACAACGTTTTTTTGGCTTGCAAATAAAAAATAAATATTTTTCTAAACTGACTTGCTCCAAGCAACGTCTTTCAACGTAAACATTTTTTTAAAATCTAGTTTACCCATAGGCTCTTTGTTATTAGCCTGCACTGCACATCTTTAATTTTTGTGCATACAACCAGCACATCAGGATTATGCGACGTTACGAAGCGGAAGCGCAAATGTTTAAACATTCCAACTTCAAGTAGTTCAAGAGGTCAGCGATGCACTTTGACCACACTGCAGACAATGACACTGTTTTGACCTCTGAGGTATCTTCAATACAGTTGGTCACCGACAAGTAGCCAGAGGCTTTAAATGTAGCATAGATTATATCATCACAATTGTGGAGCCTACTACGGTCACCAGCTGTACTGAAGAGATCTGATAGATCGAAACAGGGTCACTATCTGCAATTTGCTCAAAATTCCAGCTTCACTTTTGCCCTCGTAGCACGAAAGTTTTACCGCTAATTTCTTTCGCCAACAAAAACTGCAATCTCTGTGTCAGGTCACTATGGTTCGTATTTTTTACGCTTTACGCCAGACAATGCAAATTTTCCGCCAATGCTTTCTGTGTAAACCAGGCTTCTGTAATGCAGTTGTTGCTACGTTGTTAATGTTATAAACGTGTTGAGCATTTGTTGGCAATGGTGTTTTATTTAGTTACAATGCACATTGACCGTGGACTGAGAAACGCATTAGAGGAAGGACAGAAGGACGTCAGCAAAACTTAGGTTGGGTCAGAGGTTTTCAACCCTTTTAGTAATAGCACACCCTGTATCAGCTATCAAAAAATGTGTATACCCTGGGAACATTATCGCTCAAAATTCAGAAAAATTTTCAGCGGTTGACCTTTTGCCGTAGAATTAAAGGGCGAAATCTTAGCTGTTTTTATTTGGAAGCCGCTTTATTCCAACTTTTATTTTCACCTATTTGGACTTCAATTTTAGAGTATTAACGTTTTTTTTTGAGGGGGTGAGTCGTTACTTTACAACGTTCAAGTTAACGGCCCTTCTTTTTCAAAATTGTTTAGAAAGAGGTCTGAAAAATTGGTACATCCCATCACGCTTGCACACCCTTAAAAAATTTTGGTACACCTTGTGGTGTACCATGCGCTCAACTGAAGAGCGCTGTATTAGATTATTGTCATTTGAGCTCTATTTCAATTTAAACGCTTAGGATGTGACACTCTAAAACTTTGACTTGTTTAAAATCCTTTAAAAAATGTTGGTCCTGTACTTAATGGTTTGTTTTGGTTGTGACTCATTTGATGCTCCTCCATTGAGTTCGAATGCAAGATTTATTATTGTAAAATAAACGAAATTTATCGTTCAAAAATACATAGCAAAAGGTCAAGTAGGCATATAGCCGCTGTGGTTTAACGGTAACCGTGCCGAACCTTGGGATAAAAGGTCCGGAGTACGCAAATCTGTTATAGCACCATTGGTATTCGTCAGAAAGGGCATCAGAAATTTGAAGTGCTTTGTTGCTCATGCAAAAAGTCTGGTTGCAAAGTTGGTGCGTAGTGGCAGACATTAACTTAATCAGCACGTTTACATATGCGAAAACGCAGGCCTTCACAACGGTTCCACCTAGGCCGTGAAACATCAGAACCAAAGGCAATTTTATGGCCATTAGAAGATGGAAAGGTCACAAAGAATTGTATTGGTAGCTTGTAATTAACTTCTCTTGCGTTTTGTTGAATTTCTGTCAAACTCGTACTATTTAAAATATTCGGATTAAACATACAATTCTGTAAGAAGGGAATCATATTTGAATATTGATAAAAAGGCCAGCATTAATGTAGGCTTATTAAGAATTTTTAACTAACCCGCGCCATAAAATTTGTTTTTCCTGAAAGGCTTTTAGTAATTCCCTAGATTACTGATAGTAGGAACTAGAGATCGGCGTTTGTCAACTTGACGTATTGGGCACCCTAGGTTGCAGAGCCTACCATAATTTTGCATTTTTCTAGTTGATTTGTAGCAGTTTATGAAATTGATGTGTGCCAGTTTTAAAACCGAAGACCTTTTTTGAAATCAATCTCAAAAGGGAAGAGTTTTTAAACTGAACTTTTTGTGATGATTGACGTCAAAATTAGCAGCAACCATTACAAGTTGACCATCACTAATCCGGAATTACTGGGACCTGGGGAGTGCTGGATTAGCCATTTATTGTCTTAGAATACTCAAGCCCAGTTGCTAACCACTTCATCTTAAAATTAAAATATCGTCTAAATCAGTACAAGTTAGTTAATAAAGAAAAGATAAGTGAAATGTTAATGAAATACAGCTAAAATAATTGGTACAGGTAATTTGAATTTTGAAATTATGGAAAATTTGAAACAACAGTACAGAGTACAGATACTGTTTGCTAGGTCTAATTACTCTGCTCCAATCAACAGTCGCCTCAACGTGGTGGTGCGGTCCCCGACCCCGTTTGGCTTGGGTGGAAATGGCTGTTGGCCTTCCCGAAGGTCCCAGGCACTCCCCTTCATTTTTTTGCTATGGTGCCCCTGAACGACTGCAGAAGGGGAGCTCACTGCTTCTTTAAAATTGGTCGCCTGTTTTCTCTTTTTCGTTTCTCTTGCCCTTCTTCGTCTCATTCTCCTCCTTCTGTTGATGAGCGGTAGCGTTCATCCCAACCCTGGCCCCATTTTTCCTTGCTCTGTGTGCACTAAAAATGTGACCTGGCGGGGCAAGTCAGTGCAATGCTGCACCTGCTCCAAATGGGTCCATCTAAGGTGCTCACAACTTTCCTTGTCCCAATTCAAAGCTCTTGGCAGTTCTCACTCTTGAAGCTGCCCCCCCTCTGCCGTAACACTGTGACTCCCTCCTCGGACTCCTCCAAAATGTATACCTCCACTGTACAATCTAGCCCCCCTCTGCTAATGCTGCACTCTCGCCCCACCCTCGTCTCCAAACTTCTTATCCTCCATCTGCCCATTCTATATCTTCTCCCTTTGCTCCTGGCTTTTCTTCCGCGCCTCCTGCCTCCACTCCCCCCTCTGACTCTCTCAGGGTTCTTCAATGGAATGCTGGAGGTCTTCGAGCCAGGAGCACTGAACTACTTCCACTTTCTTTCGTCCCATCCTGTCGACCTTATCTACATCCAGGAAGGCAGAAGAGAATCCTTCATGCAGCAAATTAACGTAAAAAGTAAAGTGTTAATTTCCCCGATGTTAATGTTATTAACTCCTAAATGCCTAAATTATGAATTTAGCAGCTAAAAATTTTTAGCGCTGCTTTTAGTTAAAATAGAGTGTTTTTATAAATTAGGTATGTCTAGGTGTTTACTCCGTTTCGTAGACAAATTTAGAGTTTGTTAACTGAAAGCAACATCCGTCATTAAAAAACCTCAAACTGCAAAAATTGCTACTGTTTTTTAAGTTCTATTGCGGGTGAAATTTCAGAAAATAATTGGATTTTGGTGTAAAACACAAAGTGAGTTTACACTTTGTGTAAAACACTTTAGTAATGTCGTTGCAGCCTGGCATTTTGCACCTGCCTTTGTTTTCAAAAGCTCTGAAAAATAAGCAACTTAATCTTTTCGTACAGATTCTCCAGGAATTGGTTTGGCCGGCTCCTTCGTGTGTTTTGCTTCAAAATCCTGCTCAACATTGCTGGATGGCCTACTTTTCCTTGCTTGCAGAATGCCTCTGCAATTTCGGTCTTGAAGTTTAGTAGACTTATGCCAGCAGAATCCCAGCTTTACTGCATCTTCGCGATATTCTCTCCAAGCAGGGCACTCACTATGTCGATAAAACTTTCGTGAACGAATGCAACTTTGTTAAAAGGCAATCATGTAATTTAGTCTCTCTACACTTCCCATGTATGAGTTATACAGATCGGCAATTGCTGGGACTTTGACGGGAATCTTCTTTCTTTCCTTGCTGTCATATTTTTGCTTCTCTACTGAAAGCAAAACAGAAGCATAAGTTGTGAGAAACATCACACAACGTTTGTCCAAATACTTGACAGCCCTCACTCTCTGTCCGCATACATACCACATACCAAAATCGAGCGCTTTTCAACACAACCTCTTATTTTCTTTTTTCATGTGTTCTGCAGAAAGCAAGCTGATGGTAGCAATTTGGTTTGGCCACACTGTTCCTAAAGATTGCATTCCAACCTTTTGCAACTCTCACACTAAACCAACACTGGTAAACCAGTTATCAAAAAAATGTTAGTGTAATTTTTCGTTGGAGGCACGATGCTGCCACTTGCACCAATATCTGGAAATCCTTCATCGGAATGGATTTTACCACAAGAAATGCCAAAGTCATAAACAATTCCTTTATCGTCACTCGTCAGTGAGAACAAAGATTTTGTACCCCCATTTTTTGGACTTTTTGGAATGTATTACTTGCAGTGGAGGTTACCTTGATTGGTTTGGAACAATCTGCTCATCCACACAAAAATATTCTTTTTTGGGGGTATGCTGCACCTTCTTTTGCAAATGCTCAACAAGGGGTCTGATTTTGAACATTCTGTCAAAATTTTCATCATGTCTGGTTGGCTGGACTGAATTGTCATTGAAGTGAATGTGTCTTTTGATTTCCTCCCATCTATCACGGGACATAACATCAGCCACGTTGTCAATGAAGCGCATGCTATGTATCACACTGTTCCCAAAAACTGTTCTAGTTCCATCACAGCAAGCAGCAGTGGCTTATTGGGATTGTTTTGTACAGCATAGAGATGTGATTGTTGTACAATTTCTTCAAATTTGTTTATCAAAAAAATATTTAAAGTAATCCACTGGAGATTCAAATATTTCCTCAGATGTAAGAGAAGAGCCTTTCCATTCAAACAGAAATGTTGACGAAGGAGTTTTTTTCCGTGGATACTGTCTTTTATAAAGAGATGCTGATGTTGTAGTTAATGTACTTGAAGCGGAACACTACATTACTTACTGTTCAGTTGGTGTTTAGCATAAAAAGATCATGGTTTCTTTCTTGCGACATTGTTGGGTTGTATATCACATGATGAAGATTGGTGAAAGTCAGATAATGTAAGCCTACCTGAAGCGGAACATTGCATTATTTATTGCTCATTTGATGTTTAGCCAAAAAGTGTCATAGTTTTTTACTAGCAACATTGTTAAGTTGTACATCAGATGATGAAGGTTGGCAAAGATCTTCTTCATCACTTATGCTTGCGCCTGATTCGTCATCATTTACAAGAAAGTAAAAATAATACTGTAGGTGGCTTACTATAGGCTAAACAATTGTGTAGGACCTTTTACGATAATTTAATGCTTATTCAAAATGATGTGCTAGGCCAGGGGTTCTCAACCGGGGTGGAATTCCCCACCAGGGGGGAATTTTGTATTTGCAAAGGGGGAATTTCTTATTAAGGTTCTGTTTAAAAATAGTTTAACTTTGTATTACAGTTGCTTCCAGTTCTTGAAGTTTATTAATTGTTTTTTGTTAATGGCACTGAATCGTCTCCGCGTTCCGCCACAGCAGACATGTGCAACCTGCAGCCTGCGAATATTTCGTAATGGTTGAAACAGTAATTAAGTTTTTTATGTCTCTACATCCAACTAACTGTAAATTTTCGCGCTCTCTGTGATATCGGTACAATGCGGTCTAGCTGGAAAGCGTTTTTTAAACTTTTACTGTAGGTTAGCAGCAGCAGTGAGAAATTCGTTGATAGTTGGCTGCAGCAGCGTGAAATTGCGTGATAGTGCTTGATATGCAGATAGAGATTGAGAATTGTCAATGATATTTCAGTTTTTGTTGTTTTTGCACCTATTTTAATTGTAAGTTGCAAATCTTTCCCATATTAAGTTTTTAGCATTAATTTACAGGTTAAATATTTTTAAGCAAAATTGATTAGCTAGATACCTCAGGAGTGTTAAAAAGTAATTTTAATCATTAAAATTTTACTCAACATGAGTGTCAAAAAAAGAAGATACAATGATTTATACATTGAATATTGATTCACATGCATCATTAATAATGGCGAGGAAAGACCTCAGTGCGTGGTATGCAATGAAGTTCTGTCAAATGATTCTTTGAAACCAACAAAGTTAAAACAACATTTACAAAATGTTCACCAACAGCACAAGGACAAAAGCAGAGGCTTTTTTAAAAGTCATGTGAGTGCTTTGAAAAAGATGAGACAGGATTCAATTCAAAAGGGCATATCATGAAACAAACAAAAATGAAATTGAAGCTTCTTACTATGTTGCTCTGGAAATAGGTAGGCAGAAAAAACCGCATACAATCGATGAAAATTTGATAAAACCTTGCTCCCTGAAAATAGTTGTGCGTATGCTTGGAAATGAAGAGAAGAAAAAAATTGCTGCTGTGTCGTTATCTAACAGTACAATTCAGAGAAGAATCAAAGATATGGCTCCATACATCAGGGATCAAGTTGTACAAGAGATCAAATCTGCTGCATTTGGCTTATTTTCAATTCAGCTGGACAAATCTACGATGTAGCATCATGTTGCCAGTTAATGGTTTTTGTAAAGTATGTCCATTTAAATGATTTTAAAGAGGAGCTCCTTTTTTGTTCCCGTCTCGAAAAAACTACAAAAGCCATCGACATTTTTGAAAAAGTTTCTTCTTTCTTCAAATCAGAAAATCTTTTGTGGGAAAACGTATGTGGGTACTGTACAGAAGGACCCCCCAGCTATGTTGGGAACCAAATCTGGATTTCAAGCTTATGTTAAAAAGCAAAATTCAAACACAAAAGGCATTCATTGTATGATTCATCGCCATGCGCTGGCCTCCAAAACGCTTCCTCCTCCATTACATGAAGTTCTTGATCAAACGATTCGAACGGTAAATTTTATCAAAAGAGGGGCTCTAAACTCCCAATTGTTCAAGCAACTTTGCATTGATATGGATGCAGACGACCACGTGCTTCTGTTTCATACAAATATTCGGTGGCTTTCAAGAGGAAATGTTACCAAGCGAGTGTTCGAGCTAAGAGATGAACTCAAATTATTTTTTGAGATTGAAAAGAAAACAGAATTTGCTTCATTGCTGAAGAATGATAGATGGATAAGATACCTTGCTTATATGGTATATACTTTTGACCATTTGAATAAACTCAACCTGAAGATGCAAGGGAAAAACACCACTATAATACAATTTAAAGATACTTTGAAAGCTTTTATGAGCAATCTCGATAATTGGAAAAGAAAAGTTAGAATGGGCAATGTTGCAATGTTTGAAGAATTATCATTAATTCTGAAAGTTGATGACCAAGAACTCGTGCTTTCGGATTCACAGAAAGAATTGATTTTGCAACATTTAGAAGCACTAGAATCAGAATTCATGAAATATTTTCCTGATATTAATGACGATGAGCTTGGTTTTGTACAAAATCCCTTCATATTGCCAGTTGAAAAAATTCCTGATAGTTTGCAGGATGAATTTTTAGAACGCAAAGCTGATTCGTTCGCAAGAGATTTATTCAATCAAAAATCAATCACTGAATTTTTGCCATTAACGTGCGATTTCTATCCTAAAGTGGCAAAGAAAGCTATCCAAGATATCCTTCTGTTTGTCTCCACATATCTTTGTGAATCTGGGTTCTCAACTCTCTTGCAAATGAAAACAAAACAAAGAAACAGATTGGATGTGGAAAATGATTTGCGCTGTGCCCTTTCTAATACTTTTCCACGCATGCATTAATTGTCAAAGAAAAAACAATCACAAGTATCCCACTGAGTGTTAAGTTCGTATCATAAACAAAAAAGTTTTTTGAGTTTTGAATTATTCTTTTCATTTAACAATATTATTCAAAAAAGTAAATTACAAATAATTTTGTATTAATTTATATCAGAGGCTATAGAGCTTATCAACTGAGAAGAGTTTAGTTTCTTTTCTTAGTATACCGATGTAAAAGTGTTCTCTACAAACTATATTTCTAAGGGGGGATTTTATGTGTGAATAACGATTAAAGGGGTGCATGAGATAAAAAAGGTTGAGAACCACTGTGCTAGGCATAAATAACAAACTGAAATATTTACATGAAGGAGAAAGTCTATACTCTTCACTGCTTTTAGACACAAATAAAACATCACTGTCAGCTGGTAAGGGTGCACACCAAGTTTTTTCATAAATTGTAGAAGGAATGCATACCACTGTCTCACAAACTAGACTAGGTCGCTTACTAAATATACAGGGTGGTCCAAAAGTAGGTGGACAGTAGTCAAAATTGGCTTATACCTAAATTAGGTGAATATTAGTAAAAAAAAAGATTATTTGTTGTGTTGTATAGTATTATTTATAACCAACAAATAATCTTTTTTTTACTAATATTCACCTAATTTAGGTATAAGCCAATTTTGACTACTGTCCACCTACTTTTGGACCACTCTGTATATTGATTTGACTATGTCATAGGTGTTCAAATGCTAGAGCAAACGTAATAATTTGTAAATTATCTGTGATTTCATTTAAATTAAAACATTTTCAACTCGCTATATTGTTTACTTTGCTCTATTGTATTGCGCTCCAATGTCTCCTCGCTTTATTATTCGCTCTAATATTTTCGCTCCAAAGATTGGCACCCATGTAGTGTAATTACTAGTCTATCTCTGATCAATTCTAGCTGCCAGCTTCCACCACGCCACAAAGACTGCAAAAAGTTTTCTGATCAAAAAACTAAAGTTTTTTGTTATTGTTGCCATATATTTCCATGAAAATAGCTGAATAACACCCAGAGAACAAAAAATAAATTACCTAAAAAACAACTCAAATAATGCATCTCATAGTCTAATGTTTCCCTCAGTTAACATTCAAATAAGTGGGTCTTATTTCACACTTGGACTTGCTACTCATTAGTCCCCTACTAATTTACAAGGAATGAAAACTACAGCCAGTGTCTTCATGTTGTAGCGTGTCGCGCCTCGCACTTCCCCGAGCTGCCATGCCAAACATCTTTTTGTCCTTTTTTTTTATATTTTTTTTTGTTAGATTGCTTTCGGCGACTCAGCACCTTGCTCCCGCCGATGTGTGTGATTCTAGTTTTTTATTGTACGTGCTGTGTTTTGCTATTTTGCAACTTCGTGTGTCCCTAGTTTAACGCCCAGCCAGTGTGCCGTTGCTGTTATATCCGACGATTTTACTATAACCTTGCTTATTTTACTGACGAAGTAATCTACCGTCAGGTTTGTAGCCGCTCGGCCATCTCCACTTAAATGAAATTGTGCGCTTATCGTTGGCACGCCTGGCGAGGTAATCTCACGCCAGGAATCTTAGCCTTGTGGCTTTCCGGCAATCTAGCAGTGGACTTGCATCTATTATATTACTTATGATCATCGGTTTAAGTAATAGTCCCTGTAGTTGGTGACTGGAGTATTGTCCGCGCCGGCTTATTAGCTCAAACTCCCCTACATATACAAGTGAAGTACTAGCAGTATGAAGTTTTAAGATTATTTTTAATCCACTCGTTGCGGTGTGGCAAGAGTTGATTGAGATTAATATTGCACCGCGTATTCGTCTGTTATTATCGCATTTGTCTAAAATCATACCCATATATTTTACTTTTTTTATTAGGGCTAGATAATGTTTATTTTTTTTCTTATGGTAGCTCGTTGATCGGCTTGCTTTTCCCGCCGTCATTTTTTTGTTTGTTGCTTTAGTGCAGGGATTCCCAAACTGGGGTACATGTACCCCCAGGGGTACATTTCGACTTCTCAAGGGATGCATTAGATTAAGTATAAGAATATTCTTTCCATAGCTTCTAATCTGCCTTAAAATATTTTTAATCACCTAATGTTTATAATTTGAAGACCTGATTTTAAGAACTCCTTAGGAAGTTACATTTTCACCCAGTAGAAACTTTATTTAGAAGTGCAGTAACTACCAAGTTCACTTTCGTAGTTCACATGACTTATTTTGTCCAATCACAGCACGCAAGACAAAACAGCTGAGTGATTGCTACAAGAACCGTTGTTGCTAAGGCTAGAAAGCAAATACAGTCGTCCCCGCTTATTAAACAACATTCACGGCTCTTCGCCATTTTGAAAAAAAAATCTACAGAGCACCAGTTGTCTTGCCAATCGATTACAGCATAAACCAATGATCTGCGATAAAACAGCTGAATTAAGAACTAGGTCAGCAGCGTAACCGTCCACTGCAAGACAAAAGGTGTGAGTTGTTAAGCGGGATTTTGGGTTTGTAGAGCGGGTTTTTTATTAGAGGAATAAATGTAGTAATTGTGGGCCGGAAAATTTTGGGCTGATTAAGTGGGTGGGCTTAATAAGCGGTTACTAGTGCACTGGTAATTACTGCAAAAAAAATGAAAAGAAAGCCTAAGGAGCGAACTGGAAAAAAAATTAATGATTGCATGAATTTCAGGTGTAGCTGAAGCCTACTTTAGGATGAGTGAAAAGATTTAATTTGAGATTAAAATAAGTTTGCAATGTTTTTGCAAACTTCAATTTTGTTATTTGAAAAACTTTATTTTTGTGATTTATGTAGTTCTTTAATTGAGGTCTTCATTTGCTTTTAGTTTCAGTAAGCAATATAGATTTGCTCAACGATTAGTTAATTGCGCTGCTGAGTTTAAAAACTTTTATTGTTTTACTTAAAATTTTTGTCTATTTTCGGACTTTTTAAAAAGCTAAACAATGAGTGTCAAAAAAATAATATTCATAAACCTACGTTCGTGTTTACATTTACGATAAACAATGGTTTGCATATACCATTATGTGTACTTTGTCAAAAATTATTGGGAAATGATTCGATGAAACCAAGCCTTCTCACTCGGCATTTGGAGAGAGCTCATCCGGAATTCAAAGACAAAGAACTTGACTTTTTCAAGCATAGAGAATCAGTGTCTAAGAAACAACACTTGGATAAAGGTGGCATGTTTTTCCAACAAACCAATGCTTCACTAAAGGCATCTTTATGAAGTTTCCCTCATGATTGCCAAGTAAAAAAAAGCACATATCCCTGGGAAAGCCTGGTCCTACCTGCTGCAAAAGTAATGGTATGTATCAGAAATCTGTACCACCAATCAACTCTTCTAATGGTATGTTGTGTCTTTGAAGATGAATCAGTGAAAAAACTGAACTCCATCTCCCTGTCTAGTAATACAGTCCAACGAAGAATTGAGAAAATGTCAGTGGATATTTTGCTGCAAGTAATTAATGATATTTGTAGATCGGAAAGTAGATTCGCAATTCAACTTGACGAGTCTACAGATGTAACAAATGGTGAATTTTTTTTTCAAGCAACATGGTTTAAAATCGGAAAATCTAAGGGGCTGCAGAACGGATGGAGCCCCAGCTATGTTAGGACGAAAGTCTGGTTTTAGAGCTCGTTTCATGGAAGTAGCTCCTTTTATGATATTTTTGCACTGCATGATCCATCGGTTTGCATTGTCATGCAAAGTCCTTCCTGCTAAGCTCTTCGACGTTTTATCACTGGTGATTAAGATGGTCAACGATGTAAAAGGGAGTGCACTGAACAGCTGGTTGATAAAATTCTCGGTGAAGATTTAAGTGCCGATCACAGTTTACTTCTATTTCACTGTAATGTGCATTGGCTTTCCAGAGGAAATGTTACTAAACGTGTATATGAGCTTTGTATAGAATTGCTGGGTTTTTTTTTCAACAATCCAACAAATGTGAAAATTTGTCGCTTCCTTGAGAGATGATTTTTTATTTTGTTCCTTGCCTATCTTGTTGATATTTAGTGATGTTTAGAATATGCTAAACAAGAGTCTCCAAGGCAAATTCCTAACTGTGTGTGAGTTCATGGCTAAAGTCAAAGCATTTCGGGAGAAACTTGTGGAGGGGAAATAGTTGCTATGGCGTCTTTTCTATGTTTAGTACTGTAACAGAATTTCTGTGTCAAAATTCCCAATTTGAGACCACAAGGTTATCGGAATTGGTCACTGAACATCTTATGAAGTTGGAAAAGGAAATTGACGGCTATTTTCGAAGTCGTCTTGAAGACGAAGTTGCATATCTTAGGAATCTTTTCATTGCAAACGCTCAGACACTGCATGCTGGGACAGGTATGCAAGAGGAACTAATGAACTTCAGCATGATGGCTTTTCACGCGATGTGTACTTTGAGAGAAATTTCAGTGATTTTTGGTTTGCGATGTGCAAGTCGTACAAAAGGATTGCGGAAACTGCTATTCAAGCATTGTTGTTTCCATCAACATGGTTGTGTGAGTAGACATTTTCAGTGCTGCGTGAAATCAAATTAAAATACAGATTATAGCTCAAAACACCTGAACATGATCTTCGTTGTGCTGTTGCTAATGTTTTATCACATATTTATGAGCTTGTTGCTAAAAAGCATGCTCATCCATCACATTAGCTAGGATTGGTGGGCTTATTTAGCCGATATATTGTTAGTTTAATTGTAGTGTTTGCTTAAGCTTGGATTACATTGTTATGAATAATTTTGTGTGTTTTGATTAGTAGGTCTACCGGTACCAATCACGCAGCTTTTTCCTATTAATCTAAAATAATCAATTTTAAAGTTTTTTGCAAATTTAGAGAAAATGTAATAAGTTGCCTAGCTATAGAAAATAAGTTGTGCATCAGAGCAAGTTGAGCTTAGCAGCCAAAAATAGAAAATTTTGGGGGTACACGAGCGAATCTATAAATTGTCCAAAGGGTACCGATGAACAGAAAGTTTGGTAACCCTGCTTTAGTGCATAAGGACGTGTGCAGCGATCTGCTTTTTCGTGACGTGTGCAGTAATTTCATTGCCGACCGTGCGGTAGGAAATTTTCTGCCTTCTTCCTTTGTCGGACGTCGTGGCTGACGGTCTTGTTTTGGTTGTTTGCCACAATTGGGCGAATTCTAGTCTGAACATTGATGCAATAAAAATATTACTGTCGTGCTTCTTTTTATGTGACTGTCGTAGCTTCCATCCATCGGGTTTCAGTCAGCACACTTTTGTTCAAAGGGAAATCCCACATTGGTGACCCCGACGTTATAGTAAAAATAAGCAAGGTTATAGTAAAATCGTTGGATATAACAGCAACGGTACACTGGCTGGGTGTCGAACTAGGCACGCACGAAGTTGCAAAATAGCAAAACACAGCACGTACAATAAAAAACTAGAATCACACACAAGGGCGGGAGCAATGTGCTGAGCCGCCGAAAACAAACTAACAAAAAATATAAAATGGACAAAAGATGTTTGGCATGGCAGCTCGATGAAGAGCGAGTCGCGACCCGCTACAATGTCATACCACCCAGGAATTTTGAAGGATGGTACATGTTGTCGTTCATCATTCACTGTAGCCACAAACACAAAGAGCAAGCGAACTTTTTTCGAATGACATGCGATAAATCTTATCGTAGGAATGGTGCTTCTAGTTAACAACCGGCATTTAAGCGCTAAGATTAACTGCTAGTGACTTGAAGCGCAAAATGTGGTATGTTGTCCGAAGTTAACATCTGACGTTTAAGAATTAAATGTAGCGTAACATGTCATTGCGGATCTGCCACATTAGTTTAAGGTTGTTACAAGAAGTGTTATAGAAGTTGTACACAAGTAACGGTTTTGAGAGATATAAAGGGAAAACTTAGTTTCGAAAACAAGTAAGAAGTCGAGTTGGCAGGATTAAGTTACGCATAGGCCTATATTTAGGAAGTTTGTTTATGTATTGTAACGTCATATAGTAAATTACTAAAACTTTTTCTTCAGCTAAATATTTGATTCAGCAACATTAAGAGGTAGGTTGGGATAGTGTATGTGGGGATGGCTGGAACATTGTCCCAACGCACGTGTTCCGTTTTCTTAGTTTTTTTAGCTATAACGTGCAAGCCTGTAAGATGTACTATTAAGAAAGAGAACAGAAATTAGCCTAATTTTTGTCAAACGTCAGCTGAAACCATAAAAACTGCTGTGAAGTTGGCTCTAGAACACTGAACCTCAATCCAAAATACAGCAAAAGGTTTGAACATTTTTAAATCAGCTCTACCGCTACGTTTAAAAAGCAAAACAAGGAAATGCGGGTAGCATTTCTACACTCCATATTTTTCTATAGAGCAAGCGTTCGATGAAATAGAATAGGTGTGGCGAACCTTTTTCATTGAATGGTTCACAAATGAGATTTTAAAGTGAAAAGTGGGTCGTACGTGTCATAGGTCGATTACAGATAAAGCGAGGGTGTGTCATAGTTACAAAAAGTTTGTGGCCAATTCCCTATAAACAAAAAATTTTCGCATCTCCTTCCGTCAAATTTTTCAAGGATTAGATCGGTAACTTGAAAATAATCCTTGCCTTGAAAAAATTTATACGACATACTAGTACCTTGCCTGCCATCAACAAATGGGCCACTCAAATGCTAGTGGCGGGTCACATTTTGACTAGGATTGCCATAAGTCAGGGTTTTTGTAGACATGTCCAGGATTTTAGTGTTATAACCTGCGTCAGGGTGTTTGTTTAAACCGTCCTCTTGAATTTTGTCAAGATTATCGTGAGTAGCACAATTGGTAATAGCGAGACAGGTAAGGGTCTTTTTTTGAACAACACTTTTATTTGCGATAACACAGCACGAGCTCCAACGTATTTCAGAGCAATATTTACTTAAATTAAGCCCTAATTATATGTTGCAATCTTGTGGAGTAGTAACAACTTTTGGTAGCGTGGTAATAAATTCCAAACTTTCAAGAAAAAAATAACAATTTTTTACCAAAAGTTACAACTTTACTTCCAATACTTAAAAGTGTGAACATAACCGAATAATGTGTCTGGGATTTTGCCTCATCAGATATGGTAACCCTAATTTTGACCCGCGGTTCGGTGGTTGGCCATCCCTACAATTGAAGAATGTGAACTGCAGAAATACGTTGTAAATTCTTTTAAGCTGCATCATGGCTTAGAAGGGTTATACTGTAGCTCAGTGAATCCAAAGAGGCATTGCCCTACCTAAGTCATTAGAAATTAGATGGCAATAAAAACATTGCTTTCTAGTTCTAGTCATCATAAAGTAATGTGTTAAGCGCTTTTTTTCTGTTTACCTTCCTCAACATGGTAATGCCAGTCCTTTGTACAAAGAATTTTGTGCTTGCAATAGTCTCAAATTTCGTAATGCGATAAAAACTTAAAAAAAGGTTTCACGCACGTGATTAAACGTCATTAAAATGCGCTTTCGAAAAAAGTGGCTGACCACTTCCGGTGTTTTTACATTGAACTGAATAAAAGTGATAGCCCACTGTTTTTTGCAAATAAAATCGATAAACTAGACCAGAGTTACTCATCTAGTTTTAACAAAAGTCCAGTTGGATAAGTTCAGTGTTTCCAGAGGCTCAGTAAAATTTTTGATTTGCAATGATTAAAATGAAGCCATCATGATCAGTAAACACAGAAAAATCTTGGATTTTTTTTTAGTCCACTTACTCTACACTAATCATCAAAAATGAAATGAACTTAATATAGCTTACTTTATTCTGCTAATTTTGCAAAAAAAAAGCTCATTTCTTATTTTTAGCCAGTTTTAATTTGGTCTATTGAAGTAACAGCAAATCAAAGGCGGTGGTGGGGCGTTTGGCCTTCGTACCATACAGTAGGCTATCGTGTGCGCCAGTAAGATCTGCCAATACAATGCCTGATTTATTGTTTGCTTCAAAGCGGTGTTCATCGTCATAGGTTAGTTTAAACACTTGATCGTTTATGCATTGACTTTGCCTGAAGCCAGCTTGTTCATCAGGAAGTTTGAGTCAAAAACAGGATCTAGACGCCTCAAGAGTAACCGCTCGAAAAGCTTGTACAAAATGCTCAGCAGCGATATGGGCTAGAAGTTCTTTCAGTCATCCGCTGCTTTGCCAGGTTTTGGTACTGATAAAACTGTGGCCAGTCGCCATATAGCGGAGATCGTTTGGTAGGTCCCGCAGATCGTGTATAATTTTTCAAGCTATCTAAGATATTTGGGGCCACAGTGCTTCAGAATATATATGGCAGGACATTGTCTGAGCTTTGAGCTTTACCACACTTGATCAGCTTAATTACAGAAGCAAATTTAATGGACAAGAGAGGCATGGATAACAAACTTTCAGCACTGGGAAAATAGGTTTTCTCCTGTTTTTATGCTGATGGTGTTGTTTGTTAGTCCTTTTAAGATGGCAAATCACCATTTGAGCTGTTTTATCCGTTTTTGGGAGTTTTTATAAACTGATTTGGTCATTAGAAAGCCCGTTCGCAAAAAGGAAGAAATTCGACAGTTTTGAATAAATTATGACGTCACACGTGACGTCATCGCACCAGAAATCCGCCAATTTTCAAACACAGATATCTCGTCTCATACATGGGTTTTTTCGTTCATTCAAAGTTTGTGTGACAGATAATAACCAAAATAAGGGTTTGTAGTCACGAATTTGCTATATTATTGTTCAGTTTGATACAGTCTGCATTCAAAAGTTCTGTTGGAATTTTTGCGCATAATTAGCTACCAATTAGTAACATAATACCCCTATCAACAGAGAACTACACTAAGGAGGGGAATTTCCCGACTAGAATCCCTGCATAATGGTCAAAGGCCCATGTTAAAAAAAAAATTTGGAAATCGGATGACATTTGGCTATACTATGCGTGTTTGAAATCAGTATGAACACACCAAAATCCTCAAAATGAGAAAATTGCGATTAAACATTTTATGTTGTACCAAACTAGGCATATCATCTGAAAACGTTTATTTCTGTTCAAAGACAGATCAATGTGCGCCGGATTCATAAACGTTGCCTTCCTCTTCATTTTTCGAGTCTATGAAGCCCTTTTTCTCGGCTCGAAGTCTCTTTCGAGTAATTTTACCTAACCCTAACTCGCGGGAGCGATAGTGATAATCGACAGAAAAACCAAAAAAAATCAGATTTCTGATGAAAATTTTATTTCTGGGTAGGTGCCATCAAGACAACAAAAACACCTGCTAGATTTATGCTCGTTTCCAAAATCGTACGCCCACAAAATCGGCTGAAAAGGGGTCTCAAACAAGCAATAAAGGCGTTGCTAGGGGCCGTTGCTAGGCAGAAAACACGTGTAACCCTTACAAAACATGGGATTTTAACCTACTTAGACCGGCCGATTCAGTTTTTTGTGGCCAGAATCCGATTCTATGGATCAAATAGTACTATAAACTGTGCCAAACTAATTTTCAGTTTTTTTACTGATTTTGTCGAAATTCTGGCTTTCAAATGGTGATTTACCACCTTAAAGGTGCCATGAATGCCAAAAATCTGAAATTGTGCCGAAGGCACAAAAAGTTTTGCTATTTTGTTTGAAAATAACTTAATACTTAGAACAAGTCAACAAAGCTAGGTAAAACGGGCATGGGCTTTTTCGCTATTCGTAACTGCACCTACTGTTTCTCATGCTGGAGCTTGAGATCCAGTTTGAATACTCCAAAGGTTTGGATTTGGACCACCGTCCGCCAATTGAGTAGCCCTGAACTAGACAGTTGTTAAATGAACGTTAAATATGTTGTTTTACTGATGTTATGGAACGAATCTGAAGTCAAAGTAAGGTAAGTGGTGCTAAGGTTTGCTTGTTATCCCTACTAGTTAGCCGGCTTATTTAGCCCATAAAATTAGCCTCACTAGTAGGAATATAAATAGGCATAGTACAGGCATGTAGTGCAAGCATAGTAGGCATAGTACTGGTACAAAGATAGTAGGGAAGATGTGCGACCGAAAACTAATCACACCATTATAAAAAAAAAGCTCTTTCCTTTAGAAAAAACATTAATTTTATGAGTTTAGATGTAAGCATTGAGTGGATGCAATCAGATTTCACATTAAAAGCTCTAGTTATCATCACTATGCCTATTTATAACCACCGGCTTATTTGCAGCCAGCTTCTGTTAGGGTTTTATATTCGATTTATCGGCGTATTTTGGAATGCTGAGTTTAAGTTGAGTGTAATGTGTAACTTATACAGCATATTTAGTTGCATAAGCATTTTGAAAAGCTACAAACCTAAATTATACTCTAGCCAAAATGACAGGGCAGAGATTTGTACCGTTTGCCATGTGTTAGATTAAATATTGAGGGATAAAATCAGTAATTCTTTGAAATTTTTTGTCAGTAATGCTTGCAGACCAGTTACATTGATAATTTTGCGACCTGAACTATTTCTTAAACAATTTTTTTGGACTGATGCTTAGGCTGCTGAACAAACAATAATCAAAAAATTTACGGTATCGGTAATAATGATCAGGTAATAATTGCTTTTGCTAATGCTCTTACGAGTATCTAATTGGCATAGAGTTATTTTTAACTGAGGTGTAAACAGGGCCGGATTAAGCAATGGGCAAACTGGGCAATTGCCCCGGGCCCCGCGCTTTTTAGCACTATGAACTATTGAATTGAATTGAAATAAATTTATAGCCTACATTACCAGCAAACTTCAACAGAAGAATCAAAATATCTACATACCGGTACAGTTATTATTTGTACGAAAAAAATTAAAACTGGCCTTCAATGACAAAGTAACTGTGACGTCACTGTAGAGACTGATATAATCAGTGGTGTATTGCTAAATAATAAAGTAGGTGGACGGTTGGAACTGATTTCAAACCTTATGGTCGGAGAGACATGCGCAACGGCAAACAGCGCAAGGCGGGAAACATAGACAACATGTAATTGAACTGTTCGCAATAAAGGGTATACTAATTAAAACAACTTTATTTAAATAAAAGTACATTTGAAAACATATTTTAGAAACAATAAAACAAAAAAATTTTGAATATTAATGAAATGTTCCTTTAGTCAAGCGTTTTCTAAAAAAAGTAAGTAGACGGCGATCCCCCCTGATCCCCCTCCAATACATCTTTGGGTATAATAGCATTCAAATTAATGGCTGCGAACGACTGTCAAATGTTAGAGCAGTTATAAGAAATCTTAGACGCCACTACAGCCCTCAAGGAAAATTTTGTTAAGTTGTGACAACTGCTACAAGATTTTACGTTGGACGACAATGAAACAAATCAAACCAAATCAGATTCATCGTATTTGAAAAAGAGTATAGATGCTTTAGAAACAGCCATATTATGTGTTTTATGGCACAAAATCCTTTAAAGGTTTCACAGTACAAGTAAAAGTCTACAGCGTTCTGACATGACTTTAGGAAGTTGCGCATCACTTTACAATGGAATCGAGAGTTTTTGCCAGCATTTACGGGATGAATTTGTTACAACTGAAAAGGATGGTTTGAAACTCACAACCGGTATGCAGAAAACCTATGTGTCTCCAAACAAACGCAACCGAAAAACGAAAAAGACTTTTAATTATGAAGGAGAGGACACTGGATACACTAGAGCTTTGGAAGATGCTCGACAATCCTTTCGTATTGGAACTTACCTTCTAATCATTGATTCCTTAATTGCAGAAGTAAGAAGACGAAAATTTGTACACTGCATATGGCAACAGAATTTTAATTTTTTGCTGAATCTGAACGCTTGGGCTATCAGTAATATAGAAAACGCTGCAAGTAAGTTGTTAAAGTATATGCAAGCAATTTGGATAGCGACTTTCCTTCAGAAGTTGTGCGCTTCGCTTTTCATTCACGCTCATCTCCTGATCTTGGTTCAAAGACAAATACTGCGCAAGCACAGCTGTCATATTTGAAAAAGAACTGCTTAATTGAAACTTTTCCAAATGTGGCTATTATTCTTCGTATATATCTGACCTTGCCTGTTGCAAATACGGAAGGTGAACGTTCTTTTTCGGCATTGAAAAGAGTGAAAAACTACTTGCGCTCATCCCTGACGCTAGATCACGTCTGTGATTTCTGTATTATAGCCATCGAAAAGAGCTTCACAAAATCTATGAGCTTTGAGGATATTATTGATAAATTTGCAGCAGCGAAATGCCGAAAACACCAGTTGTAATACATTATTTGCCTTAGTTTTTTTTTGTGTTGCACTCTCTGTGTTGTTTATTATATTTTCTGTGTTATTTATATTTGCCCCGTTCATGAAACAGTGCGAAAATTGTATTCTATATTTAACCTTATAAAATAAATTTCAAAGTAAATTTTAAACAAAACTAATAAAATTTACTTTTTTTAATATATCAAAATAACAAATTAGGCTCAACCTTTTTGATTAAAATAATTTTTTTTTAAATTTAAATTTCTATCAAACAAAAACACAAATAACGCAAAAAAATCAATTTTAGTTTAAAATAAATACTGTACAGTTGAATTAACCCGTTTATACTTCACCCATTTTAAATACCAAGGATTACCTCTGGGACACTTTATTCCCGGAAGGTAAGAGCTTATTATGTCTTCTATCATCAAGATCTACTAAATGAGTAATTCCCAAACATTTTCAAGCGCGACCCAAATCCAAGTTGTTTTCGCGTTCCATAATTTAGGGGCCCCGCACTCTTATCTGCCCCGGGCCCCGCGATCTCTTAATCTGGCCCTGGGTGCAAATGGTATTTAGATGGCGCTTTTTTAGGGCCGATTTTTTGGTAAATTGACACACAGTACTAAGCTTAGACTAGCCTACCGAAAGGCCTAATCTTAACTAAATCGCTTTTGATTAAATTTCTTTCTTTCCTAGTAGCAAACTAGCAATAATTGATTCCAATTTTTAATTAATTTCTTGTTAGTTTTCAAAATAACTCCAAAAGTTGGTGTTCGCCCTATACCTTTTCAGCATAAGTTACAGCTTTTGGTCAGGCACTTTTTTCGCGTTGAAGGTGTTGAGTCATATGCAACCTTCCTATTTGGCAAAGTTATTTGTAAATAAAACTGTTTGTGGTATTACTTCGGTATGTGCGAATTAAATAAGCTGGATAAAAGACTCAAATTGCTGTGGTGATGTGGAAGTATCAGGCTTAAACCTTCTTAAAGTAAACCAAAGACTACTGATAGAAAAATCGCCTGCATTGATCGTTGTGAAAATATTTGAAAAGATTTGGAGGACCAAACTTTAGTTGTTACAATGTGAATTTATATGAAGCAAACCAATAATTTAAGAAAATTAGAAAGGTTTGACACTGTTTCAATCTATTAGGTCTCTTCAGTGCAGTTGGTGACCGACAAGAAGCTAAGAGGTTTTAAATAAAGCATAGCTTAGACGGTCACACTTGTTGGACCTGTACTAGGTCTACTGCAGTGGATGGTCTGTCAGTACTCCGCGAAGCCGCATCACTCGTGAATAAGTGGTGGTTGTCGCAGGTATACTAAGTCTAACAACTGCTAGAACAATAATGCTGTAACAGCCCAGTGGTCACAAGCTCGCAAAGTATTACAAGAAGCAGGCGATGCACTTTGAGCAAACTGCAGACAGTTACACTGTTCAACCTAACAGGTCTTTTTAGTGCAATTGGTGACTGACAAGAAGCTAGAGGCTTTAAATAAAGCATAGCTTAGACCGTCACTCTTAAAGTGCGTCACCGTCACGCTTAAAGTGCATCGCTGGTCTCTTCTATTACTTTAAGAGCTTGTGATCACTGGGCTGTGACAGCAGTATTGTTTTAGCAGTTGTTAGACTTAGTGCACCTGCGACAACCGCCACTCATTCACGAGTGATATGGCTTTGCAGAGTACTGATAGACCATCCACTATTGTAGACCTAGTATAAGTCCCACAAGTATGATGGTCTAACCTATGCTTTATTAAAAGCTCCTGGCTTCTTGTCGGTCACCAACTGCACTAAAGAGACCTCATGGATCGAAACAGTGTCACTGTCTGCAGTTTGCTCAAAGTGCATGGCTGGCCTTTTGTAAACTTTTAGAAAGATAAGGTTATTACAAAAGTTTTTTATCAGAGGCAGGTTTCATCAAGAAAATTTAGCAAATTGTCATTTAATTCTGTAAAAAGTAGCATTTTTTATGACTGAACATTTCCCATATCAAAAAATAGCCTATCCCCATAAATGTATAAAGGGCTTGCAACTGTAAACTTAATGGTTCATCATATATGCTTCGATAGGAATATTGATAATGATATTTTTTTGTGCTAGTAATGCTAGCAAAAAAACAACTAGGTTTTTTGATGCCTAAAATCATCGTACATAAAGCTGTGAAAGAAAGCAGCTGCAATATTCATTTTTCAGTTGTTCAAAAGTTAAGTCAAGTGGCTCTCAACCATTAAAAGGAATGTAAAAGAGTAGTTGCACATATCTTTGAGTTTGCAGTGACCATTTTTTGGAAGGTGCATAAAGCTTAACTGGTATAGTTTGCTGCTGTACACTGCAATACTAGTAAGCCTGTGGGCTGCCTGAATGACTGAAATGTCTTTTAACCAGTAGACTATCAGCTATTTACCATCTTCTGATGTTGTCCTCATATGTTATATACTTGTTGTATGGGTCAAATCCAAGATTCTAATTATTTTTTATGACTATCCTTTCTTTGCTTTGATTATTATGCAAATTTAATTAATATTCCAAATATTAGCTTTGTTTAGCAGCAAATTTGTTGTAAGTCATCAATCTGCACTTAAAAAACAATTAAGTACCAAGCACCGCTGCCTTTCCAAGCTGGGTAATAAGAAAGACTAGGTCTGAAGTCTACATCTTTCAGCAGAAGAAGTAAAGGCCTAACGACCTAATTTGTTGCTATGACTTAACAAACTCAACTTATTATCTCAGCACATCAAAGTGCTTATGACATATTGTAGAAAAAGCGGTGCTGCTTTTAAACTTAACTGTGCTCACTAATAAAACTTTATCTGCTACTTATTACATGGTTAGAAATACATGTCACAATAAAACTTTGTCTGCTACTCATTACATGGTTAGAAATACATGTATATTTCTAGCAAGTTACACATAACTTTTGTTTCAGATTATGCAAACGAATTATTAATGCTGTTGATATTAAGAAATTACAATACTTTTTGACCTCCTGTACAAAATGTCTACTTTTCGATCCTGTGCTCAGTATAACATTAACAAGCAATTGGAGATAGTGCTGGCTCCACTATCTGAAAGTAACTAAATTAGAATATGCACTCTATTCTTTAAACTGTAATTATTTTTTATTTAAATGAATGCAATACCTAAGTTCAGGTTCTTAAAATGCAAGACAAAGGTGCACTCTCGATTATGAAATTTATTGTTTTTTTAACAAAATATAGAGATTGCTAGCTGCTAGGTAGCAATTTTCAGCACTTTTATTACTGAGTGGTTGTTACCCACATGATGAGGCCCAATAAGATCGAAATCGGCTGTGGGTTATTGACATGATGTAATAGATAGCTGTATGGTATCACAAGGTGTTGGCGATTATTTCTGAGTAAAATTATCTATTTTACCATATTGTTTTTTAACGAACAAATATCAACTGGTCCTCACTGATACAACCAATATACTGTCATATTTTTCTACAAACATTTTTGCAACAGAGCTAATTTTCTGTGGTTGTGTTTTACTTAAGTACATTTTTTGCTGTTATATTTGCAATCTGAAAGTTACAATTTAGATGTACAAGTAGTTAATTTGTGGAGACTAAATCTAATTTTTAATAGTGCATAATAAATCACTAGCTCTTAATCTTTGTTTGGCATTACCCACCTTTAGTTGGGACTAAATCTCCATTTCTGAGGACAGCTGTGTATAATGAGATTTATTAATCTTTCCTCTTGTTTGTTTTATGTAGTTTTCATAAAGAAATAGTGGAATGCAACATTACTTGCAATTAAAACCAGTTGGAATAGATTCTATGCACTGGTAAGTATCATGAAAGAACTAAGTGACACATTTGTACCTTGCTAGGACTACCGCACTGTGTAAGCTTGATGCTGTAAACCATTGTTGCTACCTTGTCTTTTTGATTGAATGTAAAATACGACTAGGTGTTTGCTGCTCTAAAGTGCAATGCCAAAACTATGATGTCACAAAGACGTGATTGTCATGTTATTCAAAATGATCTCAAAAAGGCTATTTATGTTTAAACAAGTACTGCTTTGTACAAGTTGTTTTTTTTTGCTCGTTTATAACACTTATGCAGCAGTTACGCTGATCAGCAATCATTTTGGTATCCATATATTTGATTAATTATGAACTTTTTATGTGACATGTCGAGTCACTAAGTAGTTAATTTTCAAAAACTGCAGATTTTTAAAAGGCATTGTTCTTGTGGTGTAAATATTGATGAAAAGTAGAGCTGATAGATATAGCTTTGCAGGGTCTACCAGAACTCGTCCGTCATGATTTCATAACTTTCAGAAATGAATGCATTCAATCACTGACTTTATTTGATTCCAAATGATTAATCATACAGTTGTGGCAGAGTAGATTGGTTTGTCCAATACCACAAAAAAAAGAACTGTTATTGTTTTTTGGTTTTATGAACTAATTTTCTTTATTCCATATTGAAATTGTGCATAAAAAATCTGCATCTGTGGACCATCACATTCACAAACGTTTTATGCTTTTTTTCTGCTGCTACAGGTAAAGATACTGTCTATAACAGGGCTACTCAATTGGCAGACGGTGGTCCAAATCCAAACCTTTGGAGTATTCAAACTGGATCTCAAGCTCCAGCATGAGAAACAGTAGGTGCAGTTACAAATTGCGAAAAAGCCCATGCCCGTTTTACCTAGCTTTGTTGACTTGTTCTAAGTATTAAGTTATTTTCAAACAAAATAGCAAAACTTTTTGTGCCTTCGGCACAATTTCAGATTTTTGGCATTCATGGCACCTTTAAAAGGACTAACAAACAGCACTGGCACGGTGGTGTAGTTGTTAGAGCATCCGCTTCGCAGTCGGTAGACTAGGGGTTCATTCCCTTTGTTGAGTCATACCAAAAGACTTTAAAAAATGGTATCCACAGCTTCCCTGCTTGGCGCTCGGTATTTATGGGAGTTTGTAGAGAACAAGCCGGCAAGTTCGCTTGTTGTGTCCTTGGGCAAGGCACTTAATGGAATGCCTCCGCCTTTATGTGGAAGAAAGGTGGCCCAAACACCTCAAAAATGGCAACTCCCAAGCGAGTGCGGACGTCCCGTCCAAAATACAGCAATACACTTTGCTTTCTCATGAAAAAAGGATAAATATGAACAAATACAAATACCATCAGCATAAAAACAGGAGAAAACCTATTTTCCCAGTGCTGAAAGTTTGTTATCCATGCCTCTCTTGTCCATTAAATTTGCTTCTGTAATTAAGCTGATCAAGTGTGGTAAAGCTCAAAGCTCAGACAATGTCCTGCCATATATATTCTGAAGCACTGTGGCCCCAAATATCTTAGATAGCTTGAAAAATTATACACGATCTGCGGGACCTACCAAACGATCCCCGCTATATGGCGACTGGCCACAGTTTTATCAGTACCAAAACCTGGCAAAGCAGCGGATGACTGAAAGAACTTCTAGCCCATATCGCTGCTGAGCATTTTGTACAAGCTTTTCGAGCGGTTACTCTTGAGGCGTCTAGATCCTGTTTTTGACTCAAACTTCCTGATGAACAAGCTGGCTTCAGGCAAAGTCAATGCATAAACGATCAAGTGTTTAAACTAACCTATGACGATGAACACCGCTTTGAAGCAAACAATAAATCAGGCATTGTATTGGCAGATCTTACTGGCGCACACGATAGCCTACTGTATGGTACGAAGGCCAAACGCCCCACCACCGCCTTTGATTTGCTGTTACTTCAATAGACCGAATTAAAACTGGCTAAAAATAAGAAATGAGCTTTTTTTTTGCAAAATTAGCAGAATAAAGTAAGCTATATTAAGTTCATTTCATTTTTGATGATTAGTGTAGAGTGAGTGGACTAAAAAAAAATCCAAGATTTTTCTGTGTTTACTGATCATGATGGCTTCATTTTAATCATTGCAAATCAAAAATTTTACTGAGCCTCTGGAAATACTGAAGTTATTCGACTGGACTTTTGTTAAAACTAGATGAGTAACTATGGCAGAAGTGGGCAACCTTTTACGCTTAGATGGCCGCATTAAATATTACCTTTAATCATATGGCCGCAAAATTCAGCGCCAGATAACCTTTTACGGTCGAAGAGGCATTTGGACCTTTTTTTCACGGCAATAAGAGCCACCATAAGTCTGCTGAACATAATTGTGTTCCAAAAAAAGGTCTCCAACTGCAACCGGTGGCAATAAACCGAGTATCAACACGTTCAATGAATGCCAAAAGAGCCATTTAATTTAAAACACAATGATAGAGCATTGATACATCATGCCTTACGTATGTAGAAGTTAAAACAATGTATTTATTTACGAAGCCACATATGGCCGCACATTTACTATAGAAAGGCCGCATGGGCCATATGGCCGCCGGTTTCCCACCCCTGAACTATGGTGTATAATTTAATTAATTGATATTAAGGCATATAGGCTAACTCAATCAGTAGAATAAAATACCACTTCCACGACCGGTTTCGTTCCTCTTAAAACTCGTCAGGTGGACTCAGGCATTGAACCGACGATCACATGAATTGCTTCATGTGGTTTATACCACTCCGCCATCAGTCCTTTCAACTAATGCTGTTAATTACATTGTAACAGCTTGTAAATACAAGACAACGTGTACCAACTTGTCAATTACAACTTGTAAATAACAACTTAAAAACAAATGGTAACCTTACCAAGACAACTTGAAAACAAATGGTAATACAACTTAAACAAATGTGAATACAACTTGAAAAGAAATGTGAAGCTTGTAAATAGAACTTGAAATTGTTTTGTTATAGGCACCCCTCTTGAGAATACCGTCGCTTCGATATTAACTGCATTTTTAAACATATGGTTCGTAAGGCAGTCCTTTGCTCGAGTTAGAAATCTATCACGGAAATATAACATTTGAGCGTGAAAATCTTGAACCAATCACAAGTCGATGCTGAATCTTTGTTTGAATTCTTTTTATTTGTTTGAGTTCTTTTTAGGAATGATTATATTTGTTTTTGGAAATGATTTTATTTGTTTGATTTGTTTTTGAAAATGCTGTTTCTTGTATTTAGGAATGATTAGGTATATTTGTTTTCAGGAATGGTTTTATTTGTTTGAGTTCTTTTTAGGAATGCTTTGAAAATGTTACTTGTTTTTAGAAATGGTTTTATTTCTTTTTGGAAATGATTTCATTTATTCTTCAAAATGACCTAATTTGTTGTACCCTCGCTTCAGAATACCCCCACTTCAAAAGTTTGTCAATTGATTTCACTTTTCAACTCATTTACGATTTTTTGTCTTATTGTAAGCACAGCTATTGTAAAGCGGAAATAGTAACTTCTACGTCGTGACTGAAGAAGCCTTTGATACTAAAGCATAAACAACTTCCTTTTGAGCGTAAGCATCAATCACACATAATCATTCACTTTTTGAAATTGTTTATAAAATCATACAGCCTCGGATCGATTTCTCTTTTTGATTCCCTAGAATGTTGTTTCTTTACTCTTCTAGATGTGTTTATTGGAGGTCTTTTCCTTTACTCGTGATATTTCTGCAGTTGGTTGGAATTAATTTACATCTATTTCAGTAGAACTAGGTAGGTAATGGATTCAGTCTTATTGCAATACAATCTTAGAGGAGTATAGATGTAATTACCACTGTCATGAAAGACAGATGTTTGAGGGAAAATTTTGCGTGTCTATATCTAGCTGAAAACGTACATAAGAAAATAATTTCAAAGCACAACCAACAGTTTAGAACTAGCCGCAGATACAATGTTGGGGAGTATAGATTTCAAAACTAGCCGCAGATACAATGTTGGAAGAGTATAAATTTTGGAACTAGCATCAGATACAATGCTGAGGGATTATAGATGTAGCTACCAGTATGACAAAAATTTGCCCGCTCATCGCTAGTTGTAGGCTTACAGAAGAAAATAATATACAGTTTTTCTTGATCATACAGGTATTTCAATCAAAACATTTACCTTTATGACAGCTAGTCGTCAGTTTTCGAGGAAAATAACCAACAGTTTTCTAGATCATCAGGTTTGCTGAAGAAAAATCACATGCAATGACATTGCTTCCACAAGAGTTTGGTGAAAGAAACAATATTAAATTTGACACAATTTCAATCAAACTTTTGTCGTTAGATGTTAGTTTCACACTTTCTTAGAAGAAGATTTCAGAAGATTGACCAGACCTTTGAGTGAAATGTAGATTTGCTTCACATATGACAGTGAAGTAGTTAAATTTTTATGTTAGTTTCACACTTTCTTGGAAGAAGATTTCAATAGATTGACCAGACCTTTGAGTGAAATGTAGATTTGCTTCACATATGACAGTAAGGTAGTAAAATTGTTAGTACAGTGGTAGAAACATTTTGAAAAGATCACAACAAAGAAGCTTGTTTAAATTCAGCAGTTTTTAATCACTACTAAATATTATTAAACCAAGAAGATTGAACCTTTGTTGTGTTTGGAGACTACTTCAATAATTGTTAAAATTTTACTTGTAAACATTCATCATGCATCTAATTTACAATACCTTTTTATATGACAACTAGAAAACAAAAAATTGTATCCTGTTATAACACTGTTTTAAGTAAAAACTATCAAATTCTTAAGGCGCCAACATAAAATTCATATTTTTCAAAGTCAGGAAATCAGCTAAGATTACTATCAACAAAAATCTGATGCAAACGAAAACATCAACATCACGTCAGCAAATCTTTAACCAATCACAGTCGATGTAGAACTTCAAAAATGGTTTACTATCAACAAAAATCTGACGCCAGCGGAAGCATAGACCGTACGGAGATGATTACGTCTTTAAAAATCACTAGTTATAAACATTCTTACCTCTTATTCGACCAATCACAAACCAGCGGGTGTTTTTATATGTACTACATCACAAGTTTTCATTGCACAATTGTTGGAAAGAACAAGGTAGGTCTAGGCAAGAATAGTGATTTTTCTTCTTTCTTTGTTAACATTTCTCTATGAAAGTCGTGTGGTTTGCGAGAAAATTAGAAGAAGAACAATGGAAAGCTGCGACGAGACACACACTTCAATTGCTGACGACTATGAAGAGAGAGCAGAAAAATTTGACGTTACAACGACTCATCCCCACTCCTCATGCTACGAAGGGTTGATGGAGCAAACAGAGTTGTTGAGGCGTGCAAGAAAACACCAAGAAGAAGCAAGAAAAATACGAAAAATCTTCCTCGACATTGACGAAGAAGGAAAATCAATACCCGCAGACGGTGAGATGTTGAGAAAAGGCGTGCTGACTGTCTCAAGAGGAAAAGCTCTCTTTTCAACCGATCAGCTTATTCGAGTGTGTGAGCATATGTTTGAGGACCTGCCGTTTGTAGCTTTCAAAGGCCCAGCAGATGCACGTCCTTATGTGGTGGTAATTTTCTCAGCTAACTGTCAATACGGTGATGTCTGCAAAGTGAAAACAAGATTGGAGATTTTCAAAAAGGAAGTAGCTGTGGATAACTTTCTTATTAGATTTAAAGTGGAATCTATCTTTTCACCTGAGAAATATTTTCAACATCTACAAGGTCGATCATCCGGATTCATCATTAGAAACGAAAACTGTGGTATAAGCAAGGAGTTAGCTGCTCTTGTGAAAATCTTGAAAGAGGTGAAATACACAGCCGGGAAGAAAAAACGATCTAGTAGCCTGCCTAGAAGTGCTGAACTTTATCAAAAGAAGAGAAAACCCTCTCCACTAAATATAAAACAATAAATGCGTGTTTTTAATGTTTAATGCATGTATCCGTCTTTAGATTTGAGTAAATTTGTTTAAAATGCTGTGCCCTTCTTTCGAATCTGAAGAAACGCGAATCTTATCCTTCTCAGACAATTGGCCTCACCGAGTCGATAATTTAAATCTTGAACGAATGGCTAAAGCTGGATTTTTGTACAGAGGCAGTGACGATCGAGCAATTTGTTTTTATTGTGGCCTATCTATTTATCAGTGGGCGGACACTGACATCCCAGAAATTGAACATGCAAAATACTGGTCCGTGTGTGCGTATCTAGAGAGAACATTTGGAACTGGCTTCATTAACCAACACAGTAACTTCCGCATTCCAGAAAAGGAGTTTTTGTCGGGAACTCGATTCAGGTTTGCTACTCCTGAAGAAGCAGCAGATCCAACACTTGCGAGAAACCCTCCAGTAGAAAAGGCAGAACCGAATCTAATCCCCCTATCTGAAGCAAAAGAGTGTGACACATCTCAAGAACTTGTATGCAAAGTGTGCTTCGACGCTCGAATTAATGCTCTGATGATGCCTTGTGGGCACTGTTTTGGATGTCTGAACTGCTCGGCAAAGCTTTATTCAAAGGAATGCCCCATATGTCGCGTGGTTATTTTGGATGTAAATCGTATTTATATTGTATAATAAAAAACACTTGATTGTATTCAATTCTGTTTATTTCAACATTACACGTAAAACAGTTACATTTTCAGTAAATTCTGAATAAAGCGCTCAACAGTTTTATTGTTTAAACTAATATTACTGGAGAAATGAGTCAATATCTCAGATAGAGAGCAACCACGCGAGCGAAATAAGATGTAGTACACAGTATAATGTCCACAGACTTCAGTTATCAAACTCTGTAAGGTTTTTGAGTTGTAGGCCCAGGATGAGAAGTGAGAATCTAAAAAATCTGTCAAATCATAAACAATTGGATGTAGACCATAGCTATCGAAAAACTCAGCAGATCTTGGATTGTTGAAGAACATAGCAACCCAGGATGCTCCACAGTAGGTAGCTGATCTTTAGGATAAACACCCTTAAAAATCTTTTTGCACAGGAGTCATTCCTCTCAATCTGTAGTGTGTCCATCAGAAAATCCGTCAATACGTTTCTATCAGTCGGTCAATCAACCAATTCTGCATGAATTACGACATTGCTTCTGTTGGAGGAGTGTTAAAGTCTAGACAAATGTTTTTCATCAACTCCAGATGCGTACAAGAAGCCCCAGATCTGGTGCAAGAATTTAAAACTTTTCATAGTTTACAGACAAGAAAAAACTCAGGCTTATCACTGCCAACAGACATAAAATTTCATCATCTCTGCAAAATTAGGTAGAAATCTACACAGTAGGTTTTATTTTTCCAATCACAATACCTATTTGGGGCACTTCAAAACTATTATGCTGCAGTCATTACCACACTCGTACAAAATAAGTGCCCAGACCCGGGTTTGAACCAGGGACCTTTAGATCTTCAGTCTAACGCTCTTCCAACTGAGCTATCGAGGCAGTAATGGCCAGTACGGGGCTCGAACCCGCGACATTAACACGACACTATAACCGACTGAGCTAACTGACCACTTGTTGAAATCCCAGAAATTTCTCTATGAAGTGAGTCAACTGTTTTTGACGTTATGCATTTAACGTCTGTAAGAAATAATGATTTTAAAATTTTCTTGAAAAAGTATTACAGATTTATCTAGTTACAATGCTTCGCAACAAGTCTCCAGTTTCAAAATCACAAGCAAAACATTTAGCTGCTTTCTTACTGTATCTTCACTCAGATTTCTAGAGGGGGTCCCTGACTAATATTTTTTGGTTAAAAACGTTCATGTAGTTGGACACTTTTACATTTCTTATGATTTTTTAGACTTATTCACTTGTTAAAATTGTCACCAAAAATTGAACACGTTGAGACAATTAAACAGTAAAGGTATTTTATCTGAAGCCCTTGTAAAATATTTGAGATGAAGACCACTAAGCTACATTGTGTGTGATCAATGTATTGTTTTCTGATTTTAGCACAATTCAATTCAATGGTAAACGAGCGGACTGATATTTCTCAATCATCACGCATTTTTGCATTATTTTCTGCATCACACAATACTTTTGTTGTTGCATGTTAAATCAAAAAATTCTATCTTATAGTGTTTTCAAACTTAAATTTTCTTACTGCGCACTTGCCTCACCAAATTTATCATCTCTGTACATAACTGTAAATTGAATTTACCTCAAAAATTTTAAAAGTTTATGTATCAAGCCTATCACCGAATATTTGACACTACCTATCACCGAAACTACACCGATTTTTATCAGATTTTAAATCCCTTACAAAGTTGTTTTATGAAACTAACTTTTTCCCAATTATTAAACATACAAATATGGTAGTGGTTAGAGCGTATTAGACCTGGGTTCGATTTCCTTGTCAAAGATTTTTAAGTGATTACAGCTTAGTGCTAGTATGAAAGACCAAGCAGTTTGCTTGTTTCATTGTGTTCGGTGTACCAGTTGCAAACTTATAGGAATGAATGAAACTTATATTGCCGCTACACGTAATTTTAAAAACCATCTGTCTTCAATCCACACCTAAATCATTCTATTACTACTCCTCTTCTCCTATTTGTTTGTTAATTTATATTTGTTTGCAGTACAAATTGATATCTTTCTAGTGATTGTCTCTAACATATTGTGTTTCATAACATCCTGGTTACCTCAATTTTGTATATTTAATAACTTCCAGGTTTACAATTCGTGGCCATTAATCTAAGAGTATTATTCATTATCTTGATATCTAACATTACAAATTTACCATCATTGATCTCATTTCCCATTCAGTTAGTGTTCTACTCTTCAGTCTGTCAAACAGGCTACCGATATTGGTTCAACATCACATTTCACATGCAGTCTGTCTCTAACAAGTTTCATGGTATGTCTGGTTTGGCCACTTGCGATGTAAAATGAAGCAGCATGAACTTTATATTCAACCATGTAGTCGCTTGTATCAACCATTTTTTATTGAATAAACTACAAAGTATGAAATATCAATTATGTACATGGGAAATGAGATCAATGATGGTAAATTTGTAATGTTAGATATCAAGATAATGAATTTAGAAAATCAATGTATACACTCATCACACTGTCTCAATAGTTAGTAATGCAAATAACGTTGAAATTTATTACTACATTAAGAATTTAAAATTGAAAAAACTTGAACGGTAGTGACTTTTTGTGAAAAAATGATGAAAAATACATAGATTTTTTGAACGGTACTGATTTTTTGTGAAAAATGATGGAAAGTACATAGATTTGTTTTGAACGGTACCGATTTTTTTGGACACACTGTATATCTTCATTATTTGAAATTATTACATTGCATTTACAGATTTTAATTCTTGAAAAAGTCAAAAACGTTTGAAATTTTAAATGTTTATTATTTATTAAAGTTGCTTGCAGTTTTAAGTATTAGCAAACATACAAGATTAATTTAGAAATAAGATTTAATTGTTCAGAATAACCCACCTCTATGCTGCATAAACCTTGGTCAATGTGAACATTATGTCATAAATCCAATCAAATTTGTAATTCGACTTTGAAAAGTTTAGTGAAAAGTTGTTCTCAGCTGTAAGAACAATATCTGCCAAGGTAAAGTTATCAATTACTCTTAGATTAATGGCCACGAATTGTAAACCTGGAAGTTATTAAATATACAAAATTGAGGTAACCAGGATGTTATGAAACACAATATGTTAGAGACAATCACTAGAAAGATATCAATTTGTACTGCAAACAAATATAAATTAACAAACAAATAGGAGAAGAGGAGTAGTAATAGAATGATTTAGGTGTGGATTGAAGACAGATGGTTTTTAAAATTACGTGTAGCGGCAATATAAGTTTCATTCATTCCTATAAGTTTGCAACTGGTACACCGAACACAATGAAACAAGCAAACTGCTTGGTCTATCATACTAGCACTAAGCTGTAATCACTTAAAAATCTTTGACAAGGAAATCGAACCCAGGTCTAATACGCTCTAACCACTACCATATTTGTATGTTTAATAATTGGGAAAAAGTTAGTTTCATAAAACAACTTTGTAAGGGATTTAAAATCTGATAAAAATCGGTGTAGTTTCGGTGATAGGTAGTGTCAAATATTCGGTGATAGGCTTGATACATAAACTTTTAAAATTTTTGAGGTAAATTCAATTTACAGTTATGTACAGAGATGATAAATTTGGTGAGGCAAGTGCGCAGTAAGAAAATTTAAGTTTGAAAACACTATAAGATAGAATTTTTTGATTTAACATGCAACAACAAAAGTATTGTGTGATGCAGAAAATAATGCAAAAATGCGTGATGATTGAGAAATATCAGTCCGCTCGTTTACCATTGAATTGAATTGTGCTAAAATCAGAAAACAATACATTGATCACACACAATGTAGCTTAGTGGTCTTCATCTCAAATATTTTACAAGGGCTTCAGATAAAATACCTTTACTGTTTAATTGTCTCAACGTGTTCAATTTTTGGTGACAATTTTAACAAGTGAATAAGTCTAAAAAATCACAAGAAATGTAAAAGTGTCCAACTACATGAACGTTTTTAACCAAAAAATATTAGTCAGGGACCCCCTCTAGAAATCTGAGTGAAGATACAGTAAGAAAGCAGCTAAATGTTTTGCTTGTGATTTTGAAACTGGAGACTTGTTGCGAAGCATTGTAACTAGATAAATCTGTAATACTTTTTCAAGAAAATTTTAAAATCATTATTTCTTACAGACGTTAAATGCATAACGTCAAAAACAGTTGACTCACTTCATAGAGAAATTTCTGGGATTTCAACAAGTGGTCAGTTAGCTCAGTCGGTTATAGTGTCGTGTTAATGTCGCGGGTTCGAGCCCCGTACTGGCCATTACTGCCTCGATAGCTCAGTTGGAAGAGCGTTAGACTGAAGATCTAAAGGTCCCTGGTTCAAACCCGGGTCTGGGCACTTATTTTGTACGAGTGTGGTAATGACTGCAGCATAATAGTTTTGAAGTGCCCCAAATAGGTATTGTGATTGGAAAAATAAAACCTACTGTGTAGATTTCTACCTAATTTTGCAGAGATGATGAAATTTTATGTCTGTTGGCAGTGATAAGCCTGAGTTTTTTCTTGTCTGTAAACTATGAAAAGTTTTAAATTCTTGCACCAGATCTGGGGCTTCTTGTACGCATCTGGAGTTGATGAAAAACATTTGTCTAGACTTTAACACTCCTCCAACAGAAGCAATGTCGTAATTCATGCAGAATTGGTTGATTGACCGACTGATAGAAACGTATTGACGGATTTTCTGATGGACACACTACAGATTGAGAGGAATGACTCCTGTGCAAAAAGATTTTTAAGGGTGTTTATCCTAAAGATCAGCTACCTACTGTGGAGCATCCTGGGTTGCTATGTTCTTCAACAATCCAAGATCTGCTGAGTTTTTCGATAGCTATGGTCTACATCCAATTGTTTATGATTTGACAGATTTTTTAGATTCTCACTTCTCATCCTGGGCCTACAACTCAAAAACCTTACAGAGTTTGATAACTGAAGTCTGTGGACATTATACTGTGTACTACATCTTATTTCGCTCGCGTGGTTGCTCTCTATCTGAGATATTGACTCATTTCTCCAGTAATATTAGTTTAAACAATAAAACTGTTGAGCGCTTTATTCAGAATTTACTGAAAATGTAACTGTTTTACGTGTAATGTTGAAATAAACAGAATTGAATACAATCAAGTGTTTTTTATTATACAATATAAATACGATTTACATCCAAAATAACCACGCGACATATGGGGCATTCCTTTGAATAAAGCTTTGCCGAGCAGTTCAGACATCCAAAACAGTGCCCACAAGGCATCATCAGAGCATTAATTCGAGCGTCGAAGCACACTTTGCATACAAGTTCTTGAGATGTGTCACACTCTTTTGCTTCAGATAGGGGGATTAGATTCGGTTCTGCCTTTTCTACTGGAGGGTTTCTCGCAAGTGTTGGATCTGCTGCTTCTTCAGGAGTAGCAAACCTGAATCGAGTTCCCGACAAAAACTCCTTTTCTGGAATGCGGAAGTTACTGTGTTGGTTAATGAAGCCAGTTCCAAATGTTCTCTCTAGATACGCACACACGGACCAGTATTTTGCATGTTCAATTTCTGGGATGTCAGTGTCCGCCCACTGATAAATAGATAGGCCACAATAAAAACAAATTGCTCGATCGTCACTGCCTCTGTACAAAAATCCAGCTTTAGCCATTCGTTCAAGATTTAAATTATCGACTCGGTGAGGCCAATTGTCTGAGAAGGATAAGATTCGCGTTTCTTCAGATTCGAAAGAAGGGCACAGCATTTTAAACAAATTTACTCAAATCTAAAGACGGATACATGCATTAAACATTAAAAACACGCATTTATTGTTTTATATTTAGTGGAGAGGGTTTTCTCTTCTTTTGATAAAGTTCAGCACTTCTAGGCAGGCTACTAGATCGTTTTTTCTTCCCGGCTGTGTATTTCACCTCTTTCAAGATTTTCACAAGAGCAGCTAACTCCTTGCTTATACCACAGTTTTCGTTTCTAATGATGAATCCGGATGATCGACCTTGTAGATGTTGAAAATATTTCTCAGGTGAAAAGATAGATTCCACTTTAAATCTAATAAGAAAGTTATCCACAGCTACTTCCTTTTTGAAAATCTCCAATCTTGTTTTCACTTTGCAGACATCACCGTATTGACAGTTAGCTGAGAAAATTACCACCACATAAGGACGTGCATCTGCTGGGCCTTTGAAAGCTACAAACGGCAGGTCCTCAAACATATGCTCACACACTCGAATAAGCTGATCGGTTGAAAAGAGAGCTTTTCCTCTTGAGACAGTCAGCACGCCTTTTCTCAACATCTCACCGTCTGCGGGTATTGATTTTCCTTCTTCGTCAATGTCGAGGAAGATTTTTCGTATTTTTCTTGCTTCTTCTTGGTGTTTTCTTGCACGCCTCAACAACTCTGTTTGCTCCATCAACCCTTCGTAGCATGAGGAGTGGGGATGAGTCGTTGTAACGTCAAATTTTTCTGCTCTCTCTTCATAGTCGTCAGCAATTGAAGTGTGTGTCTCGTCGCAGCTTTCCATTGTTCTTCTTCTAATTTTCTCGCAAACCACACGACTTTCATAGAGAAATGTTAACAAAGAAAGAAGAAAAATCACTATTCTTGCCTAGACCTACCTTGTTCTTTCCAACAATTGTGCAATGAAAACTTGTGATGTAGTACATATAAAAACACCCGCTGGTTTGTGATTGGTCGAATAAGAGGTAAGAATGTTTATAACTAGTGATTTTTAAAGACGTAATCATCTCCGTACGGTCTATGCTTCCGCTGGCGTCAGATTTTTGTTGATAGTAAACCATTTTTGAAGTTCTACATCGACTGTGATTGGTTAAAGATTTGCTGACGTGATGTTGATGTTTTCGTTTGCATCAGATTTTTGTTGATAGTAATCTTAGCTGATTTCCTGACTTTGAAAAATATGAATTTTATGTTGGCGCCTTAAGAATTTGATAGTTTTTACTTAAAACAGTGTTATAACAGGATACAATTTTTTGTTTTCTAGTTGTCATATAAAAAGGTATTGTAAATTAGATGCATGATGAATGTTTACAAGTAAAATTTTAACAATTATTGAAGTAGTCTCCAAACACAACAAAGGTTCAATCTTCTTGGTTTAATAATATTTAGTAGTGATTAAAAACTGCTGAATTTAAACAAGCTTCTTTGTTGTGATCTTTTCAAAATGTTTCTACCACTGTACTAACAATTTTACTACCTTACTGTCATATGTGAAGCAAATCTACATTTCACTCAAAGGTCTGGTCAATCTATTGAAATCTTCTTCCAAGAAAGTGTGAAACTAACATAAAAATTTAACTACTTCACTGTCATATGTGAAGCAAATCTACATTTCACTCAAAGGTCTGGTCAATCTTCTGAAATCTTCTTCTAAGAAAGTGTGAAACTAACATCTAACGACAAAAGTTTGATTGAAATTGTGTCAAATTTAATATTGTTTCTTTCACCAAACTCTTGTGGAAGCAATGTCATTGCATGTGATTTTTCTTCAGCAAACCTGATGATCTAGAAAACTGTTGGTTATTTTCCTCGAAAACTGACGACTAGCTGTCATAAAGGTAAATGTTTTGATTGAAATACCTGTATGATCAAGAAAAACTGTATATTATTTTCTTCTGTAAGCCTACAACTAGCGATGAGCGGGCAAATTTTTGTCATACTGGTAGCTACATCTATAATCCCTCAGCATTGTATCTGATGCTAGTTCCAAAATTTATACTCTTCCAACATTGTATCTGCGGCTAGTTTTGAAATCTATACTCCCCAACATTGTATCTGCGGCTAGTTCTAAACTGTTGGTTGTGCTTTGAAATTATTTTCTTATGTACGTTTTCAGCTAGATATAGACACGCAAAATTTTCCCTCAAACATCTGTCTTTCATGACAGTGGTAATTACATCTATACTCCTCTAAGATTGTATTGCAATAAGACTGAATCCATTACCTACCTAGTTCTACTGAAATAGATGTAAATTAATTCCAACCAACTGCAGAAATATCACGAGTAAAGGAAAAGACCTCCAATAAACACATCTAGAAGAGTAAAGAAACAACATTCTAGGGAATCAAAAAGAGAAATCGATCCGAGGCTGTATGATTTTATAAACAATTTCAAAAAGTGAATGATTATGTGTGATTGATGCTTACGCTCAAAAGGAAGTTGTTTATGCTTTAGTATCAAAGGCTTCTTCAGTCACGACGTAGAAGTTACTATTTCCGCTTTACAATAGCTGTGCTTACAATAAGACAAAAAATCGTAAATGAGTTGAAAAGTGAAATCAATTGACAAACTTTTGAAGTGGGGGTATTCTGAAGCGAGGGTACAACAAATTAGGTCATTTTGAAGAATAAATGAAATCATTTCCAAAAAGAAATAAAACCATTTCTAAAAACAAGTAACATTTTCAAAGCATTCCTAAAAAGAACTCAAACAAATAAAACCATTCCTGAAAACAAATATACCTAATCATTCCTAAATACAAGAAACAGCATTTTCAAAAACAAATCAAACAAATAAAATCATTTCCAAAAACAAATATAATCATTCCTAAAAAGAACTCAAACAAATAAAAAGAATTCAAACAAAGATTCAGCATCGACTTGTGATTGGTTCAAGATTTTCACGCTCAAATGTTATATTTCCGTGATAGATTTCTAACTCGAGCAAAGGACTGCCTTACGAACCATATGTTTAAAAATGCAGTTAATATCGAAGCGACGGTATTCTCAAGAGGGGTGCCTATAACAAAACAATTTCAAGTTCTATTTACAAGCTTCACATTTCTTTTCAAGTTGTATTCACATTTGTTTAAGTTGTATTACCATTTGTTTTCAAGTTGTCTTGGTAAGGTTACCATTTGTTTTTAAGTTGTTATTTACAAGTTGTAATTGACAAGTTGGTACACGTTGTCTTGTATTTACAAGCTGTTACAATGTACTTCAAGTTCATATATCAACACGTTCGGAAATGACGTATCAGCACGTTTGGAAATGACGTAGTCCACTGCAACGCCACCGCAAAAAACAGATCAAAATTTATATTACATACTACTATCGTACTCGACCAGTTTTTTTGCTAGTTGAAATTCAGTTATGTTGAGCAGAAATTCTCGCTGCGCAGTGACCGATAACTCAACCTTGAAAGAGCTTACGTGTGATCAACGTTTTTTCTTTTGTGTTGTTTACGTCAATGCTACACGAGGAACTGGGTTTTTTCTATCTCTCTCTCTCTTAAATTGTT
Organism: Trididemnum clinides; assembly: GCA_963675345.1. Classification (NCBI taxonomy): domain Eukaryota; kingdom Metazoa; phylum Chordata; class Ascidiacea; order Aplousobranchia; family Didemnidae; genus Trididemnum; species Trididemnum clinides. The sequence continues at coordinate 36,706,631 of OY776295.1, forward strand.
CTTATTATACTATGCTACGTCATAAATCATTTTCTGTTCTAAATTGTTTTTGGTTGTACATAAGTTTACGACCCTTTGTGTTGCCAGATCGTCTCGAACGCGGTAATTGTTATTTGTTGTATGCAATTAGCCCCATGTGTTGTATGCAATTATTCTTGGTTTCGATCTCTACAAAACAATGCAATCCTGCTGCCTTGCTTTAGGTAATTTACTTTTGTTGGCGTTTCCACCCAAAATCTATTACCTTTCACCTTTGGATTTGCTCATGGTAACAGCAAGAGCAACTAAAGTTTGCTAGTCTGTAAGAATTTGTAATTGATTTGTTGGATGTCAAAAAAAACAAGTTAATACCAGTTCGCTGTAAAATTGTGACAGTTTTTTCGTCTCCGGCTCGTTGAATTCACTTGGATTTTTTATTGAATAAACTATGCATTAACGACGACTTCTTGTTTTCTTCTTGTTGGCCGCAGCGCGAAGCAGGCACGCGTGTCGCGACGTAAGATACTATTTTAATTTTTGCACGGAATGTCATTGAGGTGGACCTAGGGATCGAGCCGAGACCGATTTTGGTGCAAAGAGCAAAGATGTGAAGCTCACAATGATAGAACTTATGCTGGTTTTAAACATAGACCCTCTACTGTCAACAATCTTGGTCGAGGTGTCATCTCTGAATTTAATTTGAAGGACTAGTAAGCCTGCTGTTCTAATGGCCTCATATTGAAATTTTTTAGTTCAATTATGTTTAACGATGCATCCTTTTTCTTTTCTTCATTGTGGTTTGTATTTATGTAGTTGATGAAAACTTTATATTTGTTGATACAATGTTTTCTGTGAGATTTTAAAGTATAGAAACTGCAGGTTGTGATCGTTAACTGTTCGAATACCGAAGACATTGCTGAATGCAACAGGTCATGTGTAGAAGCTTCGTATTGAATTAACAGTATAAATTTACAGATAATCTCCTAAAAAGCTAGGTCCTCAAACTCGTTACGGAAAAATTTGATTAGAGAGGTCATGCACTTTTCCTACATCTTCCATCTGAATACACCATCAATGTAAATAAAATTAGTGCACGCTCCTCCCAAAATATTGTCAGCCCTCCCGTTTCCATAAATTTCCAAAATACAAAGAACTCGCTTTCGAAAGATAATCTCCAAAGAAAAGGCTTTGACCTTTGGTTGTGAAGAGCAAAATAGTCCCTCAAAAAAAGTTGATTATTATAGAAGCCCTCAACTTTTTTTGAAGTGTACATACCTTCAGCCCCCCAGAATTATCACGAATAGGCAATATACATAGAAAAAAGAACTTTATTTTTGTTTGGAGCTAAAAATGGCAAAAACGTCGAGCACAAAAAGTACGACATCTTCCATAAAAAAGGTTTTCAAATTCGTGGTAAAACAAAAATGCCTTTAACCTCCCCACCCCCCAAGCATCCTGCAGAATCTTCGAAATTATACATAATGCGTAAAAAATGGTCTTCACGCTTATTTGGAGCTGAATATAGCCAAAAAATTACGCCGAAAACTTGATCTGCAAATAAATTCTCAACTGTGTTTTGAGACAAAAAGTGCCTTTCCTCACTCCCCGTGCACAGTAAGTGCTACTACATCCATGAAAAAAGCCAGTTTTAGGAGTGTTGCGAGGTTGATCGTGATTCGCATTTTAAATTTTTAGAGAATTGGTGAACCAATTTGCTACAGCACGGTAACTTTTTAGTAAAACACACTTAAAAGTTAAGCTGAAAACGAACTTTTGGGGGACATTAAGTTAGCCCGTACCTATTTCTCAAAAGGGCCAAAATAATTTTTTAGAAAGAAGTGAAGTTGCAGCTGCTTTAAGGTGGCAAATCACCATTTGAAAGCCAGAATTTCGACAAAATCAGTAAAAAAAACTGAAAATTAGTTTGGCACAGTTTATAGTACTATTTGATCCATAGAATCGGATTCTGGCCACAAAAAACTGAATCGGCCGGTCTAAGTAGGTTAAAATCCCATGTTTTGTAAGGGGTACACGTGTTTTCTGCTTAGCAACGCCTTTATTGCTTGTTTGAGACCCCTTTTCAGCCGATCTTGTGAGCGTACGATTTTGGAAACGAGCATAAATCTAGCAGGTGTTTTCGTTGATGTGATAGAACCCATTTTCAGTAAACTGGCAGACAGTGATCTCCTCTGTAAATGCCTGCATGGCCAAACCCGGAATAACAATGAGTCAATCAATAATGTAATCTGGAAATACTGTCCGAAGGAAGTTTTCGTGTCTAGACCAGCGGTATCAGATGCAGCACACTTTGCTGTCGCTGTATTCAATGATGGTAATGACGCTTTCGTGAAACTTTTCGAGCAGTTAGGACTGAGTGGAGGATTCACAGTCAAAAGTGCTCATAGTAGTGACATTACGCGTCTGTATCACGCCAAACGAAAATCAAGTAATCGGTATAAAATTACTCGAAAGAGACTTCGAGCCGAGAAAAAGGGCTTCATAGACTCGAAAAATGAAGAGGAAGGCAACGTTTATGAATCCGGCGCACATTGATCTGTCTTTGAACAGAAATAAACGTTTTCAGATGATATGCCTAGTTTGGTACAACATAAAATGTTTAATCGCAATTTTCTCATTTTGAGGATTTTGGTGTGTTCATACTGATTTCAAACACGCATAGTATAGCCAAATGTCATCCGATTTCCAAATTTTTTTTTTAACATGGGCCTTTGACCATTATGCAGGGATTCTAGTCGGGAAATTCCCCTCCTTAGTGTAGTTCTCTGTTGATAGGGGTATTATGTTACTAATTGGTAGCTAATTATGCGCAAAAATTCCAACAGAACTTTTGAATGCAGACTGTATCAAACTGAACAATAATATAGCAAATTCGTGACTACAAACCCTTATTTTGGTTATTATCTGTCACACAAACTTTGAATGAACGAAAAAACCCATGTATGAGACGAGATATCTGTGTTTGAAAATTGGCGGATTTCTGGTGCGATGACGTCACGTGTGACGTCATAATTTATTCAAAACTGTCGAATTTCTTCCTTTTTGCGAACGGGCTTTCTAATGACCAAATCAGTTTATAAAAACTCCCAAAAACGGATAAAACAGCTCAAATGGTGATATGCCACCTTAACTACTCTGGGTTCTTTACACAATTCCCAGTTTGTCGGTGTCGCCTGGACCCAAAATTCAATTTAGATAGTTGCTAATCCTGTTGTCCTAGGTTAGCTTACCAACTACAACTTAAAATTTTTTTATGTTCAGCACATATGCTAACAGTTAGTGTTGTAGCGCCAGAGGCGTGGCGTGCTGTAACGTGAGCCTACTGATCTACACTTAGTTACGTAAATTCACGGGAGTTCTTTGACGGCAAATTATATCCTAAGTTTTCAGTTGACACGAATTTTCTCTGTTTTGTTTATTAAATCTTTTACCAAAAATTATTGTACAATTTCAAAACTTAGCAGCATCTTCAGTCCAAAAGTTAATTCTGTTTTATGATTTGTGATGTTTTATCCAAAGACCAAGAGATATTCATATCTCAAAAAAAAATGTAAAAAAGGCACGAGGAATAATTTTTCATGGGGTGAAGACGGGCAATGCATGAGTCACGTTTCTACGAAAAATAAAACGAAGCACGAGGATTAATGTTCGGAAACACGAAGGAATGCATGACTCATATTTCTACGCAAACATAACGAAACGCGAGACAACGATATTTGAAACAGATGCGCATAGGTGAGGTGAGGTGAGAGCAAAGGTTACATAATCACTTTAGAAAGACTGAAGGAATGCATGACTCACGTTTCTATGAAAACATGACGAAACGCGAGACAACAATATTTGAAACAGATGCGCATAGGTGAGGGCAAAGGTTACATAATCACTTTAGAAAGACGGAAGGAATGCATGACTCACGTTTCTATGAAAACATGACGAAACGCGAGACAACAATATTTGAAACAGATGCGCATATGTGAGGGCAAAGGTTACATAATCGCTACAGAAAGACCAAGGAATGCATGACTCACGTTTCTACGAAAATGAAAAGAAAACACGAGGTAGCAATATAAGAAAACAAACGCGCGTGGGGTAGGCATAACCGCAAAGGTTACACGATCGCTACAGTGTCTTAATATTTAGCTGCGATTTCAGAAAAAAATTGCAACTTTAAGCGATAAAGTGTCAACAAAATGAACTGATAACAAAAGCCTACACAAAAATTCTGTGCAAACAATGCGTTGTTGATCCTCCAACAAATCTCTGAAGGGCACGGCAAGTGGTGATGATGTCACGTGCAATATATATCGTTATGCGAAATATTTTCAGAAATCCCAATTTACTATCAGTTCCAGCTATGCATGCAGATGTCTCAATGTGTCTGCAGCGCTGTCCCAATGCACCCCATACTCTGGGCACACTGGAACAAAAATTACTTTCTTTTTAATAAAAATTTGCGAAAAAACTGAAAAGCTGGATTTCGGTTAAAACCATAAACAAAAAGTGGAACAGCATCAAGTTTCATCGGATAAGTTTTGGTGTTTCGTTTTATTTGTAGTTGGGCTATCGCAAAATCACTGCAAAACCAAAAAGTGCCCCAACCAGCTTCAGTCTCCCTTTTGTGTCTCTGGTGTGATAATAATTGCTAATCCTACTGTTCTAGGTTAAGCGTACCAAACATAGCTGTGATCGATTCTTATGGTCGCAGCAAGAATCTGATAACTATATAAACTCGCTGGACAGCTGTAGCTGACCTGGTTTGTCCTAGATAAGGACAGAACAAAACCAACTCGGGCGAAGAAGTAAGAAAACCATATTATGCAAAGATAGCTCTGCAGGTAGGCCTAAGAATTAACAACTTGTCCTAAACGGCGTTAAAAGCCACTGATTCAGCGCATCTAAAAAATATAGCAAAAGGCCAGCAACACACAACTACACGAGAATCAGAAAATGACCACAAAAACTACGATTTACTGCATTAAGCACTGCCAAGTGGGCCTGGTCAGTGAAACTGACAATTTTAATTTACAAGCTAGGCTAGCGTTGGTACCGGAAAAAAAAGTAACTAATATAGGACGATACAATCACTACAGTATGGCCAAGAGAAAAATATAACTGAACTAACCCGGAAAGTAAATTCCCAGTAAAACTAGCTTTCGCATTGCCTCAACAAAAATATAAAAACTAACCAATAATGACCAGTGTTAACCTAAATTGAGAATCACAAAATCTCTGAGAAAAAGGGCGATGGCATATCCGTCACGATAGCGAGCACGATTCATAACACAACACATAAAAAGAAAAAATGGCCAGGGACGCTAATGATAACAGGTTAACTGGACACGATAAAGAGTTATAATAGCACATTTGCTAACAATTTGCGCTTTAATAGTTAGGCGCATTGGGTCATTAATTGTTTTGATTTCCGAAAAAATTTCAGTTTTGATCAATAAACTGTCTACAAGATGAACTTAACAGCCCAAACTAAAACTTCACGCAAACAATGTGTTGTTGCTCCTCTTATAAAACATTGAAGAACACGGCAAGTGGTGATGACGTCGCGTGCAATTGATCTACAGGGTGGCCGAAAATTTCCAGGACACTCTATTTTTAATATTTTAATGCACCAGAAAAATCCACCAGAAAACGTTCTGCTGAACGTGGAATACCAAGGGCTACCATGATGGATCATATGAAAAAGGACTTGGATGTCAAAGCTTATAAGCTCATGTCATGTCGGCCACCCAAAATACATGTATAGTGTCCTGGGACTTTTCGGCCACCCTGTATACTAGTGATGTCGCGGACACAAAATTTTGTATTCGCTGTCTGCATATTATATCGGAGCTTGGAGTCGGTGCGGACCTAAAAGTTTTTGACATGCTTATTGTTTGTACAAACGAATATCAGCAGACAAAAATGCCTTGGTTATCTTTTCCTCAAAATTGGTGTTACTGCTCCTCAAAAACAATTGTGAAGTATGTGGCATTAGTAACTAAGATCTGCTGCCTCAAGCATTTTAATGTTTGGACGTATTTCGATAACTTCCAACAAGAACGCACTTGTTGCAGGAAACCATACAGATGTATAAAGTGCAATATAATTTATTGTTGGGACTTTTCATAAATTCTTCATGGAAGTCTTGAAGTGCGGATTAAAGTTTAGATGTTCTGGTAGCTTTTACCCTATTAGGACCGAAGGGGGGGGGGGGCGGTCGATTTGACCCCTAGCAAATTAAAACTGTTGCAACTTAGCAACCGCTTGAGATAAATGTTTGAATTTATCTGGCTTTTAGTTGGTCTTAAACTGACAAAGACATTCGTTGTAGTACATTTATTGTAGTTTTGAATTAAACATAGCAATTTCGAAACCCACTACAGCAAATTTCTTCATAGATTCCCTTCATGTAATGAAAAAAAGAAGAAAAAGCGCACATGCGAAACCGTGACGAGTTGCGTAAACCACAGAATTTTTTTCAAGTGATGCAATGACCAAAGCTTCACTGTTTCACAAAAATCTTTTCTCTCGGAACCTTTTCGCTGTAAAACTCATAATTTTACAATTTTTTTTTGTTTATTTTATTTGCCATATTTATCCTCCATTCACGAGAAAGCGAATTGTATTGCTATATTTTGAACGGAACGTCCGCACTTGCTTGGGAGTTGCCATTTGCGATGTGTCTGGATCTGTCTTCCACATAAAGGTGGAGGCGTCCCGTTAAGTACCTTGCCCAAGGACACAACGAGCAAGCTTGCCGGCTTGTTCTCCACAACTTTCCCCAAATCCCGAGCGTCAAGCAGGGAAGCTGTGAACATCATTTTTTAAAGTCTTTTGGTATGAGTTGGCAAGGGGATTGAACCCCATATCTACCCGCTGCGAAGCGGACGCTCTAACCACTACGCCATCGCGTCGGTGGTGGTACATGTCAAAAACATCAAAGTGCTCTCAGATACATAGCTATTTTGTAACTTTTTGTCAAATAATTAATATCTTCTTGACGCTAAGCCACGACCCACGAATAAAGTAATGCTAGATATTATTTCATAATTTTGATACTTGACAAATGCAACTGCGTAAAAAGATTTGTTTCCAAGCGCAAAGTCAGAAAACAACTTTGGCGGTGTGATGCTGTAGTTTTCGCTTTTCATAGTAATGTAGTTGTTTTTGCTGTTACTGGTTAAAATTGGGGATTAATAGGCGGGAGAGTAACGAGCGCACTTGCTATTCTTATTGCATTAAAAATATGCAACAGTGGCTGTTACGTAAACAGACAAATAATCACATAGTGAAGAGGAAATCCCCAAAATTATAAACGAAGTGAATAAGGGCTATTTGCGATTCATTTATAACTGACATTGATTTAAACAGCTAACTGACATTTGTGTTTGTATGCAGCTGCAATATTATGGGTCATATTTCTGAGTCCACGGTTCTGATAAAAACAACTTAACACAGCGTAAGGGGATATGTCTTTGATTCGCCCACATATAGAACAACGAAGTTTAATTGACATAAATTCGTCTGTAGTTCGCAAAATTGAGACAGTACCGGGAAAAAAATATCTTTCAAACATGTAAAGATATCAAATGGCTTTTTTCCTCATCAAAGTAAAAAACGAAGGCGATGTGATGCATATATCAGTAAGAATAAAGGAAAAGGAGCAAAAGAAAAGGAAAACAAAATTTCTAAGTTATTGAGCCAGTGCCAAAAGTGCGTAATCAGCATCATATTCGCATTTGTGATTTTTGCTTGCAAGACTAAGCTGTTGTTAGGTTTACACCTACGAAATAAAATAGCACTGCCTCAGTTGTTTTTGAAACATATGAGCGTATGATTGCTTTTTTTAATGATATGTGTTGTTGATATTACACGTAAATTTAGTGTTGCCTTATTTTCATATTAGACGATAAATTGTAAGCAGAAAAAGCATGGCGTATCACTGCAATATATTAGCCAGTCCAGAAATGGCCTATTTTGTTTCGCATTTGTAATGTTCAGTGGTACCTGTTTGTTTGTGGTTACCCTTCCTCTTTCTCGGGATGGAGGTACGGCATGAACGGCAAATTCAGGTTCATGCCATCAACTTAATTGAAATTAGGCTAGGGGAAAGATGGCAGTCCATTTCGAACCAGTCTTGAGTCACTGGTAGCCCCACCACCAACAAGGCGGACTGCCATTGGTGGGTACCCAAAAGTCGTCTTTGACGACATGCTAGGTTAGCAACTTCACAATTATAATCCGATGAAGTACGGGCGGGCTACCTGTCTGCCACATAAAGGTGGAGCCGTCCCGTTAAGCGCCTTGCCCAAGGACACAAGCAAGCTTGCTGGCTTGTTCTCCACACTATTCCTTTTTTTATGCTGAGCGCCAAGCAGGGAAGCTGTGAATACCATTTTTTAAAGTCTTTTGGTATGACTCGACTAAGGGAATGAACCCCAGATCCACCAACTGCGATGCGGACGCTCTAACCACTACACCATCGCGCCGGTAACAGTGGTACCTCGAGATACGAATTTAAGATGTTCCGTGACCTTGCTCGTTCGTGAATTTGCTCGTATCTCAAAGCAATTTTCCCCATTGAAATTCATTGAAATGCCATTAATCCGCTCCAGCCCCCAAAATGCCACTCCAGTTGTTTTGTTGCGTGTTTTTGAACAAAAAAAATGTATTTATAAAGGACAAATGTTGCATAAAAACATAATAATGGAACTTAAGAACACTTTACTGAACCTAATTGAATTTAAATGCCACTGTACAATTTTTGGTCACTTTTGCTTAAATTTCGTCCCTGCTTTTCTCTTCACTGCTCTTTACCTTTTTCGCTACGCTTTCCTCACTTGTACCCGAACGCCGTTTCAAAAAACTGTCCAAGGAGGTTTGTTTTCCCCCTTTTAGAATGATGCAGAAATGAGTTAGGCAAGTCTCATGAAAAAAGGTACGATGCACGACCAGTTGCAGCTTTTTCTGGGTATTTCTTCTCCACAAACTGTATCTCGTTTTTGTTTTGTTTTGTTTGTTTCGTTTTGTTTTGTTTGTTTCATATTTATCCTCCATTCACGAGAAAGCGAATTGTATCGCTATATTTTAGACGGGACATCCGCACTCGCTTGGGAGTTGCCATTTTTGAGGTGTCTGGGCCACCTGTCTTCCACATAAAGGTGGAGGCGTCCCGTTAAGTGCCTTGCCCAAGGACACAACAAGCGAACTTGCCGGCTTGTTCTCTACAACCTCCCATAAATGCCGAGCGCCAAGCAGGGAAGCTGTGGATACCATTTTTTAAAGTCTTTTGGTATGACTCGACAAGGGGAATGAACCCCTAGTCCACCGACTGCGAAGCGGACGCTCTAACCACTACACCACCTCGTATCTCAAATGTTTCTCGTATTTTAAAACAAAAATCGCTTAGTCGACGGCTCGTATCTCAAAAATGTCGAATGGCGAGGCACTGGTATCTCGAGGTACCACTGTATTCTATAAATTGCGAAATATTTTTTAATTAATGTCTCTAGATTCATTAACACCTTAAAGCGCAAGTCACAATAATGAAGTTCAAATTGGCGGCATTGTAATTAATCCAGGTGGAATATAAAAACTGTAAGGACCGTTTAAATATCACATGACGCTTTCAGAGATAAGCAAAACTGCCGTATTGGTGTTATTATGGTGGGAGAAATAAAATATGGAATACATAGGCCTATTGTTGTAGAACAAGCTTGCTATCAAAAATAATTAAAGTTTACAGTCGTTTGATGTAACAGGTTTAGCAAATACAAAACTTAGTTTTTTGAGTACTTTTTTCATGTGACTCGTCACACACGCAAACTCGGACAACTAGATAATTCTAGCGGCTAATTCGGTAAATAACAGCAAAAAGTCGCTATTTCTAATCTAATTTGAAATAAATAAAGTCCCTAATTCTAATCTAATTTGAAAAATCCCTAATTGCAATTCTAATCTAATTTTGGAAAAGTTCCTGACCGCAGAGGCGGGTCTGAAAAATGTGAAGATTTTTTTTGTTAGAAACCACCTGCGTTTGAGTAAAGTTTGACCGAAAATCGATATCGAAATTAGGTGATCTCCAAAAAGAAAAAAAAAAATTTTTAAATTGATTTGATGGCAAAAATGAAAAAGTCTCAGAATTGCCCCAAATACAAAATGATTTTTCGAAGATGTTCAAATGGGATCAAAATTCGTTTGGTAATCAAAATTTTAAACTAATTTCAGAAAAACTGAAAAGCTCTAATTCCGATTCTACTTTAATTTGTAAAAGGAAAAAATGCTTTATTTGAGAAATTTTATTTTACTCTAATTTGAGAAAAGCATTAATAATCCAATTCCAATTTTAATCTGATTTGAAAACGCTAAAAAGATTCTAATTGTCCACAGTCTGCACCAGTCCCGTAGCACTCCAACTTCGGGCCCCCCCCCAAAGTAAGCGCAAGAGCCCCTGCGCACAGGTCATATCACTTTAGAGGTGTAAAATTGAAAAGCTGCATTAAGAAAATACACCACAATTTGTACATAAGTAAACAGGCTAATGTCAGAATAAAGCATGCCGATACCGAAGGTGCAAGTCATAAAAAATTCGGCACCGATGCCAGAGTTCAGTAGGACATTTATGCAGACACTGCGAAACGAAAGCAATGACACTGAAAAACATGAAAAAGTTATAAAAACACAGTATCATTTAAATAATTTGTTCGCAAATGCTGTTATGACATTGTCATAATCAAGAGATCGGGCGCAGTCATTTTCGATTGACAACATGGCTAATGAAGATAGTCTACTGTCTGTCATAGACGTTCTATTAAAAGTTTTGATCAGTTTCAATTTGCTGAAGCTTCTTTCAGCGCTGGCAACAGTCACGGGGCAAGTTAGTAAGATTCGAAGTGCGATGTACACATTCGGATACAATTCAAATAAATGAGTCTTTAGAAGATAGTTCAGAAAGTCTTGAGCCGTAATGAGATTGCGTTTTTTTGTAAAATTAAAACAAACCGCTGTAGCTCAGCGCTCATTTCATCAGAATCAATGTCACCGAACTTTTTTTGGAACTCTTTACAGCAAGTAAGAAGAGCATTTTCTTGTTGCACAAGCAAAAGTTTGTCTCGTGTGTACAAAAACGAAAAGGCGGAAGAAACCTCACGTAACAAATTAAAGCGCTCCTTTATTGACATAATAGCTGGTCTACTAATGGATAGAAAAAGTTGCTTTTAAATTTCAGTTCAGGAGTAGCTCGTTGTTCCTCTTCACCTTGGTAATCAAACAATCTTCTTTTTCCACTTCTTGACGGAGGAAAAGAAGGATCAATATCCAATTCCTGTGCTATTTCAACAGCAGATGTTGCGGCACTGTCATAACCCGTTGTGCGATAGTTTTGCAAAAACTTTTCAGTTGCCTGGATTTCCGTTTCCATTGTATGAAGGGAGACTCCATACGATTGAAGAATCTTGCTTGCTTTATTGACTTGGAATAGGATATCATACCAAATAAACACCGACAAAAGAAAACTCCATTTTGATAAATGAGCTATCAACGATTTTGTTTCTGAGGCAGCTCTTCCATCTTTTCTTTCTATGGAAATGGCTTCCAAGTCTTTCAGTGCCAGCAACACCTCTTTTAAATTGTATCGAAGAGGTTTGATGCATTTAATTCTGCTTTCCCAACGAGTATCAGATTGTGACTTTATGGACAGCTCCACATGTTTCTTCAAAATTTCCCAACGCTGAGCAGAGGAAGAAAACAGCACATACAACCTTGTAAGTACTCCAAAAAATGTCAATGCTTCCGTCGATCAATTAGCACTGTCAACAACAACTAAGTTAAGGGTATGGTTTGCACAGGGCACGTAAACAGCTTTGGGATTGATGTCTAGCATTCTTGCTTGGACCCCAGAATGTTTTCCTTTCATGTTAGCACCATTATCATATGACTGACCTCGACAATCAGACAATTCGAGTTGCAGTTCGGTCGCTTTTTCTAAGAAAGCGTCCAACAAGCCTTTCCCAGTACTGTCACTTATTCTCAAGTAGCCAAAAAATGTTTCTTTAACAACAGCAGCTTCTTCATTACATAGTACATAACGGAGAATGACAGACATTTGTTCATGATGTGACATATCTGGAGTGCAGTCCAAAATTATAGAAAAATATTTTGCCAATTTCAATTGCTGTAAATTTTCTTTTTCAACTTCTGTCGCTAGCAATTCAATTAGTTCATTTTGTATGGTAGGACTCAAATAGTGATCTTTAGTGTTTTTATTCTTGATTCTGTCTTGAAGCTCTTTTAGGATCGGATCTCTTCTTGCCAAATGCTCAAATATACCCAGAAAATTTCCATTGTGAGGAGATCCTAAGACTTCTTCAGATCCTCTAAAAGCAAGATTCCTTTCCGATAGAAACAAGGCAATGTTGATAAGTCTCTCTAAAACATTTCTCCAAAAACGTCTTTCATTGAAAAAAATATTCATCTCGCGTTTGTCGATAGTGGATGAATTTCTTATCCCTTCAGCTAGCAACATCCATTGACTGCAGCATTCTTGGTGGGAAATGCCGTTTTCATGGTCTTTCAGTTTTTTCGAAAAACCCTCCCATGTATTTATACCACTACAAAAGGGGCTTATTGTTTTTCCAAATAGCTTACAACAAAAGCAAAAAACTTGATCTGATTCCCCAGAATAAACTAGCCACGACCGTGAAACACTTTCACCATTAGGTAACACACGTTTATAATGGTTGGAGGAAAAACGTCGCCTTGGAGTTGTGTTATTATATGGAAAATTCATTATTAGTTGATGTGGTCCACGCTTTACTATATCACATCGTTGAGCATCAGAAATACTTTCAGGCCATTTACATGGGTCATCAGGGATAGGGTTAAATTGAGATTCAGTTATTTTTGATATTGAAGGTTGCGTATTGGCAGGTAAATCACAACTTACATTTTCTGGAAATTCACAATCACTTTGATGCTGATCGTCATAGTCTTCTATTTCTTGTACACTATAGTTTTCTTCATCCCTCTCGGTACTAGTGCCAGGTCTACTCTGCTCAGTAATCTTGAAAAAATCTGTCATCTTGGGCAATTTCGCTACAGCATCTCGAGCAGTGGCTGCTTCTTTTCTCTTTTGAGCACCACTTTTTGAACGTTTCATTCTATACAATGTCAATAAAATACTTTATCTGCACTCTGCAGTGTATATATATTGTCCCGGTATTTATAGCCAAATAGAATTCCAGACCATTCTATGATTGTTGCGTAACAACGGCATTGTTACGTCAATCGAATATTCAAGATTCTACCAGAAAATCAATCGAAATATTCTAGATTCTGCGAGATAAAATGACGTTGCATTCACTTATGATGTCACAAGCCAATTTCTTCCTACAGTTTAAATCGGTTGTAAACAAGTCTGCTGAACTGAAAATAGTCACGTAGCCAAAAAGCAATTTCAGACTAACTTGGGCCCCCAAAGTTGGCCTGGGCCCCCCCCAATTGGGGGGTTTGGGGGGCGGCTGCTACGTCTCTGGTCTGCACATAAGGATGGAATAGCTTGCAAAAATGTTATATTGCGTCACATAAAAGATAGGAAAGAGTAAAAAAGGGTCACATGATTTGTAAGCATTCCCTAATTTGAATGAGAATTATGTCTTGACCAATAAAGATGGTTATCCGAGATGTATAAGCATGACTTGCATTTTTTTCTAAATAAAAAGAGTAATAATTTTATAAAGTTAAGAATTTTTTTGTTGTTGAAATGCAATTTCACACCCCTGCTTCACATTTACAAGCAATCAGTTCAAATTACAAAGAACTAGACAGTAGACACTTGGCATGACGGCAAATAGTCTAACATAAGAAATATTATAAAAATATCACGACTGTTACATTTTTCGTAAAAGGGAAAAATGGCAAATTGATAAAACGAGTTGTTCAACAACTTTCTAGCTGGTAACTGTCAGTGATCAATTGCGCTTAGGCGATCGCAAAACCCCCATCGTCGATGCGTAAACATTATGATAAAAAGAAAATTCGCAGACCGTTTATTTAAATTATACTCAAAAATTTAAATACTAATGCTGTGCATTTAATTTGCAATAACTTGAACGCTATTAACATAATCATCACCAAAAGTATACCATTAGATTAAAGAATAAATTTTGCAGCTATCTGAGCAAATACAGAATCGCTATTTAAAAATAATTAGCTGCCAAAGTGCTAGGGTTGAATCAACCCCCCTACCCCGGAAATCAAAAAAACAAAAAAGCCCGGTCCAGATATGATCAACTTTTGGCATAGTTTGAAAACCTAAATTACAAACTAAAGCGAAATCTCAATAAATATGTCACGTCATCCTTTTGAAAGCTGATTCCACTTTAGGGTAGTAAAATACCATCTGATAGTGAGCTTGCATACTGCACCGGCATAATCAAACTATTCCCTGTTTCTTGCTTCAACTTAAATAATGAAAAGATAGTCTAAAACTAGCATAGTACATTCCTCTTTGCTATACTGCAAACGTTTTTACCTTCCAACGTAGTGTTGAGCCTCCTAATTGTCACAACTATTCGATTGCAACACTGTTGCACATAATTTTGTCTGACTTTGATTATTGCACCACAATCATCTAATTGTAACAAGAAGTAGCCATCTGTACTGCGGTACAAAAACTTGGCAAACATTATAAGTTAAACAAAAAAGTTAAATAAATTATGTAACAGTTATCAGTTTTTCTCAGCAATACGAAAAAATATTTTACTGACAGTGTTACTTAGAAAAAATTGACTGTATTACCCTAAAAAAAATTAACCTAACAGTAAAAAATAGAGTTTTGATTGACCTATCAAATGAAGATAATAAAACTTACTGTGTGTATCCAGAACTCTTTTAAAAAACCACTCCGCTCATGTTTAATACCAAAAAATTGGCTTAGCAATAACTTGATTGTAAGTGCTTCGTTTCGGATTGGTTTACTCTTTCCCTGGCTGCGTTTATGTCGAGACGAAGCAACCTGCGTGCAAACACAGGCTTTAGATCTTACAAATGGGCATACAGACACAAAAAATTGTAAGTAGTGGTCGTCGTCATTTGGTTAGGCACCCAAACTCAATCCGGGCCAGTACAAATCAAAGTCAGGGCCTAGGGTCTATCCTTTTACCACCCCGGGCTGCTGCGCTGCCCAAATTAGATGCTGGCAGTGGTGGTGTTAAGCCAACATTGAGCTGCGTCATCCAAAACCTGCAGACCTCATGTTTATCTCGGTACATGATGTATGAAACATGAAGATGTAACGTGATCTGCAGTTTGCTCAGTGGCGCCACATTCACAATTCGGTGATGGAGCGAGACCCCATTTGTACATGGACGAGTAAAAACGTCCTACACCAATCCGCAGGCGATTAAGCCTTACCCAAGATGTTTTGGGCAGACTCATTCCAAGTGGCCTTGAACTGACACTAAGAATGAAAGCACGAACCATTGAAGTACTCTCCTAGTAATCTGCGTTCCATTTATGCTTTGTCCACTGCTTCACGCGGATGTCCAGTTCAGACAAACTATCCAATAGTTTCCACGCAGTTGGTACAAATGGGCGTCTTAATCTAAGTCTCACCTGGTGCGCATCCTGCTGCCCAACCAACTGTCCGTCCAGTACATGGTCGGATCATGGATAGCACGATTTGCCAAGGATAGTGTCGCTTCTAATCGGCGGGGCTCAGCTGGCTGGATGCCTGCGAGGACATCCAAGTCCTCCGTTGGTGTGGGACGCAAGCATCCAGTGACAATGCGCAAAGCATCATTAAGAGTGCTGTCAATGAGGCGAATATGGGTACTACGACACCAAACTGGTGCGCAGTACTCAACTGTGGAGTAGACCAAGGAAAGAGCAGAGATGCACAATGTCTTTGCACCTGCACCCCATCCGGATCCCACAAGTCGCTTCAACAGCGCAACTCGGGTGGAGAGTTTTTTGCGCAAAGCCTTGAGGTGGTGATGAAAAGTGAGCAATCTGTCCAGCTTTACCCTAAGATATGTTGGGATTAGACAGGGTGGCAGTAGGGTGCCATTGTTGTAAACATCAAGCTCACATTTGGCCTCTCTGTTGTTTAGATGAAAGGCCGCCATAACCGCTTTCGTATTGCTGAGCTTTAGCTTCCAAGTCTGGAGATAAGCTGAAAGGGTAGGCACGTCTTGGCTTAGAGTGTCATCCACAGCCTTCCAATCTCAAGAAGCATACAGCAATGCTAAGTCATCAGCATATGCATACTTCTGACAAGTCATGGAAGGCAGATCGTATGTGTAGATGCTGAAAAGAGGAGGGGGGGGACCAAGACCAATCCCCGTGGGAGGCCGTTTCGCAAACGTCTTAACCTGCTTTTCTTGCTGTCACCAATAGTCAGCGTGAAGCTTCTATTCCGGACAAGTTCCATGATCATCCGGACCTTGTGCTTATCCGGTAGAAGCCTAAGCAACTTGCAGGTGAGACCACGGTGCCAGTGTCGTAAGCAGCTCTCAGATCAACAAACGTGGCACCAGCCTTCTTTTTGGCCTCAAACGAATCCTCGATGTTTTGAGAAAGCAAAACACTCTGACCTTCCCTGTCAGAACCCAGCCTGTTCCTTCGGGAGAAGTGGGTCAACAATCGGCTTAACACGAGCGTGTATAATCATCTCGAGGATCTAGGGGACGCAAAGCAAGGAGATGGGACGATAGCTTTTTGGGTCCTCCACAGACTTCTAGGATTTAGGAATTGCCACTACCAGTACTCTTCTCCAGACTTTTGGAATTTTGAGGTGGTGCACGCAGGAAGAAAGGAAGCCACACAACCAGGACTTCAGTGCAGCTCCAGCATGGGTTATTAGCTCCGGACAAATAGAATCTGGGCCTGGAGTTTTTCCTGGTTTCAGGTGTTTGAGGGTAGCAGCCAACTCCTGAAAGGTAAAACTTTCAAAGATGTTCATTGGACTTGTTGGAGTGGCCCTCCAAAGATCTGACACTTCTTGCGAGATGAGTCGAGATGACTTACGGTCAATACCCTCGTATCTGCCGTTTCTAATCAGCTGGGATGCAATAGCGTTAGCTGAGACGGCACAGTGACGAGGGGAGCGCCATGATCTATCTATCAGAACAGGAAGAGCAAGTCTTGGTGGAACAATGAGCGAGGGTCAATGTTGTGACCTAGGGAACTTCTCTAAGATGCATCTGTCAGGTACACGACTGTCTGGACCAACACTGAAAAATGTCAGATCAGGGTTGGTGCCAGTGTTCCAGCGGCTAGAATGAAAAGTGGCCATGTCGTTGGGGTCGTGGAGAGGGACAAGGCCGTTAAGGCTTGCCCAAGCAACAAGACACTCTCCATCAGCACTGTTGGTTCTGTAACCCCAGTTGACATGCGGCCAATAAAATCGCTAGCATAGAGAACGGGATGAGGGAATATTGGGAGATGAGACACTTGCAGTCGCGTGGGTGAAGGTTTGTAGGCATTGACGACTCTATAACCATCAACGTCCACACCCAACCACTCAGTCTCCGATGTAGTTGGAGACTGATCAACAAGGGTCCATTTTTGCCGGTCATGGACAAACGTGGCAAGGCCATGCTTCCTGCTTGAAGAAGACCCAGCTAGAGCAAAGCCTGATATTGTTAGCTTATCTGAACAAGTGCAGTGGGTCTCCTGAAGAAGAATGACGAACGCCTGATACTGCACGGCGAGATGATAAGGTGCATTCATCTTTGAAGAGTTGATTGGTGAAATAGAATTTGAAAATTGCAGAAAGTAGAGCATTCATTCTCGAAGCTTTTTTCTGAAACTTTTTAAGAGAATCCGTCAGAAATAGAGTGAAAAAGCGAAGTGAGCCACTTATATAGAGACACAGTTGACGAAAAAGAAAAAAGCTCTATCATGATTGGTAAAAGAAGCGACCAATAGAAGGAGCGGAAATTAATGTGTGATTTTTAGACCATAAACGAATTCCTTTTGTTTGCATAAATTTGGTTTGGATGTTTTGATGTACGAGGCTTTAAGGGTGGAAAGGTGAAAAGAAGTACGGCCACGGGTAAGAATAGAAAATTTGTTGTCATTATATTCATGTGCGCATGTAGGGTTTTGTAAAAGATGTTGTCCAATAGCAGAAAAGGAAGTTTCAGCTTTAAAGCTTCTGATTGGCTTGCAAGAGCGGGCCAATGTGCTTCGGTCCTGAGAAATATGCTCCTGAAGAATGGTTTTCGGCACGTGCTGTTTAATTCTCTGTTGCAGCCTTTGAGACGTACGACCCACGTACCGACTATGGCAGTGGCACAGAAATTGGTAAATAATGTTGCTTTGATGAAAAGCGGGTAGTACATCCTTTTTGGCTGCAGGCAGAAGTTGTCTGGTGGTGTAGACAATGCATGGTTCAACTGCAAGGTAACAGCGTTTGACGACTGTTTTAATTTTTTTTTTTCTTTTACCAATCATGATAGAGCTTCTTTCCCTTTTTTCTTTTTCGTCAACTGTGTCTCTATATAAGTGACTCACTTCACCTTTTCACTCTATTTCTGACGGATTCTCTTGAAAAGTGTCAGACGAAAAGCTTCGAGAATGAATGCTCTACTTTCTGCAATTTTCAAATTCTGTACCACAAATCAACTATTCTTACCCGTGGCCGTACTTCTTTTCACCTTTCCACCCTTAAAGCCTCGTACATCAAAACATCCAAACCAAATTTATGCAAACAAAAGGAATTCATTTATGGTCTAAAAATCACACATTAGTTTCCGCTCCTTCTATTGGTCGCTTCTTTTACCAATCATGATAGAGCTTTTTTCTTTTTCGTCAACTGTGTCTCTATATAAGTGACTCACTTCACTTTTTCACTCTATTTCTGACGGATTCTCTTGAAAAGTGTCAGACGAAAAGCTTCGAGAATGAATACTCTACTTTCTACATTCATCTTGCTTGCAGTGAGCCCTTCGATGTTCAGCTGCAAGACTGCTGGCCTTCGGAACTTGTTGACGATGTGCCTTGACAGGGGCACATCGTCCCGCCCTAAAAAGGGCGTTGGCCGAGTAATAGGTCCCGGCTGAACATCGGGGTGAATGGTTACTCTTCCAGGTCGGCAGGTTCGGTTCCTGTCTGACATTTCTGAAAGACGTACTAACGGCCCATACTGCGAGAAAGCACCTGCCATCTGGGCCCAAATACTTGTAACTAGTGGTCCTAATACTTAACACCTTAATCCTGAAAATGCATATAAATCACTTTGGCACCCTCTTATAACTTTGATATTATGCTTCCAAGCACTTCATCAAATTTAATATATAAAGCGCAATTTTGTCTTTACGTACGTATGTACTCTTTCACTCTTCCGAAACTACTGAACGTACAAACATCAAATTTGGAGCAATGAATAGCCGCCCCGTCATCATGACGACACATGACGAATCAAAAATACTTTTTTAAATTCACATTTCTTGGCAGAGAAAAACCGTTTCGTGCTCAAACGAAAACTGGCATCCAATCTATTACTTTAAGACAAATTTTACATCTCGCGGGTTTAAGATGATGTCACAATCAAAGCTTAATTGCGCAGTTTGTTAGTTGATTTTCTCAAAAACTACTATTCGTAGAAACCCGGTTAAACGTATTTTCACAACATATAAATTACATGTTTTCGATAAAAGTATATCTATAATTTCAGCTCATTTAATAGTGCAACGAGCAATTCTTTAAGCAATTAAAGCCTTTTTTAAGCACGTTTTTTGTCTTTTTTTCTCTCGCACGCATACCACTCGCTCTGTGATGACATAATGCCGTTTGGTGCGATTAACTCAGTCTTTTGCTAACACAAATTAAGATATAATGTTTTTTTATTAATTTCAACATTTTTACAAAATCAGTTAACTCAAAAACTGATTTGTGACATCATTTCTCAAGCGATTTTTAAACTTTTTTAAAGAAATTAAAGATTACACTGGTCAACATAATTTTTTATGCTGGTGATATTAGAGTGAATTTAGGGTAATTTAGGGCCGCTGATTCCAAAAATGATATTAATTTTGCTAAATTGGCTCTAGTTTTTGAGATATTTGAATATTTGTGTATCTGAATATTTGAATATCTCATTGTGGATTCAAATGTATGTAATATAAGCTTTCACAATGTATAGTAGACCTATTTGCATCCAAGTTTGTTAAAACACATCAACACAGTAAATTACTCAGACAATTTCTATTAAAATCTTATGCAGAAGACAATGAGATTTTTTCAGGTTTCAATTTCGGTTCTTTTTTGGAAACACTGCTTATACGATTTCGTAAACCTTGCACCAAATTGGCAAAGCAGCATACGGGCGTAAGGGGCATTAACAATTTATTAAAATGAATATGCCAGGAAACAATAATTAGTATACCACCCAACCAATTAGGTGCAAGGTTTACAATTTCCATATCTTCGCCTATAAATTTCAAATTTATACGATTTCCTGTGATGAGGGTCATTAGGACAATCTTGCTGCAGGCACCAGCAGTAGTCAGCCATCATATGTCAGTCCCATCTTCCTCGATATCTCTCCTCCATAACTTTTATGTCCTGGTGATATCTTTTGCCTTGCTCTTCCGAAAAATCACCCAAGTTTTCAGGAAATCTGTCTAAGTGACTATAGAGGAAGTGGACTTTGATGCTCATGTTTGCTCCCATTTCTTGGTATTTTGTAAGCATATTTTCAATCAATTCAACATAATTCAGTGCTTTGTGGTTACCTAAAAAGTTCTTAACCAAAGAGACGAAGCTGTACCAAGCAGAAAGCTCAACATCAGTCATCGCTAATGTGCTTACGAATTTATGGACTATCGAAAATCCCCACTTTTAGTTTCTCAAGGCTCAATCCAGAAAAAGTCTACATAAGTATTTGAAGCAGCCTCCATTTTTGTGCAAAGCCTTAACAAACTGCTTTATTAAGCCAAGTTTAATATGGAGGGGTGGCAACATAATCTTTTCCCTTTCAACTAGTGGTACCCTTATGATGTTTTCTTCACCAACTTTCAGAGCATTTCTTGTAGACCAACACTTTTTATCCAGTGTTGTTACTTTGCCCTGCTATCCCATAAACACATAGAGCAAGGATACTTGGTGTATCCAGTTTGTTGTCCAAGCAAAAAACTCACCATTTTAAGGTCAACACAGATTTACCACTGGTGTTCCTCATAACGAATCCTTTGTAACACTGTTTTGATGTTGTCATACTCTTCTTTGAGTTTTGTAAAGTGAGCTATTGGTATAGATACAAAGCGATTACCATTGTGCAGCAAAACACATTTTAAGCTCCTTTTGGAACTATCAATAAATAGTCTTCAATCTTCTGGTCTATAGTTCGGGATTTTTATTTTGAGAAGAAGTCCAATTATGTTGTTGCAATATACAAGGTCATTGTCTTGGCTAAAAAAGGAAAGATTACCTGTTTCCTTATTCCGATAAAATGTGATTTTAGCATCTGGTTGCAGGCAGTTTTTTTTTCTTTCAGTCTGGATGCTAAAAGCTCAGATCCCTGTTTTGATAAATTTGGATCTCTGATCAAATCATTTAATTCTTGCTGGGTAAATTGCTTTGGACTTGAAGAGCTTTCTTCGTATTCACTGCAACTACCTTCACTTGTTTTACTACGCTCTAGTGCATGTGGTTCTTCGCTATCTGAATCATGAAGCTGAGGAAGTGAAGTGAAAACAGACAAAGAAATGCTTTCGCAATGCAAAACTGGTCGTCTTGCTGACTTTAAATCTGGATATTCCCACTTCCTTTTTTTGTAGCGGATAAAATCTTTTATATTAACCATTTAGAAATAGCAGGTGTCATTGTGATTTTGTGGTTCTCTCCACAACATAGGATCTCCAAACCTTAATCCTTTAAGTTTCCCATTCTTCCATAGTCGCAGGTTTTCTACACAAGTTTTGCAAACCTTGTGAGGTGCCCAAGGCGTATCCTAGTCACCAAGCTTTACATCAAAATATGCAAGGTATGATTGCTTGACCAAATCCGTGATGCCTTTCCTTTGGTGTTTGGGCGCATACTCTCCGCAGATGTAATAGAATGCATCAGGACTATTTGCACAGCTGCGTCGACAAGAAGACATTGCAATGTAATGTACTGAAGCTTAGGTAGTAGATTAGTAACATGCATAAAAAATTCTGCAAACAAGTGATTATGTAAATGCAAAGCAAGCTAGCAAAGCAAAATAATGCAATCAGCTCAAACTGGTACCAGTAGAACTAGACTCTTAACAGCTAACTAGGCTAGTAGCCTTAAAATAAAGTTAAGGTCTAAATGTCCTGCACTTTTAACATATTTTGCTTTGATTCCATTAACTGCACAGTATAGTCTGCTAATTTTGCAGGCTACTGAACTTTTAAATGCAACCTGTAGGCTAGTAGCAAGCCTTGTACCGCAATAGTCCAAGTTAAAAAACCTTAAAAGCATGAGTAGGCTAGCTATATGGTTGTGGAAAATTTTTGCTCAGGCTCAGTTCCATTCTTTTTTAAGTCGACTGTGGAATGATGAGGATGAAAACTATCTGCTTTTATCATCTTTACCTGCATCACAAAGGTCAACGTGCGACTAAGCAGAGCAGCCTGCAGACAGAGTTACACTTGGGCTCAAAAAATGCCTTTTATCTCAAAAACTAGAGCCAATTTAGGAAAACTGATATCATTTTTGGAATCAGCGGTCCTAAATCACCCTTAATTCATTCCAACATTTCTGGCATAAAAGAAAAAAAAATTTTGTTGTGCTGTGTTATTTTAAGGCAATTCAAAAAGTATATAATATGTGCCTTTACTTTTTATTACTTTACTATTATTATTTCCTTTTGTTCTAAAAAAACTGAACTAAATCACCTATTGTGTAACTTCCTATTTTTCCTAAAAAGTGTTAAGCTAAGTAAAAACAGGTAAGTTTAATACATAAAAATTATATTAGGTTTCTAATTTGTTTTTAACCAAATTTTAATTTGGCAAATTTGTTTTTACCACATGTTTATTATTGAGTGTTTGTTACACCCGCCTGATGAGACCCAATAAGGTCGAAACTGGTCGCGGATTATTGACATGATGTAATAGATTGCTGAATGGTACCGTATGATGTTGGTGATTATTTTTGAACAAATTTTTCTACAGTATTTTACCCTGATGCTGGGGACTGATCCCTCTTATTAAAAGATTGCCTTGAAAGTTGCTAACTAGCAACTAGCAACTTCTGTATTTTATAAAATGATAAGTCTTGACAATGATCCTGAACCCCTATTAGGGATTATCGATGTTGACGTTTTCCATGTCATATGTGTGTGTCCTTGAATGTGACCCCATAATATAGGTATTGCTGTATCATATTGTTTTGTATTGCATTTTTGTACACCCAATGGCAAATTTATGTTTTCAGCATGTTTATTATTGAGTTTTGTTACACACGCCCGATAAGACTTAATAGGGTCGAACCCGGTGTCGAGTTATTGACATGATGTAATAGATTGCTGTATGGTACCGTATGATGTTGGTGATCATTTTTGAACAAATTTTTCTATTTTAATAAGGTACTAACAACTACTGTCCTGTGAAAGCTTAGGAAATTTACTTTCCAGCAATATGTGACTCTAATTGGCTACGGCTAAGGATTACTTTACAATGGCTGTTCAAAAACTAGTTGCCATACATCATGTTCTATTTGTAATGGAACAATTATCCTATTTGACCAAATAAATTTGCGATTGTTTGACAACATTTGTTCTTTGGTACATTTTTAATATTTTTCCTCACAAGCATGGTTTTATGGCATGATCTGTCTACGTTTCAAAAACATTCATGAAAAAATGAAGTCTCTGAACGTTTATAAAATGTAGTCTACCGGTTAAAGCACTCAAAATTTTGGTGCCTACATTTCATAAAATTGAAATTTCTACAAAACGTAATTTCTGTAGTTCATTTCGTCTATTCTTGCATGGATCTTTGGCATTGTCCATTAAAATATTCAAAAACATTCATCTAAAGTGAAGTCTCTCAAAATTTTGAAATTTAGTCAACTCCAAGCAAAACTCTTGGTGATACCCCAAGAAGAAGAGAAGGGAAATAGAGATGGATCTGTTTAATCTTTTGCAACAAAATAGTATTGTGGAGCGACATATGATATAAATGTTGAAGCAATTTCATTTGAAAATGGGTAAGCCCGGAGCAACCAAATGATTTGATATTGTTAACCTTAACATTATTAATGGAGGTCCTGCTATTGCAACAACTTCGCTATGAATGTTTCATTTTGGGTTAGTTTGGTCTTTTCATGGCTGGGTTTGTGCCAGGACCAAGAAACATGCGCGCAGTCAGAGGCGTTAGCTCATACAAATTTGCCTACACTTACGAAAACGTCCAAGTAGCGATCCTAATATTTAATGGCTTAATCCTGAAAATACTTATTAATCATCTTGGCGCCCTCCCATAACTTTGATATGTTTTCCAGCACTTGATGAATTTAACGGATACAAGTCTGTTTAGTTTAAGAACGCCTGTGGTAAAAATAAGGCAAATAAGACGTTGCCAACACGCGATAAACTTCATAAAAATGTGGTGATTATGCACACTCGCTCATAAAGTTTTTTATCGCTTGCCTTTAAACAAAGGTTAATTTTTGCTAAAAATAATTTTATAACATCTTACGCTGTATCAAGGAGCAACGAGTGGTTATTATTGATTTAAGTGTTTTGTAAACATGTTGTTTTTTATTTTTGTCTTGAATCTTTTTACAAAGCACTATTCTGTCATAATCCTAAATGACATCACAATGCTTGCCACTATAAACTGAAGTGAGAACAGCTACCAGGTAGAACGTAGGCGGCGTAATTATTCACTATAATTTTGATAGCGGACATAAATGGTAAAGTCTATTGCTGATATTTATAATCAATAGGCTCTTTGTGTCGGTACGAAACACAGATATTCATTAAAGAGTAGTAAGCTGTGGATTAGGGGCAAAGTTAAATGTAGTGCAATCCCAAGTTTAAGATAAAATCACAATAAAACAATAATATCGATTTGTAACACGGGATCAAAAGAAAACTTTTTGTTTGAAAAGAGCTTAATAGGCATCTATTGCAATAGGTTATATGACTTTGGGAAAAGGCAAAGTCCCTTTTCATGCTATGGCCGAATTAGAGCAAACAGCACAGCCAAAGAACTTATTGTCACGAATATAAATACGAAAGAGGGCTTGCCAAATCGTCAAATAGGCCCAACATTACATACCTTATTTTTGTAATGTGAAAACCACCGGCATTTGGGCGCTGCCATCATTTTTGACTATGTTTCACTCCCCCTACAGTTTCAAAAAGTACGAATAATAGTTAGTGACATCATTTTTTCGTTTTGAGTATTACCAGTCTTGATTCATAGACCAAGATGATCATCATTACGTGCGTCTACAGGAACTATGGCCTATATTTTCTTCAACTTTTTGATGCTGGTCTTACAAATGTCTCTGTGGTAAACCCGGCGCAGCTGCCGTAATGGTTTTGCCAAACTTTAGTTGATTTCAATAATCAAATTGTTTTTCCACCTAGACTAGCATTTGTAAAACTACGCTATGCTTTGATATGATCTGACTGACATTTACATTTCAACAATTCATTGATGAGCATAAAACCGGTTGCAGCGACATCTAAGTACTTGGCCTTGTGTGGGCGTCATAATACTCATGACTAGGGTTGCCAGGTGGTAAAGAAAAATCACGGACTCTATTGACCTGAAAGTAGGAAAATTTAATCTTTTTAAGCTTGGCGACCTATTCAAGTCCTACTTTTTAAGTTTGCGATCTTTGTTAAGTTGGTGTTCCATGATTTTTCTAGTTGTCAGCAAGTAAATTTGGGATATGCTGTAGCTTTTTGTCGACTTTTAGGCCACCTGGCAAGCCTGTTTTGCCTGCAAAAGCAATTCACAGAAACAACCAAAGCCTTGGTTTTCATCACGAATAACAAAACTGTAGTAAACCGATAATATAAAAAATTTTAATCAGTAGACACAACACTACATTAACCATGAATCCACTGCCACTAACACGCTGGTCTGATTCAAAAACTACAATGCCTTCAGCGGAATTATGATTTTTTCATGTGATGAAAAGCCACAGAGTGTAGTTACATTGACTGTTGCTGAAGGTTTGTAGTCGCGGTACACGAGAACGCGGTCATAAATACAAGGCTCGCTTTCCAAGTCGAAATTGCAACAATTTAATCACATTTTTGTAAATAGTTAATTTTTCTTAACCTGAAGAAAAGATGTGGTATCGTAATTCTGGGGTCAAGAGAAAAATTATAAAACAAATTCTGTTCGGACCCGCTTCGGAGTTGATAATACTACTGGAGCTGACCCGGCACATTTCTATCACAGGTACAGCAAAAATCAAAAAAACATATGTAGCAATGTACCTTTCCAAAATGCGCGACACAAAATTGATTAGGGTGTCAAACTCACAAATGAGCCTAGAGAGTTCACTTGATTAATTGAGCCGCTGGCAACGAAGCGGAGAAGTAGGCAGCAAGCAAGCAAGCTGTTGTCTTTTTTTGTTTAGACCGAAGCATTTTGAGCTATTGACCCCGTTTATTATTTGTACTCGGAGTTTAATTTATTTCCGTTTTGTTGTTAGCCTGAACTAGAACGTGTTTGTAGTTGATAGACCTGGCCTTGGTTTGCTTGTCAAACCGCATCATTAAGTACGGTATTAATTCTCATATATCTTTCTTGGTGTTCAGCAATAAGAGTAATGTGGAAGAGAAAACAAGAAAGCTTGCAAAATTTCAAACTTGCTGATGATTTATAACGAAATAAAACGCAAAAAAATAACAAAATAAAACATAACGAAATAAAACGCAAAAAAGCTAATTAAATAGCAAATAATTAAATAGGTGCCAAAAGCAACATAATATTTGATTTACTTTTGGAATTGCAATCGAACTTTGCTTTTGCCTTCATTAGTTTGATTTTCAGGTAAACTGATATCCCAAACACAAAGGGAATTATCCGGGTATAAACCTTAATTTCAACGTAAATTTTAGAAGTATTAAGAAGACTTATAAAATGTCTTGTACCATATTTTTGTGATGGGGCTATGCACAGATGGTTTGAGCATTTGTCATAGTAACCGTTGTGACCTACATTTGTACTGCTCTTGCTCCATTGGGTTAAAATGGTGAAGCCATTTACCCAATGTGCTGTAAGAAGGCATCTAAGGTGTAGCCTACTCATCATTGGCAGCCCGATTTGTAGGAGGTAAAAATACTACCAGTATATTTGCAACTGGTTTCTAATTCCTACCGCTTTTTCCTCACCGGCTAGCATGCAGCGGCTTACCCAGAAAAAATTTGGGGAGGAGCCAAAAATATAAAATTTGTTGGATAACTTTGTTTGGAAGGCGATGTTTTCTGAGACTCAGTTTTCCTCATTTCTACTTTTTTTTGAAGTCGATATCTTATGATTCCCAATTCTGTCAATTTCTATCTTAAATTTGCTGAAATCCCTGTTTTGAAAGCATAGCAGCTTGAAAATGCTTCCAGTCTAAAGTGATGTACTTGGTAGCAAAGTTTAGCGAAACGCTTTTGCAATTGCAAAGCTTGAAACTTGAATAACCTTTTTTGGAAACCAATATTTTCTGACCCCAAGTTTTGCCAATTTCTTTCTTAAATGTTGTATCACCTTTTGTTTTTGTTAAGATCGACATTTTGTAGCGGTAATGACTGAAAACACTGTCATTTTTTGATCAATTTCAAAAATTTGGAGGACATAGCTTTGTGGCCGCCTAGCCGCGCTTATGCTAAAATGTTCTTAGGTACTTAATCGAAATTTGCTATGTGTGGCATGGATTACGAGTTTCATCCCTCGGCTTCATCTCAAAAATTATTATTTATTGTTTTTATCTGCATCTGATGAGGCCAGAGATTACCTTGATTCAACAATCAAAAGATTCTTGGATACTCCCAAGATTTTTCAAAAAGTGTTTTTGCCATAATAATTATAATATATTGTATTGGTTAGGTTATATTTGCTGTTTAATAGAGAGGATAAATTCTTTCTTTTTGTTTATCAAATCTCAAGAAAGTGGAAGGGTAGTCATAATCATGACAAAACGCAGTAAGCTATACCACTGACATTCAACACCGTTGTAAACACAGTGAAATATTTCACACGCTGTACACAGCTAAATATGCTCAAGGTAAATTTACTCCATCGCATGAAAAGTTCTCTTATACGATTTATTCTTGTGGCTTTGCTGGGCACAAAAACGCGAAATGGTCTTGCGATAATCTGACATCATGTGGCCATCCCATCGCCCCTGATACCAGTGCCTCAAAACAGCGTTCTCGAATATACGAGTATTTCTTTAAAAACAGATAAAAAGAAAAGCTCGGTGCAAAACAAAAATCTAAACTTGTGATCTTCTTACAGCGAATAGTTTTCACTTATCGTATTCGACGACATACCAGACGCACTTCCTTCCAAAATGTTTGTTCAAAATATTACGCTGCGTCTAATATGTAAAGTTAAGGGCCTCCCCTTGACCAGTCTCCTTTCTGACGACCAACCTGGTTTATAACCGGTACTTCTAGCTGCTTTAATAATTTTTGGTAAGAGAAAACAGGTGCCGGAAAATGCGGAATGTCCAAAAACCTCAATTTGGTTGCCCTAATACATAGATAGTTGTTGACTTTTCTAGTAACAAAATCAGTCTTGTCTAGCAATTGCTGAATTGGTGTTAACTTGATCAAGTTCAAGTTGTAGGAGACAGAACTGAACTCGATAACAATTACTTTTCGACAATATGCTTCAAATTCTTTACTTATACTTTTTTACGTTTTCGTTGGTTTCCATTATCTGAAAAACATCAGCAAATTGTGTTTTCACTAGCTCGTAGATACCACTCGATGCATGCTTGAGACAATCCAACATTTTTGCAGCAATTAATTTTTATCACGATTTGTGACAAAATACACTTCTTCAAAGTTTGGAACATTAGTGGCAATGTCGACACTCAATAATGTATGCCGTGTTTCAAATATTAGTGTAGGGCCGTTTCCAGAAAAATTTTTACGTAAAATATAGATCTCGACGTAACCACTATACAATGTTATAGGTCTACAACTCATATTACAAAACTTTGAACAGGTTTGGACAAGTCTTGGATTGTACAGTCTGGAATGTATTTCTTCAAAAATGCATAACGACATTTTATACACTCCTTTATACAATCTACTTATATTCCTTAGAAATTTTCATGCAATTACTCTAACGGTGTATTAAAGTGGTAATGTTGAACACTTTTAGGTACAAAAACGTCAAACTAAACGTATTGGTTATTGTTAAACGTCTCACATAGGGGGCACAAAGTACAGACTGTCAAGACTTCTCATCAGTGAAATAGACAAGACTTCACATTAGGGAAATATTTCCCGAAGCGTTAAAACTTTGGACACCCCTGGTAAAGTAATAATACAATATGGTGTAACATCATATCAAACAAACTTGGACAAGTCTTATTTCACTACTTATTACCGACCTCTTTTCACTAGCTCGTAAGCGCCACTCGATGCATGCTCGAGACAGTCCAGCATTTTTTGCACCAATTAATTTTCATCACCGTTTGTGACATAACCAGGGCCGGATTTAAACCATGAGAGGCCCTAGACTATTCCATTTGTGAGGCCCCTCCCTATTTTTGAACTCAGGATTTTTCTCTAAACAACGCAACATGTCATTGCTTAACGTTAAAAATATGAGTGCATTAAACTGTTTGTTCTTCTCATTCTTCCCATTTATAGGGTGCATATTTTGAATTAAAAAAATAAAAATTTAGTTAAGACAGATTTGCTTTTAATTTCAATTTCTTTGTCAAACAGCCGATACAATAGTTGTAAAGTTCATTTACGAGGGCATAAGAATAGTTACAGCCATCAAATAGAGTAAGACTAAGCTATGAAATTTTTTTCTAGCTTTTGTCAAAACAAAATCATGCAAAAATTCATCAAAATTTATCTGTTTAAGTTTGTCACTGTCAATGCACAGAATGCTATGTGCAGACAACCTTTTTTGAGACATTGTGGATCTCAGTTCATTTTTGATGCTTTTAAGCTTTGAGAAAGATCTCTCTTCTGAGCTGTTAGTGACCAATAAGCTGAGAAACAGTCTTAGTATTGCTTCCACATTAGCAAAGGCAGTGCGAATTTTTTCCTTGCACATAATTTGATAAAGGTCTCCATGAGTCAAGGAAAAATAGCTTGATCTTCTGTAACCCCCTGGCTCAGTGTTTGTCTCACGAACAAATGAAAATGTAAAAGTTTATCAGTAAGTTTTAGGTCAACATCTGGATACGCTTCTAAAAGTTTTATGCCTCGTACAATTTCTAGCTTAGTTGCTTTGAGATTAACAAGAAAGAGGAATATTTCTGCAATGTCACTGTACACCATAGCTCTTCTTAAATTGGTTTCAAGTGCATCAAGCATAGGAATAAAGAAATTTATTCTAAACCTATCCTTTGAAGAGAGTTCACTTAAACCGTCGGATGCATTTTTTTGTCTCCTAGTGACAGCTCTGTAGTTAATATTTGGCAGGATAGCTTTTGCTTGCTTCTTTTGTTTGAGACTCAGTAGTGAGATATTTATGTACTACATCTACTATGTCTACCCCTGAGTGGTCTTTCAACTCAAAGAAAGTTATAAATCTCTCACTTGGTAAACCGTTTACAGGAGACACGTATCTGATAATCAAAGTTAACTGGTCGGTAGGCCTACGTGAAATATCGGGAGTAGAATCCACAGAAAAGCTGAAATATCCGCTTTTTTCAGGTCAACCACAATTGACTCCTTAACTTTTTTGACCATGAGCTGAATCATCTTTTTTGCAAATAGTTTTTGACAAATAAGAGGGATTTCCTGATCCTGAATTTTTATAACGATTGATAAGAGCAAGTAAAAATGGATCAAATTGTGCTACTAGTTCTAAAAGACCAAGATAATTGCCGTTATTTTGAGATCCAAATCGTTCATTGTCCCCTCTAAAAGGTAAGCTTCGTTCTGCAAGATTGCAGATTACAGCGATGACTCTTTCCACGACGTACCGCCAATACTGCTGTTCTGCTTTTGTTTGCTCCTCCAGCTTTGAAGTGAGCGTACGCCCTCGCTTCCTTGTTAGGTAGGTCAACATGGCATTTCGGTGTTTTTCTGAGTTTTCATGAGCTTGGATAAGAGTTGTGCCACTCATCAAAACCATCAGAAGCTAAAGCCGAAGAAAATGCATGATTTGGAAAGAGTTTACAAACAAAGCAATATACCCGTCTTGTTGCGGGAAAATATACAAACCAGTCTTTGCTATATGCTTCACCATTGACTTACGTTGAAAAAAACAGAGCTTTTGTGCAACACTTGGATTGCTTCTTGTACCCTCGTTTGGAACTGGAAAATGGTCCTCAACCGTGCTGAACTTCAAAAGGGGTTTTCTCTATCCAGTAGGCTATTTCCTCATATGATAATTCTTTCCACAAACCAACGTCTTTTAAACTCAGTGTATGTGTAGATCTTTGTTCGGCATCATCTGCACAAGTATCTGTAATACCTTGGGATTGATTTACTTCACCAGGAGAGAACTAAAAATTTTGACTCTCTCACTACTTTCATGTGTTTCTTTTTTCCCTCCCTTTACAGCAACTGAGTTCTGAAATGTACTATATTTGTATTTTCATTTTCACTGTGCATGGCTGCTTCCTCATTATCAGGTTGCTGTTCAACGTCCTGCATTGCTTTTTCGATAAGACTTTCTTTTGGTTGAATGCTAGCAGTTGGCTGATCACTTCATCAAACTAATTTTCTTGTGCTAGCGTCAATGCACCTACTTCATTGCCAGCACCTGTTGCTTCTGTCAGAGGTTGATACAAGAAAGCAGTGGTTTTGTCTTCTTTACCATATCATTTTCAAGTATCTTTCTCTTACGCTTGCTAGCTCCACTGTCAAATCTTTCACTCAGAATAAAATTAGGGTACAAAAAAGTAAGAAATAAGATTATTGCTTGATCTAAACGCAAATTAGCAATACCAATACGTCTAATAATAAGATAACTCGATAATATTAGTAAATTTCAACTGATAAAACGTCTAATTTAAAAACATTAACAATAAGCAACACTCTGTCTATAAGTTATTTCAGCAACATGTCAACTACCAGGACTGTTTTTTGCAGAGTAGACTAATTAGTAACCAGTGGCGTACGCAGAAAGTTTCCGAGGAGGGGGCCAAAGTTTTGTCACAATCGTGTGACGTTACAAATCAACTTTATGGGGAGTGCCAAGGGTACGAAAAATCGAAATCTAGGGCAAACCCCGAATACTCGCGAAAAACCAGCTTTGCTTTTGCTTTACATTTGTAGGGTGAGGGGCCATGGCATAGTTGCCTCCCCTCTCGGTACGCTAGTGTTAGTAACTTTATGACTGCGGTTATTTATAACTTACGTATACGATATTTAGCAACACAGGTGTTCCGTTCTTATAAATCGCCAGTCTTTGTAAATTTGCCGTCGTTAAATTATTGCCTTTAAATACATTTTTTGCCCGGCTCACATAACCGTTGAAATAAACTTTAAATCAATATACAGTAGACGCCGCTTATTATTAAGCCCACGGTTTATGAGCCCACCGGCATATTAAATTCAAATTCGTCCGGCCCGGAATTTTTCCATTTGACTGCGTATTAACAAAACTCGCTTCATACGCCCAAAAACCTGTCTAATAACCCAAATTTTCCATGCAATTCTGTTAAGTTTGTTTAGAAAGCTTTATAACTAACAAATTTCATCACGTAATTCTTGATTTTTTTCTCTGTATGGATAAACATGAAGCATTTTGGTTAATGTCTAAAATTCTTTGTTTTGTCATAAGCCCTTCATGTCTAAAAACTGATTATGCTTTTGCATGGAGCAGACTGCACCTGCACGATAATCCGAGAAAAAGGGAACTCAATGAAATAATGAAACAGTGTCACAATGCACAAATTACGGTCAATCAGTAAAGCGGCAGTGATCAAAGGGAAGACCCACTACCAAAATATTTAGAAAAAGTCGTCCGTCGGTTAACAAACCCACCCGCTTAACAAGCCCAAAATCGTCCGGTCCTGTGGCGGGCTTCATAAATGGCGTCTACTGTAGTAATTTTTTCTCTAGTAAATTCCCATTAATCAGAGTTACATGTACATAGCATAGAAGCTTCCAGCAGAATACGCATAATAATTGCCTTTATTATGATGCAACCTACGAAACAATGGCTGTTTCCAACGCGGTTGAAACCAGTTGTGTATAGAATTTTCCAGTTTGAAAAGCTTGATACATATAGGCTACTTTTGATAGGATTTAAGCTTGTCAAGTTTTTAATAGAATTACAAACTTCGAAATCGAATTTTGAGGCCCTAGGCTTCAGCCTGCCCAGTTTATTGGTAAATCCGGCCATGGACATAACACACTCTTTCTTCAAAGTTTGGAACATTGATGGCAATGCCGACACTGGATGGCGCATGGCGTGCTTCAAATGTTAGTTTAGGTACATTACCAGGAGAACTTATTGTGAAAGATAGGTCTGGCCGTAACAAGGAAAATTTTTGATTTGGTTTGAACTAAATTCAGTAAAAGTATTAGATTTATTTCTTGGTTTGTTAAGTAATGACTTGATGTTTTGCCAAGTAGTACACATTTTCACATTATTTTAGTGTGAAAAATAGGTCTCCACCTAACCATCAAACAACATTATAGATCTATAAAACAACAAAATTGATCACAAGACCTGTTTGAGCGATAAACCTAAACAACAACAGCATTGATTACACGGGTTTTTGAGTATCAAATGAAAACACTGTCAATTAAAATCAAACTCAAGACCGTTTAATTAACAACTTTATGCAGAGCATTTTGATTTTGAAGTAGAGCTTGCAGTTGATCCTTTTTACCAGTTTGAAGTGTTACTTAAATAACATTAGCTTTTCGTGGTGCAGATCAATTAGTGTTGTCTCATTTTGAGACGATGTTTGGACTCATGACGTCATACAAAATTGATCCTTAGTGTGAGATTGATTGCCTACGGTGCGGTAAAAGCTGACAAGGATGAACAGGTGATTTTCATACAATAAAATATAGTCATTACAGAAGCACAGTACGGAGAAAAGGATTTGAGCTCGGGCAAGTCTGGGTAAGACGGAGACAAAGATTGGATCATATCCCAACAAACAGCTGAATAAATAAATTACGTAATTTTTATACTTTACTACAGGGGTGTCAAACTCGCGGCCCTCGGAGGCTTTCAGTGCGGCCCGGGAGACGATTCTGAAATTACTAATGGATTTCGGCAGTATTGCAACGGATCATTGTCGAACAAACGTTTGAAGCGATCACAGTGAGCACAATTGAGAGGTACAAATTTTTGTCATTCGGAGATAACTTTACTGATGCTGGAAAGGTGATGACCTTTTTTTTTTGGAAATCGATCTTACTTCAGGCTACATTACAGAGATCGTTGCCCAGAGAAGTGGTGATCTCCAAATCCAAAACTTCATGCGGCACTCGGCACGATTGCTCATATATGCAATGTGGCCCAGAAGCCCACGAGTTTGGCCCCCCCAGCTATACTATATAACTGATATCCTAAAAACTCTCGACCACGACAATTGACTCTTTACCGACCTCTAGTGACACAAAACACTTCAACTCTTTACCGATCAGTAGTACCCATTTCAGCAAATCCTCCCCAATCATAAGTGATCGTAACCTTCACATAATACCCCTTAAATCTACCTCATACCCAATACTTCACCAAAAATTCCCTCACTTGTGACGTCATAGCACCGCCTAAAACTGCCAAATGACGCATCCTATACTACTCACCTACGTTTTGAATTCATTACTTTATTTTAACACTATCTGCCGAAAAGCTGTCTCTAAAAGAAAAACGATAACCACTGACAAAAATTTAAAATAAAAGTGTATTTGCACTGGTGACTAGGCTACTTCCTTACCAACTTGTCAATCTTTTTATAACGAAGCTACATCCTTATGGACATGCCTTCAAGCTACTTAACGTGTGTTATAGTCTATAGCCAAAATGTGATTAATGTTACAAATTTTTCCATGCGCAATACAATGGCAATGGCCCTGCCACCTTGCCATTTACGTACAACTAATTTTGGTCTAACCTACCGATCTAAATTCCTAACGCGTTGAAAGGAAGGCTACTACCATTGACTCACAACTTGCTGATTTTCACCACATGCGCTTGCATTTTGCTGTCACTATCTTAGGGTATACATTGCAGCTTAAGCAATTGTGATATCACTAATCAGCCACTTTATTTATATCACTAACTTTATTTCGAACAGCAATAGACCAACATCCCGGGTAGAAAGAGTTAACCAAACACATTTTGGAAGTTCAATTTGGATGGACCACTCATCTATCTGTCGAACACGCGTCGAATTCCCCAACAGAATGTATTCGAACAGTTCAAATTCATGTAAAGAAAAACGACGGTTTCTGTAATTTAACACAAGCTAAGCTAACATATTCAAACGCACAAACAAATGCAAGCTAACTTATCAGCTGTTTATCAACGCAAGACGAGACACTTTGAATGCTGCAAAATTTTGCACTAGTTTATGAAAAGATAGCATAAGCGTAGAAAAACAGAAAAGTTCCAAGAAATGCAAACTTAAAGCTGAGATAGCAATTAGGATCAGCAAATGATTAGCCAAAACAGCATAAAGCGAAATTTCTCCCAAACTAAGGTAGCTTTCGGTCGTCTGACAAAGCAAGAAATGCAGAGTTAAATCCAGCTGCAACATAGCTCCCTCACAAATTTTCCCGAGTAAATTTAGACTACAAACATCGTAGGTGGGCTTAACTAACAAAAGAAAAGACAAATAATAACTGAAAAAAAATGCTAAGCCTAAAACACATACACACAGTTACTCAGGAAGAAATTTGCACAATTTTGTCACTGGTCTGAATAAAGTACTATACAGGGAGTCCTCGGGTTACGACGGTCTCGACTTACGCTGTTTCGAGGTTACGAACGCTCCCCACAAAAATATAAAAAATAATGTGGAATAGAGCTGCTGGAATCTCATGGAGAGGAGTTATCTGCTGGGGACTTGATACAACTGGAGAAGCAGATTATAGAGGAGGAAGAAGAAACCCCCACCCCAGAGCCTAAGGCTTTCACAAGGCAGGGCTTGACAAAAGGTTTTGCTGAGATACAGCACGCGTTGGCAACTTTTGAGGCTCAGGATCTTAACATGGAAAGATTCACTAAAGTTTCCAGAGGCATCATAGATTTACTGCGGTGTTAAAAAGAGATCTTGGATGGGAAGAGGATCCTGTCGGTCCAGTCTAAGCTGGAGCAGTATTTTAAGAAAGTGGAGAGACCTGCACCCTTTACATCAGCTGCTTCTACTGCTACAGAGCCTCTACCGTCTACCTCAGCTGCCTCTACTACTCCAGCTTCTTTATCATCTTATTAATATTTCATTTCATTCATGTGGTATGGAATTGTTTTCTCTTTTTCAAATGAAATACGTTTTTTACATTAATTGTTACATTTTATTGTAGTACAATACTTTACAGCACAGTACGTATAGAGTAATTTATTTATGATGTTCCGACTTACATTGAAATTCGGGTTACACCGCGCCTGAAGAACGGATCAACGTCGTAAGTCGAGGACTCCCTGTATTGAACTGAGTTTGTTAGGATTTGTCTTAAACGTTGCGATTTGTCCGATAGTCTGTATCACTTTTTTCATTGGCCACTTTCCTTTGGGAAATGCTTGATCGTACTCGAGCACAATGTCATCTACTCCAAGATTCGGTTGAATTTTAATCTTTTTTTGACGAGCTTGTAGGGTTTGTAAGTCTTCTGTGCGCCAACGCAACCAGAACTGGTCGACGACGTACTGCACTTGACGCCACTTCTTTCGCGCGTAATTGTCTTTCTTGGTGAAAACCGCAATTGAAGAAGAAATTTTGTGGTGAACGTGCAAGGAGTAAATGGTTCGGTGTGAGAGGCTCATCTGCCGATTCATCCATGACGACCGGTTTTAAAGGTCTCAAATTAATGATGTACTCGACTTTGGCGAGAACTGTAACTAATAAGAGAATTATCTGTTAACATTTGCTGCAACAATAAAGCATTTAAGAATCGTTTAATTCGAATAATTTGTTTCCACGCTCCTCCCATGTGAGGTACCTGAAGGGGGAATAAAACTCCGTTCAATCTCGCGCTGTGGTAAAGTCTCCTGAACAGAAGAATTATTAAGGTCCATCATTGAACGTCCAGCCCTGCAAAAGTACCTATGAAATTCGGGCCATTATCGCAGTGAATCGTGTGAGGCTTCCCTCTGCGGCTGATGAATCTCCTAAGAACATTGATGAAGGCATCAGTTGAAAGAGAAAAGACCATCTCCTGATGAACGGCACGTACAGAGCAGTACGTAAATATACACCCGTATCGCTTGACGGTGCTTCGTCCAAACCGAGTGAAAAACGGTCCAAAAAATCTACTCCTGTAAAATAGAAACAGGTGTGACAGTCAGCAACTCGGCTACGTGGTAAATCAGCCATAAATTGGGTAGAAAACAAACAGTTTCTACGCTTGCAATACAAGCGCTGCCCTAGAATTTTACGAACAGTTGCAGTCCTTTGACCGTGCAGCGGACTAGACGGCAGATGCTTTCCTGTAGCCCGGTCTGTGAGTTCGCCTGTCCTCCGAACTTGTATGACAGACCGAAACCATATATGCCCAAACTGTTGGGCATCTACTATTACCGATGTTCTGGCAAGGCCTTGTAAGTGGCAAACGCCCTTCCTAGGGCGGGGCGACGCATCAAAACGCATCGTCAACAAGTTCCAAAGGCCTGCCATTCTTTAGCTGAACATCTAAGGCCTCACTGCAAGCAAGATGAGCGTTCTTTACTATCTTGCTGCACAGCGTGAGGGACTCGTCATCCTACTCCAGGAGACCCACTGCATGTCTGCACAGAGTTTAGTTCTACCGGACTACCAACTAGCTGGATTCTCCTTAAGCAAAAAACATGGTCTTGCTACGTTTGTCCACGAACGATTGAAGTGGACCCTTTTCAACCAATCTCCACCTACATCGTAGACTGAGCGGTTGTGCGTCGACGTTGATGGATACAAGATAGTCAACGTTTACAAACCTCCACCAATTTGTTTGCAAGTATCCAATCTACCAGTATTCCAACATCCCTGTCTCTATGCTGGCGACTTAATTGCCAGCATGTTGACTGGGGTTATGATGCCAACAGTGCAGATGGAAATGCATGGTTGGCTGGACAAATAACAACAATCTTGCCCCACTCCATAACCCAAAGGTTGCCGCCAGCTTCCACTCTGGCCGCTGTAATACAAATACCAACCCGGATCTTGCATTCGTCGGTATCGATTCGGACAGTCGTTTACTTGACAGACAAATCTTAGAAAAGTTCCCAAGGTCTCAACATCAACTCTCGCTTATTACTCAGGTTTGCTCGTTCTGTACCAAGCAAGCCTGTAAAGCAATGGAACTTCTGCAAGGCCAAGTGGAGCCACTATATTACTCTCACAAACAAACTTGCCAGGACTTTGCCGCCACCTGATATGGATCAGGCATATCAGTGTTTCTGTAACGCCATCAGCACTGCGGCGAAAAAGTGTATCCCACGTGGCCGACAAAATAATCGTATACCATGTTGGAATGCCGAGTGTGAAAACCTTTACCAAACATTCTTGCAACACCTCGAAGGGCATGAATCTAACAGAACTGCTACAGCTTTGCTTGCCAGGCTTGACAGGAAACGGAAGGATCGATGGTCTGAGGCTGTCCAGAACATCGACTTTTCACACTCTAGCCGGGTAGCATGGAGTACGTTAAACAATCTTACTGGTAGGTCACGACAATATTCTCGTCAATGTCCCGTTTTAGCAAATGCTATTGCTAGCCACTGGTAAAAAACGGGAAATACGAGGGTGCAAATTGAGAGACTTCTTGCTCCGTTATGCAGGAATTGTCTGACCTTTGGAAGGCTACATCTCCTGATGCAGTGAATATCTCCGAAGATTTTTCTCAAAGAGAATTTGCTGCTGCCATCCATCACTTAAAACCAGGTAAAGCTCCGGGCCCTGACTCTATTTGTCCGGAGCTTTTAATCCATGTTGGTCCCGGCTTGAAGTTCTAGCTACGTGACTTCATTTCTTCCTGCTTGCGCCAACTCAAAATTCCAAAAGTCTGGAGAAGAGCGCTGGTAGTCGCGATCCCTAAGCCCTTAAAACCTGTAGAGGATCCAAAAAGCTACAGTCCCATCTCTCTGCTCTGTGTACCTTACAAGATCCTCGAACGACTGATCTACAATCGTTTCGAAACAATAGTCGACCCTTTGCTTCCAAAGGAACAGGCTGGATTTTGGCACGTCAAGTCTACAGTGGACCAGGTCGTTTTGCTTACACAAAAAATTGAGGATTCTTTTGAGGCAAAAAAGAAGGTCGGTGCCGTGTTTGTCGATCTGACAGCTGCTTATAACACTGTCTGGCACCGTGGCCTCACCTGCAAGCTGCTGAGATTTCTGCCGGATAAGCACATGGTTTAGATGATCATGGAACTTGTTCGAAACAGAAGCTTCACGCTGACCACTGGTGATAGCAAGCCAGGCAGGCTCCGACGCCTGATAAACGGTGTCCCACAGAGATCAGTCTTGGATCCTCTTCTTTTCAACATATATATCTATGATATGTCTTCCATCTGGAGATTGGAAGGTGTTGGAAAGAACTTTGAGCGAAGACATGACTACATTTTCTGCATATCTCCAGATTTGGCGGCTAAAGCTCAGCCATGCTAAAATGGTGACGGCAGCTTTTTATCTCCACAATCGAGAGGCTAAGCGTGAGCTAAAAGTTCAGAACCATGCTAACATTTTACCATTTTGTCCAATGCCGACCTATGAAACTGGACAGAGCGCAGCGCACTCGCCTCATCGACAGCGTTCTTAATGATGCTTTGTGCATTGTCACTGGATGCCTACGTCCCACTCCAACGGACAACCTTCCAGTTTTCTCAGGCATCTAGCCAGCTGAGCTTCGCCGCAAAGGAGCGACACTCTCCTTGGCAATTAGACCTGGCCACATTCTGCATGGCCAGCTGACTGAGCCACAGTGCTGTCCAATGGACGAACTTTATATGGGACACAAAGTACTCCGAGAGTATGTCAGCGCTCGGTGTCTACATTCCTAGGGTCAGCACAAGACCCGTTCGAATGAGTCTGACCGGAACAGCTTGGGTCAAACTCAATCACCTGCGTCCTGGCGTTGGGCGTTTCGGTTCGTCCATGCACAAATGGGATCTTGCTTCCTCAGCGAAATGCGAGTGTAGCGCTAGTGAACAAACTGCCACCATATTATTTTAGCATGTCCCATACATCGCGCAACTAGAGGAATAATGAGTCTGACAGTTTTGGATGACGAAACAAGGTGCTGGCTCAACGCGATCACTTCCAGCATCTGATCTAGGCAACACAGCAGGTGGGGGCGGTAAAAGGATAAACCATCGGTCGCCATCCTTTTGTTGTGTCTGTTCTGAATCATAGATTCAGATCTGCCATACGACGAAGAGAGAGAGAGGAAGACCACCCAGCACTTTTGTCGAAGTGGCGTCCATGTATACTACATACCACAGTGTCCCACGACTACATGATGTTTGAATAATAACTTGGTGACATGAGAACAAGATGGAAGTAAGACAGGTGTTTCGGATACGTCCTCCAACCCTAAAAATTCCTGAAATAAAGATCAGATTAAGCTTTCTTGGAGGACCTTTTGAGACTTGCTTACCACTCTGGAGTAGAGCTATTTCTAGAGAAAAGAACTCTTTCTGAATCGCGATGATGATAGCAATTTCTGCACAAACAAGCTCGGCCACAGTCAAAGTCGCTGAAACAAAATCAAGATGCAACAATTTGCATCGCAATCTCAAATTATGAGCCACCGCTTTTCCCAGTTTGTACCAATTAGAGAAACAACAAAAACGTCGCTGCACCAATCAACGTGGTGGTGCGGTCCCCGACCCCGTTTGGGTTGGGTCGAAACGGCTGTTGGACTTCCCGAGGGTCCTAGTTACCCCGGGCTTTCCCTTTCATTTTTTCGCCATGCTGCCCCCTGAACAACCGCAGTAAGGCAGCACACAGCTTCCTTAAAATCGATCGCCTTTTTTTTCTTTCTCTTTTCTCCTGTCCTTTGTCTCTTCATTCTTCTCCTGCTCTTGATGAGCGACAACGTTCATCCAAACCCTGGCCCCATCTTTCCCTTGCTCGGTGTGCACTGGAAATGTGACCTGGTGGGGCTAGTCAGTGCAATGCTGCACCTGCTCCAAATGGGTCCATCGAAGGTGCTCACAACTCTCTTTCTCCAAATTCAGAGCTCTTGACCGCTCTCACTCTTGGAGCTGCCCCCTGCTGTGTCCCCACTCGTAATACTGCGACTTTCTCCTCGGGCTCCTCCGACATGTATACCTCCACTGTACAATCTAGCCCCACTCTGCTAATACTGCACTCCCGCCCAACCTTCGTCTTCAAACCTCTTAACTCCCGTCAG
This sequence comes from Trididemnum clinides, assembly GCA_963675345.1. Lineage (NCBI taxonomy): Eukaryota > Metazoa > Chordata > Ascidiacea > Aplousobranchia > Didemnidae > Trididemnum > Trididemnum clinides. The sequence continues at coordinate 36,748,277 of OY776295.1, forward strand.
CCCATTCAGTATCTTCTTCCTCTGCCCCCTCACCACCCTCTTTTGCCCCTGGCTGTCCTTCTACGCCTTCTGCCTCCTTTCCCCCTGACTCGATCAAGGTTCTCCATTGGAATGCTGGAGGTCTTTGAGACGGGAGCACTAAACTACTTCACTTTTTTTCGTCCCATCCAGTTGACCTTATCTGTATCCAGGAATCCATTCTTCACTCATTTTCCTCTATCCGGATTTCTGGTTTCTCTGCTCTGCGTTCTGATTGCACCCACTCCCGGAATGGCATTCTGTCTCCTGATGCCACGCACGCTAACGGCGGTGTCACGACTTTTATCAGACAGAGCATATCTTTCTCTGAACTTTCTACCTCCTCTCTTTCTTCGCTTGATCCTACTCTGATTATGTAGAGGTCAACATCTCTCTTAACAACTCCTCCTTGCTCTCATTTCTTAATTTGTCCCCTTATTCTCTCCTCTCCGTCAGATGGCAGAACCGACTCCTTTTCTCCCTCCAGAAATCTCTTCATTCTGGGGGACTTCAATTGCCATCACCCCCTCTGAAACTCAAGAGATACTCCCGACCCAAGCGGAGAGAAAGTATTTGACTGAGTCAGCTTCTCTGACCTCCTCCCCCTCAATGACCCTTACACACCTACCCTTCTACATCGATCATCTGGGAGTCGCTCCTCTCTTGAAATCTCCTTTGCTCCCTCCTCTCTTGCTCTTTTTTGCTCCTGGAAGGTGCTTCAGGACCTGGGTTCAGACCACCCACCAATCCTTCTATCTGTCCCTCTCTCTCCTGTCTTTCGCTCCAACGAGCGTCCCTCATCCTTTAATTTTCAGAAAGCTCTCTGGGATGACTTTGCCTCCTACTTTGACTGTCACTATCCTTTTGCAGAGGAATACTCGTCTCTTTTTCTTTCTTCCGCTGCTGCTCTCTTTACCTCTTTGGCACTGAATGCGGCCAAATCTTCCATTCCTTTCGGCCACATCAAACGACATCCTAAAGTCTGGTGGTCTGCTGAGGTGGAAAATGCGGTTAGTGAAAGACGCAAGGCTTTCGCTGCCGCTCACAGAAGTGATGAAGATAGCCAGGTTTACATCACCGCTTCTCGACGCGCCTCGTCAGTCATCGCCAAGGCCGAGGCTGAGGCATGGCAGACAATTTGCTCTTCTCTTTCACCCAAAACAATCTCAAAAACTGTATACCAGGGCTACTCAACTGGCGGACCGTGGTCCAAATCCGGACCTTTGAGGTGTTACAGCCGGACCTCGAACTTCAGGATGAGTAACAGTTGATCAAAAACGGGACGCTCAAATTCAGTTCGAGACCTTTTTTTAGATAGAATTGATGACTTGCAGCAAAATAGTTGGATTTTCAGCAGCCAAACAGGTGATGACCTTTTTTTTGTTTTTTTTTTTGAAATCCGTAGGCGGGAGTAATCTCCAAAAAAAAAGGTCGCCATCTGTTTCGCTGCCAAAAATCCAACTATTTTTCTGCAAATAAACAATTCTACTGGGCTGGACCTCAGCAGATACTAAACTTCTCCGACTGAACCTTCATGAAAACTAGTTGAGTGGCCCTGCTGTATACTATTTTCTTTGCTCTATCGCTGGCTTTCCTTCCTCGTCTTCCTTCTTTCCTAACTGTTCTTCTTCCAGGACATCGGCTTCGGTCTATGCCGCTTACCTGAGATCCCACTTTTCTGTTTCTCAGCCAAAGACCCTGCGTAGCAGAGCCAGAGGCTATCTTTCTGAGCTCCGCCGAGCCACGTGCCCTAAAGAGTTTCACTCGTCCTTCTGCTCTCCTTTCTCCCCCACTGAATTTCTTGCGGCTGCCTCCAACCTTTCCTCCTCAACTGCCACCGGTCCAGACAAAGTTGCCTATCCCATGTTAAAGCATGTTCCTCGCTCTGGCATGGATTTACTTCTTCAAATCTTCAATCTCTCCTGGACTTTGCATTCCTTTTTTTTCATCTGGAAAACATCTTCCATTATTCCCATTTACAAGATGGGAAAGCCTCTCGACTCTCCTGCTTCCTTCCGGCCTATCTCTCTCACCTCCTGCGTCTCAAAGCTTTTTTAACGCATCATTCTATCTCGTCTACTCTTTTTTCTGAAATCTAATTCCATTCTCTCCCCCCGTCAAATCGGTTTCCGCCCTGGACGGTCTACACTTGATCAAATTCTGTTCCTTTCTCAGTTCATTCCAGATGGGTTTAACAAACCCAGGCTGGGTTCTCGGACGATCCTGTCCACTATGGATTTCTCTAAAGCTTTTGACTCTGTCTGGCATCCCGCTCTTTTCCGCAAACTGATTTCGGCTGGCCTCCCTCCTTGCTTTGCTCGTTGAACTCAATCTTTCCTTTCTGACAGGCGCGCTTACGTGGTTTATCAAAATCACAAAAGCCGTTCTTTTCGAGTCCGTCGAGGTGTTCCACAAGGATCCGTTCTTGGCCCTGTACATTTTTCTCTCTTCATCAATGATCTTCCGGCTTCTCTGCCTTTTTCCGTCAGCTGCTTTCTTTACGCTGACGATCTGGCCATTTGGTCCTCTTCCCCCTCGGTCCCCACTGCGATGGAGGTCACACAAGGAACTCTGCTTCGATTTGAGCGCTGGTATGAGTACTGTTGTCTTCCTCTCAATCCACGCAAATGTGAGGCCTTTTTGTTCTCAGTGGATCCCCACCAGGCTAACCTCCAGCCCAACCTCCTCCTACTCGGCTCCCGCCTCCGTTTCAATCCCACACCAACCTTTCTTGGGGTCATCTTCGACCGCACTCTTTCCTTTTCTAAACATGTATCTTCGCTGAAATCCAAGTTCTTCCCACGTCTCAAGGCCTTAAGCTGTATCTCTGCTTCATCATGGGGCCCTTCTAAGGAATCTCTCTCTCATCTGTGTAAAACTTTTCTTCGGCCCCTTCTCACATATGCTTCACCCGGATGGTTTCCTTAAGCGTTATCAGTATTACCAAATTGGAACGCCTCCACCGAGCGGCTAGTCGCGCCATAACCGGCTGCCTCTCGTCCTCCCCTATCCCTCTGCTTCTCTCCGAGGCTTCTTTACCTCCCCTACGAGTCACCCTGACTCATTTCACTCTTTCATCTTATGAGCGGGCTCTTCGCCTCCCAAACTCTTTTCCCATTTCAGGATTGGCCAAATATGGAGTGAAACCAAGACTCTGCAGATCATCCTGGAGAGCTTTTGCATCCACTCACCCGTTCATGTTTCCTTCTACTTCACCTAGGGAGGCTCTTCTTGCTTGCCCTTTCTTTCCTCCTTGGAATTTGCCTTCCTTCATGGTGGAGTTCACCCTTTCCACTTCATGCTCCCGCTCTGATCCTCCTCTCTTTTTCCGAGGTGCTGCTCTCACCCACCTTGACTCTCTCCCCCTCATGATCTGGTGCTCTGGACTGATGGCTCTGTTCCTTTTCTTTTGGGCAAGGGAGGCCCCGGCATACTTTCCAACTGCTCTCTCTGTGGCACTGTGGCCGCTCTTTCCTTTTCAACAGGCCCAGTATGCTCAAGTTTTTCGGTTGAAGTCTGCGCAATCTGCACGCTTTTTGCTGGTCTCCGCAACGCCAACAAGTTTGCCACATTTCTTTTCCTTCTATCCGACTCTGGTTCTGTCCTCGCCACCCTATACTCTCCTCCATCTTTCCTTTTACCATAAACTCCCTGACCGATCTGGCAGGAACTGTCTTCTCTCTCTCCTTCTGTTCTATCAGGCTACAATGGGTCTCCGGACACTCGTTTCTCCGAGGGAACGACGCGGCTGATGAACTGGCCAGACGGGGAGCGCTACTTGCACCCCTGCAATCCCTTGTAGTCTCTCTCCTCTTATCTCTCGTATCTACTCTTCTCTTTCTTGGACTGGAGGTGTACTGTCTCATCTAAAGTTTCGACACACAGGCTCCCTCGATTTCCATCGAGGAACTTGTGCTCCCTCGTCATGCTCGCTGTGTCCTCTCTCGTCTTCGCTGCAATGGACACAGCCTTCTTTTAGGTTCTTATCTCTCCAGGATTGGCAGAATCGAGAACTCTTCTTGCAGCGCCTGTGGACACCCGTCCCAGGACATCTCTCATCTCATTCTGCACTGTCCAGCTACGGACCCTTTACGCCGCTGACTGTTTGGCGACTCTCTGTCTCTCTATGACCTCTGGTCCAGACCCTGGGGATTTTCCCGGCTTCTGGGGCTCCATGGTCTTCCGCTATGCCCCCATCCTTTGGAAGGGGTCGGGTAATCAACAACAGCAGGCCTGTCGGCATCTGTCAGTCACGTCATATCATGTCTCAACACAAACTCATGACAAAGTAGCAGTACTTCACAAAAATCTAGCATTTCCAATTGAATGAAGGAATTTATAAATATGGCACAGCATGTTTAAACTGGGAAGAATTTACTAAATATCGCGATCTGGAAGCGAAAATTTTAAGGGTTTTGAGGAATAGCAAAATGGAATCAGATTTAACAAATCTGCTCAGCAAATTGGTTACTCAAGGTTAATGAATTTAAAAATTAAATTTATTTTGGTTTATTTGCCGGAGACGGTCCATATAGTCTAAAATTTGTTTGGAGGAATTTTGAGGAGGTCGTTTTTTTGAAGTAGCTGTGTTTTAATAAAGATTTGTTTTTTGTGCCGTCTTTGTGACAGTACTGCTGTTGTTGTTATTATATACTGGTATCCTAGTATTTTCTCAGCTGGCCTCAAAAAAATTACGGTTTTCATTTTACATTTTGAACACATTTTGAGCGAGAATCAAACTCGCGACCATTGCTTTTAGCCCATTAGTGGTAAGCGGCCGCTAGTCGATGGAAAAGACTAGCGTTAGCGTTTGTCCCGCTAAAAGTTGTGAGTGTTCAGACGATAAAAGTAGCGCAGATAAAATTTTTGTTGACAAGCGATAGCAATAGCTCGTTGGTTTGCCACTAGTGGGTGCCCAATAATGTGTATTTCAAAGCTCGAGGAATCCTAAATGGAAAAAATCAATCACTTTCGAATTGATGATCTCAAAAAAAGTTTATTATATAGGAAAATTGCATATGACGTCACACATTTCGCGCCAAAAAAGTGGCTGACCCAACCTGTAATTTATGCTGGAAAGGTATAGGACGAACACCAAATTTTGGGGTTATTTTGAAAACTAATGAAAAATTAATTAAAATTTGGAATGAATTATTGCTAGTTGGATACTCGGAAACAAATAAATTTGACCAAAAGCAATTTGGTTAAGATTAGGTTTTTCAGTTGGCTAGTCTAAGCTTAGTACTGCGTGCCAATTAAAAAAAAATTGCCCCTAAGAGAAGTGCCATCTAAATACCATTTGCTCCTCTCTTAAAAATAAACTATACCAATTAGATACCAGTCGGTAGTAGTAGTAGTAGTTATTCAGTTTTTATCCGGTGTTTTCCCTTTAGCAGAGATGGCCAGATTTACCCCATTCCTTCTGCAATTTCTCGCACTCCGTCCCTCCACTTGTCTCGTCTCAGAGCATCCTCCTTCTTCAAACCAATCTTCTCTGTCTCCTCTTCCACTTGCTTCTTCCAGGTCTTCTTCGGTCGTCCTCGCTTTCTCTTGCCACTCACTTCAAGATTCAGAGCAACCCTCAAAACACTATCGTCATCCCTCCTCAGTACTTGTCCATACCACCTAACTCCATTTGCTGTTGCTAACCGGTTTATCGTTTCCTTCAACCCTAACATATCCATCTGTTCTTCAGTCGTCTTTCTGTCTACAATTTTCTGACCGCACATGGCTCTCACCATAGCTCTCTCCGTTCTCCTTAAAAATGCTTTTCCATTTTCTTTTAGACACCATGTCTCACTTCCATACAGTATTGCTGATCTTACGCAACAACAATAAACTTTACCTTTCATCTTCAGAGGAAACCTATTTCCAAGCAACAACTCTCCACATTTCCTGAATCTTACTCAACCGATTCTTACTCTTGCTGTGACTGCCGCTTCACAACCACCACTAGCATTTAGTCTGTCTCCCAAATAACAAAATCCATTCACTGTCTCCACTTCATCGCACAACTTCTCGATTGAGTCCATCGTCCCTTCCATTATTCCTTTACATTTCAAGCAAACAAAATGCATTGCCAACCTAGCGGTAACTCTCTTTATTTTTGCACATTTGCCATGAACCCAGTTTTCACATTTTGTGCACAACACTGAGTTGGCCGTGACTCTCCTCCCACAAACTCCACATGGATCTATCTTGCTTTTGTATAGTTCGCCTTCTGACGCGCTTACCATCATTTTTGTTTTTCTGGTGTTGACCTTTAAACCTTTACTTTCCAGTGCATTCTTCCAATTCCAAAACCTTTCCTTCAAGTCTTCCATGTCTTCACTCATGATAACAAGGTCATCTGCATATAGTAATTCGTTAACCACACCCCTTCTTGCATTTTCGGTAACAACGTCCACCACTATTGCAAACAATAGTGGTGACAGCACAGATCCTTGATGTACACCAACATTTACTTCGAATTCCTCTGAATATGCAGATCCCACCCTGACTCTTGTCTTTGCACCATCATACAGGCTCATAACTGCCCGAACTATTACTTCTGATAGACCCTTCTTTCTCATGGCCCATTCCATCACTTTTCTTGGCACTCTATCAAAAGCTTTTTCCAAGTCAACAAAACACATATACAACTTCTTGTCCTTCTTTTGATATTCCTCTTGCATTCCTCTCACAATAAATATTGCATCCACTGTTCCTTTTCCTGGCATAAATCCAAACTGCATTTCATTCAAATTGACTAGTGTTCGTATTCGCCTCTCTAGCACTCTTTCAACAATTTTCATGGCATGTTCTAGCAGTTTCACTCCTCTGTATGATCCGCAGCTCATCACATCACCCTTTCCTTTAAAGATAGGTACAATCACACTTGTTTTCCACTCATCAGGCATTCCTCTACCATCCAATACACGCTGGCACAGTTCCATCATCACTTTAACCCCGATTTTGCCACTTGCAACTATCATCTCCACGCTTACTTCAGATGGTCCGGTTGCCTTTCCTGATTTCATCCTTTGCATTGCCTCCACAATTTCATTACGAGCCACTTTTTCCACTGGTCCTTCTACTACATCAGTTTCCACCATGTGGTCCCATTTGTTCTCTTCATTCATGATCTTTTCCATATGTTCCTTCCAAATTTTTGTCCGGTCTTCTTCAATAAAACCCAATCGTCCGTCTCCTCCTCTCAAGCACCTTCCTCCTTCCACATCCTTCCCTTCCTTTTTCATTCTTTTAAGGAAGTAGAAAACACTATTAGAATCATGATATAAATTATTCAACTCCTGATTAGCTTCCTTTCTCATAGCTCTAGCAACAATTTTCCTCGTTTGATTTCTTATACGTTTGTATTGATTCTTATTTTTTTCTGATGGAAACCTGCACAGCTCTTTAAATGCCGCCTTCTTTCTTGCAATGGTATCCTTGACCTCTTCATTCCACCACCACATGTCTCCTTGATCTCTCCTAGACTTCTTCTTCCCACACACTTTGTGACAAGCCTTTAGAACACCATCCTTAAAAGTTTTCCACAAATCAGGCGCATCTGCGTTCACTAGTTCTTTTACTCTTTTTTCAAATCTTACTCTTGTTCGGTTTTCATTCAACTTCCAAATCTTTCTTCTTATGATTCGTTCCTTTCTCACACCCTTTTTTAGAACCTTTTTATCTAGATCTACGACCACCAGCTTGTGCTGAAGTTCCCATGGAATCACTTTTACATCCCTTATATACTTTCTATATTTTTCCCCCACAAGCACAAAATCAACTTCTGTTTCACACCCACCGCCACTATAAGTAATTTCCTATTAGTAAAAATTGTACATTAGTAAAAATTGTACTATTAGTAAATTGTACTATTGTAAAAATTGTACTGTAAAAATTGTATTGTAAAAATTGTATTGTAAAAGTTTGTATTGTAAAAATATTTGTAAAAATATTGTAAAAAAGTGTATTGTAAAAATTGTACTATTAGTAAAAATTGTACATATCTATTATTGCTATTGGTATATTAGCAAAAACAACCATTATTTTATCATCACTACCGGTACGGTAAGGTTGCCGGCAAGCTTACTTGCGTCCATGAGCAAGGCATTTAACGGCATGTCTTCATCTTTATGTGGCAAACAGGTAGTGGGGCCAAGCAGTCTACCCATCGTGGTGGCCTGGTATGACGAAAGACATGCAAACAGAGCATGAGCTCATACGCATGAATAAATAAATCGGTCCGGTAACTTTTTAAATTACCCTTGGTCCAGCAGCCTAGGTAATTTCCCAAAAAATTGTTTAAGGAGTGGTTAAGGTCACAAAATTACATCTGACGTATCAATATGACTGGTCTGCAATCACTATTGACAAAAAATTTTATCCAACAATAATTATTCCAGCATATGGCAAACGGTACAGAAGTCTGCCCTGTCATTTAGGCTACAGCATAACTTAAGTTTTCAACTTTTCAGAATGCTTATGCCACTAAATATACTATATAAGTTGTACATTACAATTAACTTAAACTCAGCATTTTAATCGAATATAAAACCCTCACGGAAGCTGGCTACAAATAAGCCTGGATGTTTAGCTCATCAAATTAGCCCAACTATTTGCAATAACAAGCAAACCTTAGCACCTCTTATCTTACTTTGACCTTAGATTCATTCCTTAACATCAGTAAAACAACGTATTTAACGTTTATTCAACAACTGTCACGTTTATCGATTTGCTCTGCAAAAAACGATATCGCTCTTATTCAATTCAATGCAAAATGACTCAAAACGATCAGCCATTTTTTTCCAAAGCGCATTTTGATGACGCTTGATCACGTGCGTGCAACCTTCCGAATGACCTCTTTCAAACCAAATTGCTAGAACCGCCGCACAACTGCATCCTAAAAATTAGTCCCCAACATTTGCGGCTGTTCCGCTAATGAAATTACCCATGCATACCCATGGCACGTTGGGAAAAATAAAGTACTAGCAACTTTGACAAAGCTGTGATAATGAGTTGCTCTACATGTAAAACTATTGCTTTAATAGCTGTATAACAGCTGTAAAACTACTGCTTTAATCTGAGAACAAGCATTTATTTCACTAACTTTGTTTGTTTTTTGGCACCAAATGGGCTAAGCCACTCAACTAAATTTTGTCATCCTCCAATGTTTTTAAATGCATTGGAAGTATACCATTTGGTTGAAACAATCGATAGTTTTTCAATAAGTGAATGGCTCATTTTAAGACATGGCTCATCTCACGTCATTTTTGCCTACGGCTTTGAGCTCGAACTAGAAATTTGGTTTTATTTAAAGCGGAAAAGACAAAAGCACCTTCTTTTCTGTTGTATTTTCACCCATATAATCAGCGTCTATTTTGACTGACTGCGCCTTGCTTTCGAAAAAATCAAGAATTTTTCCATTTCGGAGTAAAGTTAATCTTTTATACACTTCCCACCTGCACAATAATTCTGCCTAAAACCTGGTTTGGGTTGAGGCCAAATGCGCCTTAACTGCTTGTTAGTTTCATATTCGTCAAATGACGTGGCCTTAACAATTTGGGAAAATTATTGGGAACATTAAGGATTTGGATTCTTATCAATAAAGATGCATGAGGATTCTTCATAATGTAATTCGTGTCACGAGCAGCAAGTACCGGTAGCTACAGTAGACTGTGAGACCCTAGCATTTTACCTGCTGTGGCCTCGTAAATCTTAATTACCCAATAATAAAATAACAACGTTCAAAACACCTAATTTGCATTATCATCATTATTCATGACACCTGTCAGAGGGTAAAATAACTAGGATTAGAGACGATTAAAGACTAACAGATCAAAAGATATTGTCATGACGGATCTTGCAGTATCAATGATTAAATGAGAAGCCGTGAGTAGTATAGGATGCGTCGTTTGGTTGCAATTGCGGCGGTGCTTGATCCTAACCATAAACCTAGCTCTAACCCTAACCGTATGTAAGGAAGCTAATCCTAGGTCTAAAGACATTAATTTTTATGAGAGAGCAAATTGTAGTTCTAAGGGAGCTAATTCTAAATTCAAGGATACTAATTTTATTTGAGAGAGCTAACCATAATTCTAAGAGAGCTAACTCTTTGGTGTAAGAACACTAATTTTATTTGAAGGAGGTCGTAGGAAGCTAATTCTAATCCTAACACAGCGTAGATGTCATTAGGTTTGTTAGGTTGTAGAATATTTCAAATAGTTTGTCGGAGCGCGATCCTTGCCACCTTGTGATAGTATTTGACTTGCCCGATATGAAATTATTGCACAACAATATACGGTTATTTGCTGGGTATGATGCAATTCTTATCTCTTTATGGTGGTATAAACTTATCCAATACGAAGTTATATGATATTGCAGAAAGGTTTTATAATTCTGGTGCAATTGTTTGCTGGGACGTGACGCAATGACATTGAAGCAAAGCGGTGGAAAAAGTCAGCAAAATGCAACGTCGTTCTTAGGATTATCCAAAGCATACGGTTTTGATGCACATACTAAAAACTCTTCTTAACATTTTACGGTTAAGATCGTTTTAGGTCTGTTGCACATTTGTTTCCAAAAGATATTCACAGGCTTTTGTAACAAAACGGTTTATCAATTTAGCTGTTTTAAAGCTATTCATATGGTTTCTGCATTACGTAATTACAATGCCAGCGTTTCAGGCAGACAGACTAGGTGTAGTATTGTTCAATTCAGAAAGTTTATTTGTCAAACGCTGCACGAAACTAAACAATTTGTATAAACTACATAAACAGAAACACGGAAAATGTAATTTCGTGCAGTATGTGACCTGACAATGAAACGGCCAAGAGACCATGAAGTCATCAGAATCGACTGCCGCTCCTATCAAGTCACTACAAAATATACAAACTTTAGCTATAGCAAACAGAAAAAAACAGTAAAAGATATAATTTTTAAATAGAATTATCAAACACAAACATTTTTTCTTCATTCGCGTCATGAGTCCAAACATCGTCTTACTATGAGACAAAACTACTGTAATTGATCTGGCCCATGCAATGCTAATGCCCTTTAAGCACGACTTCAGACCAATAGCAAAATCAGCTGCAAGTTCTACTTCGAAGTCAAAACGTTGTATTTGTTAATTAAACAGTCTTGAGTTCGATTCTATATGAAAATGTTTTTGTGTGGTACTCAAAGGCTCTCGTAAGCAAGGTTGTTGTTGTTGTTGTATAGACTTGTTATGCAAAGACTCGTGTGACCAAGTCTAAAACAACAAGCTTGTATCCTTAAATCTAGAGTTTCAAAAATTAGTATTGAAAATTAGTATCATTGAATCTAGAATTAGCTCCCTTTGAACTACAATTTGCTCTCTCATAAAAATTAATATCTTTAGACCTAGGGTTAGCTTCCTTACATACGGTTAGGGTTAGAGCTAGGATTAGGGTTAGAGCTAGGTTTATGGTTAGGATCAAGCACCGCCGCAATTGCAACCAAACGACGCATCCTATACTACTCACGGCTTCTCATTTAATCATTGATACTGCAAGATCCGTCATGACAATATCTTTTGATCTGTTAGTCTTTAATCGTCTCTAATCCTAGTTATTTTACCCTCTGACAGGTGTCATGAATAATGATGATAATGCAAATTAGGTGTTTTGAACGTTGTTATTTTATTATTGGGTAATTAAGATTTACGAGGCCACAGCAGGTAAAATGCTAGGGTCTCACAGTCTACTGTAGCTACCGGTACTTGCTGCTCGTGACACGAATTACATTATGAAAAATCCTCATGCATCTTTATTGATAAGAATCCAAATCCTTAATGTTCCCAATAATTTTCCCAAATTGTTAAGGCCACGTCATTTGACGAATATGAAACTAACAAGCAGTTAAGGCGCATTTGGCCTCAACCCAAACCAGGTTTTAGGCAGAATTATTGTGCAGGTGGGAAGTGTATAAAAGATTAACTTTACTCCGAAATGGAAAAATTCTTGATTTTTTCGAAAGCAAGGCGCAGTCAGTCAAAATAGACGCTGATTATATGGGTGAAAATACAACAGAAAAGAAGGTGCTTTTGTCTTTTCCGCTTTAAATAAAACCAAATTTCTAGTTCGAGCTCAAAGCCGTAGGCAAAAATGACGTGAGATGAGCCATGTCTTAAAATGAGCCATTCACTTATTGAAAAACTATCGATTGTTTCAACCAAATGGTATACTTCCAATTCATCAAAACTAAGCAAGTTGCCATTCTGAAAATTGCAACCTACATTTGAAAACAGCAAAAATTTTATGAACAAAAATGTAATTTTATAAAAAGTTTTCTTAATTTTTTGGTTAAAAACTGTTAGTTTATGGGTTTTAAGTATGAGGCAAAGTTTGAGTGAAGTCGGGAAAGCAAAGGGTTAAAATCCTGCAAAACAAAAAACTATCCACTCTAGTTTTTGAGTAACAAGACATTTTCCCTAAATGATTGTATGATTTTCAGTTGCGCCTTTGGGCAAATTGTTGTTAGACTGTGGCTCAATCTGGGATACAAGTTGGGTGTTTGGTCAATAAAACTTGTTGAACGTTTTTAGTTGTATTAGCAAGAAAAGTTAATTTTGAATTTTTGTTTATGTTTGGTTTGGTTTTGTGTCTAGTTATGCCTTGTGTAGGTTCTTAGTCGAATTACGCGCTCTTGTGTGATTTCCTCGTTACGAGACCAGTTGTAATCATAATTGAGGATATAATAGAAGAAAGACAAAAGCGGTTTTCTGAAAAACATGCAGTCGCATCTTACGCAAATACCTAATAGACATAATGGGACACAAACGTTTGGCAATTTAGTACTATTTTATATCAAAACAACAAATTTCTTACCGAACTGTGAACGGACACGTCAATTTATCTCCACGAAATGCCGATGATCCACAAAAATGTAAATTCAAAAAACAGCCAACATGTTGATACCAAAAGTAAGAATGACGCAAAAAAGGGGCGTCAGTCACTGCTCAAATTAAACGTGTGTAACTGATTTGCCTCCAACAATTTAAGTGTGCAACCAACTTGCCAGGAAATCAAGGAAGCAAGCAGCTAAAGTTGTGACAAAATTACACAGACCAGACGGTAGGAAACTGGTTCAAAACCCCACTTTGTCAAAAACCAAAAATACGATTAATACTTTTCCGAAATTTCAAAACTACTAAGCTATCACACGTTGAAATTTCTACACTCCCCCCTAAATTATAACAACCTATAATTTACACAAACACAGAAATGACGTTCGACTCTACACACAAAATGACAAATAACAAATTTATGTCGTTTCACAATCACACAATTGTGATTCCAGCTCTCGAGAGTTGATTGTCAGTTCGATGAATCCTCTTCTTCATTATCCTTGGACGCCGGAACAAGCAAAACACAGTTTATGAATGGGCCTTCTCAATTCCGTGCCCTTCGATTTGACTGAGACACTACAAACTATCCCATGCTCGTCGGGATGCACTGTGATTACTCTTCCAAGATTCCATTGAGCTCTTGGCGAGGTCTCATCACATATGAGAGCTACATTGTCCGGTTTCAAGTTTGGTTTTTCTTGTGCCACTTCTGACGAGTCGTAATTTTATGCAGATATTTCTTGGAAAATCTGCGCCAAAACTCGTCAACCAAGTACTGCACATGTCGCCATCTACTTCTAGCATAGCAGACGTTCTTTGTCGTCAGTGTCGGCGGGAGTTCAACTGCTGGATGCAATTTAAGAAGGTGGTTTGGAGTAAGTGCTTCATGACTGTCGACGTCAAGTGTAATAGGAATAAGAGGTCGGGAGTTCATTATCGATTCTGCCTCTAGCAAGAACGTGTGCAGCTGGTCATCTGAAAGACATTGATCATCAGCAATTGATATCAGCATACGTCGTACTGACCTTATCTACCGCTCCCACGCTCCTCCCATATGACTCGCGGTAGGCGGCATGAACATCCATTGTATGTCTCGTTTTAGAAGGAAATCTTGTATCTGTTGTTGATTCCACTCGTTTATGCACTCACGAAGAATCTTTACCGCTCCTACTAGATTCGTTCCGTTGTCTGAGAACATGTGATTAACCGGTTCACGTCTCACAAAAAACGTCTAAGAACATTAATAAATGCATCTGATGTTAAATCAAGTGCCACCTCCAAATGAATAGCACGGGAGGTCAAACAAGTGAAGAGGCAGCCATACCGCTTCACCTTGCTTCGTTTGATTCGAATCATCAAGGGACCAAAGTAATCAATCCCTGTACATGCAAATGGATGTGTGTTCAGTTGTAAACGAGCAAATGGAAGATCAGCCATAACCTGTTCTTGAGGTTTGGCAAACATGCGGCGACAGTGCATGCCGTCTTTGATCACTCAGCGGATAACAGATGTGCATTTCACAACCCAAAACCGCTGAGCAACCAAATTCATTGTCATATTGATGCCACCATGACTTACTGCTTCATGGCAATGCTTCACAATAAGATTTGTGAGGTGTGACACATGGGGCATAATAATGGGGTGTCTGGCAGTAAAGGCTATAGGGGCATTTTCTAGGCGCCCACCAACTCGTAGAACGTTCACTTAAATCGGGTTCAGTTTATTTAATGTTTTTTTGTAAACAATGTTCTGAATGAGCACTTGTCGGAATTCTTTTCAAAAGTTCCCCAAAGGTTTAGCGTTGCTCATATTTGATCAGGTCTAATTCAACATTTTGCAACTGTAGTAACGTCGAATAACTTCGAGATATAGGCCTATTTGACTTCGAAGTAGATAACAAAAATTGTTTAAATCTAACCAACCAAGCGGCTGCTTTCTTCAATTTATAAAAGGACGAAAAATAAGTTATTAGCTGGTCTATAGCTGAAATGTACTCACTCACAAAAAGGGAATTTACAGTACGTTTGTCAAATGATTCGACGTCAGAGTCTGTTAATGTCCGATTTGTAAATCGATTTGGCCAATCACTTGGTTCACATTTCAAAAAATCAGGTCCTGTAAGCCATAACGAATTGGTTGTTAATTTATCAGCTCTGCAACCTCGAGACAACAGACCTGCTGGATTCAACTTTGTGGGTGCATGGTTCCAACTTGAAACTGACGTATGTTGAGCAATCATAGCTAAACGACCGTGTACAAACAATGAGAATCGCTTGCGCTCATTACGGAAATTCAATAAAACAATTGACGAATCAGTCCAAAATATAGAAGATTGCGATTCAATTCCTAAGTTCTGTTTTAACATCAAGTCCATTTTCACGGCCGTAACCGCAGCCATTAATTCAAGACGAGGTATGGACGTTTCGTCTTTAGGGGCCAAATGAGATTTACTCATTACTAGTGAACAAACAACAACATCGTTTCTCGTAATTGCCCTTATGTAACACAGAGCACCGTAAGCCAGTTTAGAGGCTTCGACAAAATAGTGCAATTGGCATTTACGCAATTCTTCAAAGGCTTGCAATCCTAAACATACAGGCATTAAAATATTTTTTAAATATATCAAAGTCGCAAGTCACTTTTCCCAATGCAACAAATCATTCTCAGGAAGGTCTTCGTCCCATCCCAGCTTCTCTTCACATATAAATCGATACAATAGCTTGACTTCTATTATCACAGGTGAGATGAAACCTAACGGGTCAAATAATGAATTCATTGTGAATAACAGTCCACACTTCGTGCGAGGTGTCCAAGGCAAACACACATCAAACCTAAAACTGTAGAATTAATGTCCCACATAACACCAAGCACTCGTTCATTCGTACTTCCCATCAAGGCACCAACATGTAAAGTTTTTGATCTTTCCGGTTCAGGTATAGAATCAATTATTTCTTGGCTTTTCGATATCCATTTGGTAAGCTTAAAACCGGCGTTTCTTAAAATAGAAGTCAATCCTTCAACCATTTTAAAGGCCATCGCAACATTTGGAACACTCAACAAACAATCATCTACGTAGAAGTTTTGTTCAATTGCCGTAAAAATTGTCGCTTCATAATCGCCCCCGAAATCGACAACGGTTTGACGGAGAGCGAACGCGGCACAACTGGGCGACGAAGTAGCACCAAATATATGAACTTTCATTCGATAGGTAGCGGGGTTTTTTGACAAGTCCCCAGCTGGCCACCAAAGAAATCGCAGACTGTTCCTGTCTGCAGGTCTAACCATAACCTGATGAAACATGGCCTCTATATCAGCCACCAAGGACACGGGGTACTTTCTAAATCGGGTAAGGACGCCAACCAAGCTGTTAACTAAGTCTGGCCCTTGCATTAAAACCTTGTTTAGAGATAATCCCTTGTGTTTGGCACCGCAATCAAAAACAATTTGAAGTTTTTCTGGTTTACGCGGGTTTACAACCAAATAATGAGGGACGTACTAAATTTTAGAGCTATCTCCCGTATCATCATCATCTTCCTCATCTATCCTTTCAGCATAACTCTTTTCTAACATCAGCTCTACCTGTTCCACGTATTTCTTCAAAATATGGTCACGCTTCATTTTCTTACCCAAGGATTTTAATCTTCGTAAGGCAATCCATTTGTTGTTGGGAAGATCTTGATCCAAAGAACGCCATAACAATGGAAGTTCGCAATGACCATCAACAAGTCGACAGGATTCTTTTATTATCTTGTAGCTTCTTTGATCTTCAAGCGAAATCATTTCATTACTGTGAGCAGTTTCTAAATCCTGATTAAACACATCGGCGTCAGCTGATACAAACATACTACTAGTTAACTCTAACTGCTGATGTGAATATTCTTGATTTGCTAAAGTCAAGCATCCGATCATTGACGGACCAAATAGCAACCAACCAAGCGGTGGCTTTACTGCATCAGGGTATCTAAGATTAGGAGCAGGTTTGATTTCCTCAAGTCTAAACACTTGTGGGACATTTGCTCCAATCAAGAGCTTGACTGAGGTTTGATTAATTTTATGCAGATGTACATCCTTTAAATACTCGTGACTTTTCAATACTTCATTCTCTGGAACAGCATTAGGTTTAACTGGTATATTGTCTACGACAACAACGTCTGGAATTTCAATCCACTTTCCTCCGTTGAGCGCTTGCACTGACAGAGAGAAAGACATCGTTTTTAAAAGCTTCGGTGAGGTTAAGGTGCGCAACGCTAGGCAACGTTGACTTCCAGAGGCCTGTAATAAGTTAGCAAGACCCTTATCACAAAGGGAAGACGTGGAGCCTTGGTCCAATAGAGCGTAAGTAGTCTCCTCATTATCCATATAACGAACTTCAACAGGAACAACATTTAAATATATAGCTGGTTCGGCAACGTTGTGGTTCACGACTTGTACAGTATTACACATGCATTTTTCTAAGTACCGCTATCCTGAGTGAATGTTTGTGATCTATGCAACAACTTATGATGCAACGTTACCGTACATCCAGGAACAGTACAGTTTTGTTTGGACTTGCAATCGCGAGCAAAATGTTTTCCATTGAGGCACTTGAAACAAAAATTTCTGGACTTCACTACCATGCATTTATCCTCATACGTCTTTTTACAAAATTCATTGCACTCCGTTAATCTGTGTGGGCCTTCACAACAATGACATTTGACGCATTTTAACACTTCATTACTTTGAACTGCAGGGGTAGTAACAGTATGTGTGATTTCTTTACGTATCTTCACTCTGCTGGGAAATGTCTCTCTTCCAAAAATAGAAATCGCTAATCGACTACACTCAGAAAGGAAAGTAGCCAAATTATTAAACCTTGCTCTATTTCCAGACTGACGTTCAATCTTGACAGAAAATTCTATTCACGCTCTTTTCAAGTCTAAGGGCAGCTTATTAATTACACTCATCATGACGTGCATCGAATCTAAACTGGACGTCTACCCAATGTCCTTAAGAGAAACGCAGCATTTCTCTAAGAGATTGGCTAACGATTTAAGCTTCTCACGATCAACTTCAGGAACCTTCGAGGCACTTCTAAGCTGTTCCTCACAACAACGCGCAATTTAGTGAGAATGCCCATATTCATCATACATGAGATCCCAGGACATACAAAAAGCAACGCTAGGGGACTGGTTTGAAAAATGACTTATTTTGAGCTGCACCGCTGATTCAAAACTTTGATATAACAAAGGAAATAGTTCATATTCCTCTACCTTGCCCAAAACGTGGGCTTCAAATTGCCTAGCAAATAACCAATAGTTCATCGGGTCTCCATTAAATTTCTGAATTACTACTGCCAGTGCTGGACGGTCACGTCTGATAGGACGTTCGATTAATCTCGAATGTAACGGATCGATAGAGGGTTGACGAGAAACAAATGGCGAATTCGCATTTTGAAAATAACGTTTTAATTCAACAGGTTGGTAGCCCTTTTTTATGGGAGAAGTAGAAAAAAGGCGGGGGATAACGATTCGCATTATTTAGATCATCAATACCAATAACTGATGGTATGGGATTCAAATTTCTGGACACTAATAAATGCTTTGGTATTGAATTAGCATCGACACCAACACGAGAAAACTGACTCTGAGTGTGCTGTTGGAGCGTATTATAAGGCATGGTGCAGACCTGGACCGATGTTGAGACCGTTTTATTGGCAATTCCTTTTTGCGCTAGATTATATGCGTTAATAGTCGTTAGTTTGACATTAGAACTATAAAAAGTGTTAGCATCAAAAGGGGTTTTCCCAATTAAAGCCTTCGGTTGCAATATTGCTTGGGCCAAGACATTATTACGAACCTTTTCGCCATTCTCCTGCAATGCCTGTAGCTCAACCTTGGCTAATTCAAGTTTATGTTGTTTTTCAAGAAGGCCGCATTCTGCTTTCTCTTTAGCATCTAACAATTCTCTTTCGGCCTCTTCTTGGGCTTTTCTTGCCGTTTCTTGGGTTTCTCTTTTTTTCTTTCGGCTTGTTCTCGAGTACGTGATCTTGTTTGGTACTCTTTTACCCTTTCCTGCTCTACAGCAACCGAAGCCACTTTTAGCTTTGCTTGACTTTCTAGTTTCTTGCTACGGGTGGAGCTACTAGAGGAGCAACACGAGAGTGAATGGCGTGCGGCACTAGCAATCATAGGGCTGCCTCCAAAATGTCCTCATCACTGACCAGACGTTCACTTTCACATATCCAGCTCGACACTTGCACGTCAAATGCCATCTTTTCCTTGATTAAATCTGCTTTAGATACATACAATCCTGGTACTAATTCATCATCGGCGGTTTCAAAACACATTTTCATGAGCTCATCAAAACAACTGTCGATAGCAGGCAGAAGTGACTTTGTAGCGCTAACACCCTCCTGTTTCACCATTAAGCCCTCAGCTCTCACGTACAAGTTATGGAGTTCATGATTCAACTGCGCTGCTTTCACGAACTGCATTGTCAGACCCAGAGTGGCAAGTGCACAGATCGGCCAGAAACGCAAGGAACAATACAGACTCACCAAATCGACGTGCAGAGCAGTTCGAAAACTTGTAGGTTCTTAGTCGAATTACGCGCTCTTGTGTGATTTCCTCGTTACGAGACCAGTTGTAATCATAATTGAGGATATAATAGAAGAAAGACAAAAGCGGTTTTCTGAAAAACATGCAGTCGCATCTTATGCAAATACCTAATAGACATAATGGGACACAAACGTTTGGCAATTTAGTACTATTTTATATCAAAACAAAACAACAAATTTCTTACCAAACTGTGAACGGACACGTCAATTTATCTCCACGAAATGCCGATGATCCACAAAAATGTAAATTCAAAAAACAGCCAACATGTTGATACCAAAAGTAAGAATGACGCAAAAAAGGGGCGTCAGTCACTGCTCAAATTAAACGTGTGTAACTAATTTGCCTCCAACAATTTAAGTGTGCAACCAACTTGCCAGGAAATCAAGGAAGCAAGCAGCTAAAGTTGTGACAAAATTACACAGACCAGACGGTAGGAAACTGGTTCAAAACCCCACTTTGTCAAAAACCAAAAATACGATTAATACTTTTCCGAAATTTCAAAACTACTAAGCTATCATACGTTGAAATTTCTACACCTTGCGTTTTGAAGTTTGACGATAAGCTGCAAAAAAAGAGAAGCAATATAGGTTACTGCTAACACAGGGCATTTTTACAATATGCCAGCAACCAAACAGCAAAATTATCGTAAAATGCTTTTTTCATAAAATACAGCAAGGCAGAGCTCATTCGGGCACTGAAATCCATATCTGATAAATTTGTGAATCTGAAAAGAAAAATGCAAGTCGGTGGAGTTACCACTGCGAAAAAAATGGGAGTCTAAGAAGTGAGTTGTAAACGCTTTCTGCAATACGACCGTTTCCTACGCTAGTTTATCCTAGAAAGCCAATCATAATCGATTTTATCTCATTAATCTCATTAGAAAAAATGAATTCTGAATAATCGTTTACTTTTATTTTGCTTGTTTAGTGATTTAATTGACTCATACCTCTCCCTCAAATACTAAATTTTGACAGTATAACAAGATAATAGCTTTGTATCTATTGCGTTTTTTTCCTGGCTTAAAAGGAAAAAAATTAAACCATAGGACTCATTGCCTCTTAAAACAGATAAAAATTTAAATTAAAAATAACTACATGCAGTGAACTGCGCCTGATTTAATGTTACTTTGTGAGGCAGTAACTTAACACTTGTCTATATGGCTGAAGTTGTGGCGCCTAGTCCATTCGAAAACCACGGATGACCCAGCTTATTCACCGGATTCCAAAATTGATCAAATTACAATTTTTCTTTAACGTAAATATTTTGAAGTAATTGCTAGCAATTCCAATTGCATCTTCGTTTTATGGCACATTTGCAGAAATGTTTTTTGCCAAAATTTGTTCAGTTTTCTTCAAAGCTCTATTATCTGAAACAAACTTTTTTGAGGAGCTTTTACCGTATTTGAATATTGATTTTGGGACGTTTTCAGCGTTGAAAACATATTCACACATTGGTGTGGTGTAAGGGAATTTTTCTCGTTCCTTTTTCCTCTAAATATGATATTACTTCAATCTTTGTTTAGTACCTCCACCAGCATCAATTCTCGCTACAAATTCCTTGGTTTTGGCAGTTGCGTCTTGGTTCACTTCCACAATTTTATTTGGTTTCCATGTTTGCACATCAGCATTGACAGTAATGACATCAAACCTGAATCCAAATAGAGTTTAGTTTTTAGGAACGATAAGTTGAGAATTTATTGCGATTGTCAACAAATAAATCAAATCCAATGCACCGCTGCACATCTTATTTCGAACGTTTTGCTATGACATTACGAACAACGGTTACGTTCAGATTTCTATATACATATGCAAAACAAACTACATTTAATCGTAGTTTTCAAGTATTTATTTCATTTTATGCAAATGAATATCACAAAACATGATTCGGCGGTGAAAATGACCTCTCGTTATTTTAAAATAAATCATCGACCCTACATTAGACCTGACTAACAACGAAAAACTTTGAAAAGTTTAGCGCTTGGCACATTTTCCGGTTGTAATTAGTCTAAAACCAATGCGTACTTGTTTTTATATTGTAAATGCTACAATTCGACATGCCTTTGAAATTGTGTAACCACGTGAGCCGTGCTGACGAAGCTCAGATGTCATACGACAATATATGTCCACGTATGAATCACAAATGCCGACAACCCTGTTTCGATCTATAAGATTTCTTCATGGCACTTCCGTTAACGAGATTTGAGAACGGTAATTATAGCTTACATTTTATTACATCTCGTTACGCTTGATGACAAACATGGAGTTTTGTGCTCCTGGAAACATTTTCTATTTGTGGTACCTAAGTAAAGTAGCACAATTAATACGTTTTCCAATTTTTCATGGGTTCCCCGCTGCGTGTAAGGGGAGCACTCGAAATGATGCTTTTACATACGTGGCTAGGGTGCTTATAAATAGTGAATATAACTTGTCTATGAGCACACGGAGATGTTCCATCTACTGCCACTTATCTGCTAGGCAGGACAAATTACACTACGTAACACAATTTTTGTTTCGCTACTTTTTTCAGTGCCCCTTTATGTATTTTTGAGCGCTGAGTTTAAAAATCCGGTGAGTTTTTTTGTATCATCGTTACTTTTTGTTTCATCCGACCTAGCTGTAGCTAGCAGATTGTGTTTTACCTTGCAATAGATTCTGACTGCATATCAAGGTTCCGTTCAATACATATTAAACGCAAAAGTCAGTTTAAAAATGGTTCATAAAGAAGAAGGCGTGAAGATAAACATAACATAGTTTTTTCATATAATAAGAGTCATTCAAAAATGCACTGTTGAGCAAGCTTTTCTTTTATGATCACTCTTATCTTGCCTTATCAAAGACCGAATGTAGTCTCCCATCATTGCACAGTCCCAGCGGCCTTTATGTCGTCTTTCCATTGGCTCAATATCCTGGTGAAATCTCTCACCATGCTCCTCACTGAAGTCACCAAGATTTTCTTGAAAGAAATCCAGATGAGAGCATAAAAAGTGAAGTTTTACAGACATGCGACAACCCATGTTTTGGTAACTTTTGATAAGCGTTTTCACTAACTCTTTGTAATTTGGATCCTTTTTATTTCTCAAAAATCCATCAACCACACCTCCAAATGCTGGCCACGCTTCCTTTTCTGTTTTATTCATTTTTTCTTCCACAGTTTTAGACTTTAACATTGTATTTATCTGGGGATCAACGAATATTCCACCTTTTATTTTGGCCTCTGATAGCCTGCGAAACATTGAACGGATTTCTTGAAAAACTTCTTTTTCAAAATCCAAAGCTTTAACAAACTGTTTTATTAGACCTAATTTGATATGAAGTGGTGGCAGTAAAATCTTTTCCTGGCTTATAAGAGGCTTCCTGATGATGTTATACATTCCTGGTGTTAGTTCTTCCCGTGTCGTCCATAAATTTTTTCGTAGTGCTTACCATCAGCTCTACTCTTCCACAAGCACAAAAAGCAAGAGTATTTTGTGTATCCACCCTGCAGACCCAGCAAAAATCCTAGCATTTTGAAGTCACCACAAACATACCACTTAAACTGAGCATAATTGATTTTAATGAGCAGCTGCTTGACGTTTTCATAGTCTTCTTTCATCTGCAGTGAATAAGCAAGTGGAATTGATGGATATATATTGCCATTGTGAAGTAACACCGCTTTAATACTTTTGGTAGAACTGTCAATGAAAAGCCGCCATTGAGTAGGATCATGATCTATTCCAACAGCACGAAACAGGCCTTCTACATCTTTGCAATAGCAAAAGTCTTCAATAACATCAAAATAGACAGAAAACTCCAAGTGCCTCTTCCTGTAGGCAGTACTCTTGCAGTCATCGCCAAGCAGATTCCACTCATTCAGTCTGGATGTTAATAACTCTGCTCCAGATTTTGTAAGACCCAGATCACGTATTATATCATCCAATTCTTTAGTCGGAAAACGAGGTTCTGCACTTGTTGTTGGTGCATATTCTGCATCAATGTCTGAGTTTTCACTTGGTGTTGCTGAGTCTTCACTTAAGTACGTTTCTGCCTGAAGTGATAAAGAACAAGTAGGCCTGCATAGCAAAAAATTGGATCCGGTCTCAGAACATATAAATTACTGTTAGTTACACTTACCCACAGAAAATTACTCACATTTGATGGTTGATTTGAAACCGGTAAGGCGTCTCTGTGAGGAACAAGTGCAATGGATGAGAGTATACTTGGATACGTCATAGCTCTTCCTCTAACCTTGCGATACTTCGAAATGTTTATCATGCAAAAATAGCAATCATCATGATGATTTTGGGGCTCTTTCCAAACTCTGGGAACTGCAAATGACATGACTCTTCCAGAACCCCTCAACCATCCTTCAAGATTAGATCGACAGCTGCCACAGATTACATATGGTGCCCAGGACTTGTCCTGATCGCCAATGTCCATCCCAAAATATAGTCTATACGCTGTCCAATACTTTGTTCCTTTCACAATTTTATGCGAAGAATGTTGGCCGCTGATTGATATTCACATACATAACAAAAGCAGTCTGGTGAAGTTTTGCACCGTCTACTAGCCATTTTTATTACACTATTTAAACGATGAACTCAATTAAGATTAACACAAGACTTAACTCTATAAAATATAATCATAGAGGGCTACTGAGTAGGCTGTTGACGTACATGGCTGACTGTTAGATTCCTGACTACAACGTGGAACTTCTCTCTGCAAACACTGAACATCGCTTTCTAATCAGACTATTCTGAATTTTATAGGCTGAAATAAAACGAAACTGAGGACTGATAAGTAATAAAAGCACTTTTGTCAGTGAAATTTCGCACTCCCATACGCCCATTCACTCCCTCAAGTAAATAAAACACCGATTTACAACAGGATAATGATGACAGAGACATATCACAGCAAGCATAACTGCAGAAGAAATCTACAGTTAACGGAAAATCATAAAAAAACGGAAATCGTTGTATCTTTAAAACGATCGATGATAGAAAAAAACTGATAGTATTTTTGGAATCAGCGCTTGAAAATCATACAGACACACTTAAAAAAATTAACCAAACAAACTTTTTTAAAAATTTTGTTACGTAGTGTTATATTCACTATTTGTAGCTATCCGCGTCACGTATGAAAAGCAGCTTTTCGTGTGCTCCCCCTGCAAGTAGCGGGGAATACATGAAAAATTGGAAACGTTTTCTTTGCGCTACTTTATTTAGGAAGATATCGTGAAATAAAAGCCATGGTTTTTGATCTCTATTCTCGTTGACGGAGGTGCACTGAAGAGATCTTATAGATCGAAACAGGCCTGTCGTCGTCTGTCATTCATGCGTTTTACTGACTAGAGCCTTCATCAGCCGGTTGTCTTTAAAGATACGAGTTTTGGCAGCTCGGTCGTTAGCCGTTCTGGCTATCTATGAGCACACGTAGACGTTCTATCTCCTACCGCTAGGCGGTTAGGTAGGCCAAGTTATATTCACTAAAGATAATGGCCAATTGAAAAACACCAGGTCAAGATTACGTAATTGTAATCAGAATGGCACTGTATATTAAGCAGGTGTCTGGGCGTTTTCATTCATTCTACATAAACGTTTGATTTAAAGTTTAGTTTGTGAGCGGTAGTCTATAATCGTATTAAAAATACAACAGCACCAACTTTGAGTCCAATCAATCACCGTCAAAAGTTTGAATTGACTTTATTAGGGCTCATTTGTGGCGCGTAAGGCACAATCCTCACTTTTTTCTAGTTTCATATCTGTGTGAACCCAGCGCGTCAATCGTAAGTTGTTCTTTTAGGGCAGTGATTCTCAAACTGTGCGTCGCGACGCCCCGGTGCGTCGTTTCAATTTTCCAAAGGCGTCGCGGGATATTTTGGTTTTGTGCCATTAAGTCTAGGTTTTATTGCGTCAAAAGAACTCTGATCGTAGATTCCTTTCTTACTTTCTTCTGACATTTTCACAATAGTGTTTTTAATACACTGTTGCAACGGTTGACTTGTTATTCAAGAATCAAATTGCAGAAGTTTAACTTAATTGGCGAAAAATATACAGGGTGGGCCATAAATAACGCACCAAAGCATATAAAACAATTCAGATAATAATAACAAACGTTTTGGGCCATAAATAACGCACCAAAGCATATAAAACAATTCAGATAATAATAACAAACGTTTTGGGCCATAAATAACGCACCAAAGCATATAAAACAATTCAGAAACAATATAAAACTTCTTAGCAACAGATCGATTAGTGGCGCCATCGGCACCAGACATTAACACTAATTCAACTCGTTCTTTAATTGTTAAGTGCATACCCTAAAAATGATATAAATTTTTTTTTAAAGGCATAACTAAAAGGCATAACTAAAAGGCATAACTAAGGCATAACTAAAAGCCATAACTAAAAAACTTTGATTGAAATTAAATTTAACAGTTATAGTAACTGATATTGAAATTAAATTTAACAGATACCCAAAGAAAAGATATTTACATTATTTCACATCACAATTTATTTTAAATCTTTGGTGCGTTATTTACGGCCCACCCTGTATAAAGAATAAAGCATTCAGTTGCATGTTGGACGAAAACAGGAAAGATGAGTTACAAACTTAGAAGAGCGTAATTTTGCGATTGAAGATGACAGACCAATCCAAAATCTCGGGAGCATCTGCATAGGGGCAGTTATTTATATAGAATGTGGGTCACATTTATCTCGCAGTACGGCAAACTAAACTGTAGGATGCTGTCTGGTGCGTCGCAAAGTCTCGCAAGCTTTTTTAAATGCGTCGCATCGCAAAAAGTTTGAGAACCACTGTTTTAGGTCATTCGGCCACTGCGTCTTGTCAAGTCAGAATTGCGTAAGTCAAAAGCAATTGGTTGGATAAACGTAGCAAGGTTACATGCAAGATAACATACCGGTTAGTGCCACAAATCAAAATCTTATCAGATCAAAGTGCTTGCAAAACGATAAGTGTTTTTCATCAAACAGATTATTCACGGAAATATTGCTGTAATAGCAGATGTTGAACTTACGATTAAATTTTCAAATATTCTTGGAGACGCAATCTTTTGATTTAAAAACTGAAATTATGCATATATCTTGCATGCAGAGCAAGTGTTGTCGAATTTTTGAAACATCAAAAACTTTTGACAAACGAAATAATACAAAAGAAAGTTTATAGTGCATCTATAGTTTATGTGCAAACATACTGAATTACAAAATTTATTCGCCCTTAAATATCTTTATTGAAATATTCGTGTTTGGTCAATATTTTCTACAAAATTCTGAAAGTGGTTGAAAGAACTTCAAGTTACTTACGTTTTTGAAAGTTTTTTTTCTGAAAGCGGAAAATTTTTGTAGGTTACTCACAACCATTATAGATCGAGTTTATGCAAAGCGACTCCAGAAATAATTGTTGCACATTCCGTACTGAGATTTACGCCTGTACTCGAGACATCATTTATTACTATTACTGTTTGTACAAAGCTTTTTCGTGGCAAAGCCTTCTGAAGCAGGTATCAACAATCTTTTTGAAACCGCGAGCTAATGCCCAGAGACGTAGCAGCCGCCCCCCAAACCCCCCAATTGGGGGGGCCCAGGCCAACTTTGGGGGCCCAAGTTAGTCTGAAATTGCTTTTTGGCTACGTGACTATTTTCAGTTCAGCAGACTTGTTTACAACCGATTTAAACTGTAGGAAGAAATTGGCTTGTGACATCATAAGTGAATGCAACGTCATTTTATCTCGCAGAATCTAGAATATTTCGATTGATTTTCTGGTAGAATCTTGAATATTCGATTGACGTAACAATGCCGTTGTTACGCAACAATCATAGAATGGTCTGGAATTCTATTTGGCTATAAATACCGGGACAATATATATACACTGCAGAGTGCAGATAAAGTATTTTATTGACATTGTATAGAATGAAACGTTCAAAAAGTGGTGCTCAAAAGAGAAAAGAAGCAGCCACTGCTCGAAATGCTGTAGCGAAATTGCCCAAGATGACAGATTTTTTCAAGATTACTGAGCAGAGTAGACCTGGCACTAGTACCGAGAGGGATGAAGAAAACTATAGTGTACAAGAAATAGAAGACTATGACGATCAGCATCAAAGTGATTGTGAATTTCCAGAAAATATAAGTTGTGATTTACCTGCCAATACGCAACCTTCAATATCAAAAATAACTGAATCTCAATTTAACCCTATCCCTGATGACCCATGTAAATGGCCTGAAAGTATTTCTGATGCTCAACGATGTGATATAGTAAAGCGTGGACCACATCAACTAATAATGAATTTTCCATATAATAACACAACTCCAAGGCGACGTTTTTCCTCCAACCATTATAAACGTGTGTTACCTAATGGTGAAAGTGTTTCACGGTCGTGGCTAGTTTATTCTGGGGAATCAGATCAAGTTTTTTGCTTTTGTTGTAAGCTATTTGGAAAAACACTAAGCCCCTTTTGTAGTGGTATAAATACATGGGAGGGTTTTTCGAAAAAACTGAAAGACCATGAAAACGGCATTTCCCACCAAGAATGCTGCAGTCAATGGATGTTGCTAGCTGAAGCGATAAGAAATTCATCCACTATCGACAAACGCGAGATGAATATTTTTTTCAATGAAAGACGTTTTTGGAGAAATGTTTTAAAGAGACTTATCGACATTGCCTTGTTTCTATCGGAAAGGAATCTTGCTTTTAGAGGATCTGAAGAAGTCTTAGGATCTCCTGACAATGGAAATTTTCTGGGTATATTTGAGCTTTTGGCAAGAAGAGATCCGATCCTAAAAGAGCTTCAAGACAGAATCAAGAATAAAAACACTAAAGATCACTATTTGAGTCCTACCATACAAAATGAACTAATTGAATTGCTAGCGACAGAAGTTGAAAAAGAAAATTTACAGCAATTGAAATTGGCAAAATATTTTTCTATAATTTTGGACTGCACTCCAGATATGTCACATCATGAACAAATGTCTGTCATTCTCCGTTATGTACTATGTAATGAAAAAGCTGCTGTTGTTAAAGAAACATTTTTTGGCTACTTGAGAATAAGTGACAGTACTGGGAAAGGCTTGTTGGACGCTTTCTTAGAAAAAGCGACCGAACTGCAACTCGAATTGTCTGATTGTCGAGGTCAGTCATGTGATAATGGTGCTAACATGAAAGGAAAACATTCTGGGGTCCAAGCAAGAATGCTAGACATCAATCCCAAAGCTGTTTACGTGCCCTGTGCAAACCATACCCTTAACTTAGTTGTTGTTGACAGTGCTAATTGATCGACGGAAGCATTGACATTTTTTGGAGTACTTACAAGGTTGTATGTGCTGTTTTCTTCCTCTGCTCAGCGTTGGGAAATTTTGAAGAAACATGTGGAGCTGTCCATAAAGTCACAATCTGATACTCGTTGGGAAAGCAGAATTAAATGCATCAAACCTCTTCGATACAATTTAAAAGAGGTGTTGCTGGCACTGAAAGACTTGGAAGCCATTTCCATAGAAAGAAAAGATGGAAGAGCTGCCTCAGAAACAAAATCGTTGATAGCTCATTTATCAAAATGGAGTTTTCTTTTGTCGGTGTTTATTTGGTATGATATCCTATTCCAAGTCAATAAAGCAAGCAAGATTCTTCAATCGTATGGAGTCTCCCTTCATACAATGGAAACGGAAATCCAGGCAACTGAAAAGTTTTTGCAAAACTATCGCACAACGGGTTATGACAGTGCCGCAACATCTGCTGTTGAAATAGCACAGAAATTGGATATTGATCCTTCTTTTCCTCCGTCAAGAAGTGGAAAGAAAAGAAGATTGTTTGATTACCAAGGTGAAGAGGAACAACGAGCTACTCCTGAACTGAAATTTAAAAGCAACTTTTTCTATCCATTAGTAGACCAGCTATTATGTCAATAAAGGAGCGCTTTAATTTGTTACGTGAGGTTTCTTCCGCCTTTTCGTTTTTGTACACACGAGACAAACTTTTGCTTGTGCAACAAGAAAATGCTCTTCTTACTTGCTGTAAAGAGTTCCAAAAAAAGTTCGGTGACATTGATTCTGATGAAATGAGCGCTGAGCTACAGCGGTTTGTTTTAATTTTACAAAAAAAACGCAATCTCAATACGGCTCAAGACTTTCTGAACTATCTTCTAAAGACTCATTTATTTGAATTGTATCCGAATGTGTACATCGCACTTCGAATCTTACTAACTTGCCCCGTGACTGTTGCCAGCGCTGAAAGAAGCTTCAGCAAATTGAAACTGATCAAAACTTTTAATAGAACGTCTATGACAGACAGTAGACTATCTTCATTAGCCATGTTGTCAATCGAAAATGACTGCGCCCGATCTCTTGATTATGACAATGTCATAACAGCATTTGCGAACAAATTATTTAAATGATACTGTGTTTTTATAACTTTTTCATGTTTTTCAGTGTCATTGCTTTCGTTTCGCAGTGTCTGCATAAATGTCCTACTGAACTCTGGCATCGGTGCCGAATTTTTTATGACTTGCACCTTCGGTATCGGCATGCTTTATTCTGACATTAGCCTGTTTACTTATGTACAAATTGTGGTGTATTTTCTTAATGCAGCTTTTCAATTTTACACCTCTAAAGTGATATGACCTGTGCGCAGGGGCTCTTGCGCTTACTTTGGGGGGGGCCCGAAGTTGGAGTGCTACGGGACTGCTAATGCCTGGATACTGATTAAGGTGAAAGGCTACCTGTTTGATGCACACATAAGAAACAGCAAATTTGCTCAATTTACTTTTAACTCTATGTTATTGTTAATAATTCATGCTATTTAGCTATGTGAAGACACTGATCATGTTAATGATTTCTCGTAGTAAATATCTACAGTGATTCTACACAATGTTTCTCAACCTATTATTATTTCC